>CM043881.1:25727178-25797940 GCA_024034495.1 Camelina laxa
TTTTTCTGCGAATGAGGTAATTCAAATTTTTTAAACGAACATATATTACTCAATCGATGTATAAAAACATATGGGTACTATATCCCACATTGCTTTAAAAATTGAGCAATGGTGAAGAGCCATACTATAAAAGAGACTAAAATGATACATAATATGAATGAGTGGAAAACTTGACTTATCAGATATTCAAATTTTAAAATTTTATTTGGTTTATTATGGTATTTCTTTTTAAAGAATTTAAACTTATAAATATTATAAATAATTCAACAATTAAAAAGTTAAACTTTATATTAAAATATGAATAATATATTTAAACTTTTACGAAGTTTCAAATATGATAAATATTTAAAGTTTATAAGAATTCTAAGTATTATAAATATTTAAACTTTATAAAAAGTGTTAATCGTATAAAATGTAAATGGTTACAATCTAATATTTTTTTTTTGACAACCCAACTAATTAAGACAGAACTCCTAGACTCAATCTAATATTTATAATACAAAACAATAAATATTAAAAATTAAGATGATATAATGCGAGTTAAAATATCTCGGATAAGGGTGATATGGCAGGACGAGTTTTGTCATATTGACATAAATTAACAATATCATTAATTCGGTGTTACCCTAGTAAAACATCATTTCATTATTTTGTTAACACTAACGATATTAGAGAAATAGAAATATCTAATTAAATTAATTAAATTCATATTATCTAAAAGACAAATTATTCTGTGGTATTATTTGGGTTAAATCATAAAATTAACAATTATTATACAATTATAACATTAAAGAAATCAAAAAAAAATTAACAACTAAACAATTTACATACTAACTTAAAAATACTTCCTAACAACTTAATATGAATTGTAGTCTCCTAACTCATTTAATAATACTGTGCCAGCCAAGGGTGCCCAAGTTCGATTTCTTACCATGATGTCTTTTTTTTTTTTTATCTTTTTTTCTTTTTCTTTTGTTTAGTTTGGCACGTAAGTTCATGTCCTTTTCCTTAGTGTCTTTCCAACATCTTCATTATTATTGTCTGCATTTTTGTAACATCCGTGAACCAAACAGTGTGGTTTAGGGGTGGGTGCCGATCGACATCATGGGAAGTGTCGATCAACATCAGCAATTTTCGGTTCGACCAGGTTAAATTAAATTGTCGATTTGGGTCTGTTTAGTTTAAGTGGAATCTCCAAACCGAGTATTTAATGGATAAAATTGACCTAAGTCGGGAGTTGGGTTGTTGATCGCTGCTTTTAGAGAGAAGAAGAGAGAAAAGAGAAGCACTTGAGAGTTTGGTGGTTTTTGGGAAGATTGATGGCTGCTCTTGAGAGATTTGAATCTAGGAGTGTGTTATAAGCTTGCTAGGTGTGTGTGTGCGTCAGTTTGGGTCAGAAACTTCCAGCAAAAGAGGTGAGTGCATGACCATGGCAGATCTAAGCCTGAGATCTCTTCTATTATGCTTCTTTGGTGTTATTTTTGGTGTTTTCTTGTTTGTTTTGATTGCTATGAGGTTTCTATTGTTGTGGCCTTCGGGCGAGTTTTGGATGGATTGGAGACAGTTAGAAACGAAGAATCGACGATCGGCTTCGAGCAGAACAGGTCTGCAGAGTCGGTGTCGATCGACACCAAGTGGGTGTCGGTCGACACCAAGGAGGTGTGTCGATCAACACTAAGGGATAATGTTGGTCGACACCAGCAATCAGTGTCGGTCGACACCAATCTGGTATCGATCGACACCAACCTTATTCGACACTAGTTTTCGTGGTTTCTTTTTGTTGTTTGTTGTTTGTTTACATTGGAGTCTCAGTTGCTTGTGTGTATAGCCCAGTAGATGGGAGGATTGCCTTACTGAGTGTTTATGACAATACTCATGCATCTCAATTTGTGTTTGTGGTGCATGTAAAGGCAAAGTGTGATCGTGGAATCAAGGCGATGAGGAGGAGGAAGTTCTAAAGGCTAGCTATTGTTAGGTTGCTAGAATTGAGTTGGTAGATGTTGGAATTTGATTATTGATTTGTTGGTTATTGGATTATTTGCTGTTGGATTCTTTATTTGGTTTAATGGTATTGAATGGTTATCCGCTGTTGTTGAATGTTGTAGGTTGTTAGTGGGTATGGGACCACTAGAGAATTATCGTTATTATTATTATTATTATAAAAAAACACAGGAAGGGTTGTTTCATTTTAATATAGAGCCCTTACAGTTCTTGGTATAAAATTCACTGTAGCTTGTGCTGTTGATGTTTAGGGTTTCATGCTAGATTTGATTATGTGACTTAGTCAATTGTGTGTGGCATGAGGTCCTAGAACATCCTCTTTGAGCCTGTAAGTGACCAAGGTAAGTTGTATTTCTTGTGTAGCTAGGGTCGTTCTTGTTTGCTTAGCCTTTTGTTCTTGGTGGTACAAATGGTTTGAGACGGAGCTGGTCGTGGTCGTTGACATGGACGTGGTCATGGACGCGGACGTGGTCATGGTAGGGGCAGAGGCCCAACGGTTAGTGATACTTTTTATCATAGTGTGACAGCTGAGGGCGTTGGCGAGTCGCAGGGCTTCCAAGTGGGGTCCGTGAGTGTGGCCGGTGGTGGTGCCAATAGGACCGTAGGCGCTGATGGAGTTGGTGTGCGCAGTTTTGTTGTCGGGTTGGCCGGTCGTGCTGGAGTTCCGGGTGCAGGAGTTCAAGTAGGTGGATCCCCTGGTGGAGGTGTTGACCTGGCGGGCTTGTTGACGCAGCTGTTGGAGCGGTTGCCGAGAGTTGTACCGGGACAGGCTCAGGTGGTGTCGCCTGTGGTGTCGGAGGTGTAGTGGTGCCGCCTGTGGTGGCGGAGGTGCAGCAGCCAGTGGCTGCAGGTGGAGGGACGCATTTGCAGTATGTTGTTATGCTGCAGGAGATGGGTAGGATCGGTACAAAGTGGTTCTCGGGTGGTACCGACCTTACAGTGGCTGATGCATGGAGGATGAGAGTGAAACGCAACTTCCAATCTCTCATGTGTGCTCAGGAGTATTGGGTGGACATAGGGGTCCACTACCTAGCAAATGATGCTCACTTGTGGTGGAGATCAGTGGCTGACAAGAGAGTGCAGAGGGAGATGTCTTGGGTTAATTTTGTGGAGGATTTCAACTGCAAGTATTTTCCCCGAAAGGCACTAGATCGGTTGGAGGCGCAGTTTCTGTAGTCATCTCAGGGGACTCGGACTGTGCAGGAGTTGGAAGTGGAGTTCAGTCGGCTTCTGACGTATGGGGATCGGTTAATGGAATCCGAGGAGGCCCAGGTTTGGAGGTTCATGAAGGCCCTTTGGGATGACTTGAGGGTTCACTTCAGAAGGCGGAGCTCTACCTCGGGGGCTGAGCTAGTCGAGATTGCAGCTGTGGTCGAGGACGACATCCGCGCATAGGCAGTGACGGCAAGCCAGAGAACCAAGAGAAGTGGGAGGCTACTCAGAGACCGAGTGGTGCGGGGTGCTACGGTTCCTGTAGCACGGATCAAAAGGTGGCCAACTGTCCACAGAGGGGCGAGCAGCGGGCAGTGACGGAGCAGCGCACAGATACTCGAGTGTGCTATCACTGTAGGGAGACGGGGTATATTAAGCCTCGTTGTCCCAAGTTGTAGGAGATGGCAGTAGCAGTGGTGTAGGCTAGAGGGCAGCCAAGGGTGCAGCCGGTGGGGCGGATCGAGCCGACGTTGCAGGTGTACTCGACTGTAGAGACTGGTGGAACCAGTGCAGGAGAGATCACAGGTATAACTTCTGAGACACAGACTTGGTAAATTCACTAGTGCAGATTGTTATGTTCTCTTTGCACATGAGGTTTGTGTAGAGACCTTGTTGGTGGGCGGGTTTACGTCCCATATTTTGTTAGATTCTGGAGCAACCCATTGCTTAATTACCCTGGAGTGCGCTGAGAGCGCCAATATCAGAGGAGATTCCGACGAGAGTCCTTGGCAGGGTGAGGGACGTGGATATCCATATTGTATGGGAGTCGAGCCCATCGGATTTGATTATCAGTCTCGTGGAGTTGTATGGTATCATCTTGGGGATGAATTGGTTGCATCGTCAGTTTGTTAGAGGGTACATCTGAACTGTTACAGGGGTAGAGTGGTCTTTGAGCGCTCAGAAGAGAAGTTGGTTTTTGAGGTGGTGAGACCGACTTCGGGAAGTCTCGTGATCTCGACCGTGCAGGCCGGGAAGATGATCGAGAAGGGTCGTGAGGCCTATCTTGTTACGATTTCAATGCCGGAGTCAGTAGGACAGTCTACAGTTGGAGGCATACAGGTTGTGGAGGAGTTTGAGGATGTATTCCAATCGTTGCACGGGTTACCACCATCTCTGTTTGATCCTTTGATGATAGAGTTGGAACTGGGGACAAGCCATTGTCTATGGCGCCCTACAAGATGGATCCAGTAGAGATGGCAGAGATGAAGAAGCAGTTGGAGGAGTTGTTGGGCAAGGGTTTCATCCGTCCTAGTTGTTCACCGTGGGAAGCACCGATGTTGTTCATCAAGAAGAAGGACGGGAGCGTCCGCTTCTGTATCGACTATCAAGGTCTGATACGGGTCATTGTGAAGAACAAGTACCCTCTTCCCAGGATTGATTAGTTGTTGGGATCAGTTGAGGGGTGCTACTTTGTTCTCCAATATTGAGTTGGAATCGGGTTACCATCAGATCCCGATACAGGAGGCAGATGTGAGGAAGACTTCTTTTTGGACGATATATGGGCATTACGAGTTTGTGGTGATGCTGTTCTGTTTGACAAACGCGCCAGCAGCGTTTATGAGATTGATGAACAATGATTTTCAAGAGTTTCTGGATGTGTCTGTCATCATTTTCATCGATGTTGTTTCAATTTTCTATATTTAATTGTATTATTTTCTTAAATAAAACTTTGTCTTTTATTGAGTTCTATTTATACATTTCTAATTCTGTTATAGCTTTTAACAAATTTTTAATGGGAGATTTACTATAATATTACATAAAAGTTGGTTTATTACTAGAGTACTCCAAAAAGCTTGGTAATTACTAGAATAACTTATGTACCTTTTGTACCTTTAGAACTAGTTAGTGATGTTAAAGTGGGCTTAGAGCCCGCGGGCCTAAACAAGTACTGTTATAAAAATTTAGAGCCGTGACCCGTTTATTAACACTATAAAATAAACGGATTTTAAACGGGTAAGCCCGTTAAAATCCACGGGCATGACGGGTCTGATAAAACATAAATGGGTAGCCCGTTTAATATTTTTTTCTTCTGAGTTTTTGTTTTTTCTGTAAAACGATGTCGTTGAGTTTAGGGTTGTATTTTAAACGATGACCTCGCCGTCTCTATCTCCGATCGCCGCCTCTGTCTCCGATTGCCGCCTGTCTTCGATCCCCGCCTCATCATACGAGCCTCATCGCTTCTTCCATGTTTCTTACTTCATCAAACGTTTTGAATTTATAGTTTTCATATTCTTAGTAGATCTACTTTTGCAGATCTTCGAGAAGACTCACGAAACTGGAATCTAACTCAGATAATAGACATAGCACATCGAAGACCTCTTCAATGGTGGAAGCTTTTTTTTTTTCAACTCAATTATTTTATTGAGAGTAGTATTCAAAGTTGAACTTAATTAATTATTTAATTGAAAAATAAATAAATACCAGTATTAATGGGGAAATCCATTAACTAAGCGGGTCAATATAAATTTAAGGGTGTTAATGAGCAGGGTTAAACGGGTACATAATTAAACGGGTATGATTTTTTTTTTTTTTTTTTACGTTAAACGGGCAGGATCTAAATGGGCTGTGTCTAAACGGGCCAAGACCGACCATATTAACATCACTAGAACTAGTCTTAGGAAAAAATGGATTTACGGAGAATGCCATTAAAAAAAAAAAATTGGGAATTGGGAGAAAGTCTGTCGTTTGTTTGATGGTTTAGAAATCGGGTTCATAAATTTGGTAGAGAAATTAGGTATACTAAGTCGGTCGTGATAGGCAGTGGAAAAGGGGACTCGTCAGTATGTGTACCAGCCTGTTTTGCCGGCCAGTAAGTCATAGTGAAGGCAATCTCAGTGTGTGAAAAACAATACGCTGCATCCACAATAAACCGAAGATCCTCAACCCTACTCTTATTACTGGACTCTATTGACCTACCACCACAACCAACGTCGAGTATGAATTCCCACCCAACTGTATCATTCTGAATCCATCTTCCGAGAATGACGGTTATAATGACTACTTCATCTCCAGACATCCACAAAAATTTTATTCTTGAATCTATTTATATTCTTAAACAATACTGCGCTGGTGGCAGGTTAGCTAGGCCTCACATTACCTTTATATTATAAATTTGTTTTAGGTCAACATGTTGAGAAACTTTTATGTGTCCTTCATTGGGGCCCTATTGTAGTTTACCCCTAAATTAACCGTTGCAAACTAAACTTTCACAAAACTTGGACTCACCAAATATGTACATTTTTTTTTTGTTTTCACATCAACTTGGGAAATTTTGGCAATACTTTACACAAAATTAGGAATTATGTGAATAGTACACTCAAATTAAGGACGTACAAAAGCTGGAAATCATATAAATATACAGTCGGCTTTCAAGGGTACAGCCCAGCCAACGCGAGTACAAGACCAATAGCACATGTTATTAACCAACAAAAAGGATACGACCATATCTAAACCCTCCAATATACAAAACACAATACCTAAAAAGTGTTAAAACCGAACGGAGCTATATGAGTGGCTAAATACGTCCACATTACAAGGGACCAGATGTCGAATATGAACGCTATCCCACTTGTTACCAATAAACATGAAGGACATCGATAAATCCCACATATTACCAAAAAATATGACCTAACCCGTTCCTTCAATTTCAACCCGCGTCAAACAATTCTAAAAGTGCAAACTTTATACTGCTACTGGTATTGTACTATATATGGAACCTAGCATCATCACCCATGTGATCCCGACATGAAATCAGCATCCGGATAATCAAATGTCACAGACATATCACATAGGCTTTGGTAATTTAGTCCAAGGGCTAAACACTTCTACATCCGGATAATCAAATGTCACAGACTGCTTTGTAGTTTCAGAAAGCAGTCTTGGTCTGGAACCTCATCTAACACTTCTGCAGCAAGTTTCATCCTAATCAAAGGCATGGCCGCATCACATAGGCCTTGGTAATTTAGTCCAAGGGCTAAACACTGTATGCACTTCAACATATACACAGCACAATCACCTTCTTGAAATTTCTGGGGGAGTTTTTCACCCTGTAATAACTGAATGACGCTACCCCGATTTTCTGTCTCTTGTACCTCCGGTAAACTGCTTGTATTAAGTAAGGAATCATTTTAGTGAACGGCTTACAATTCCTTTGGAGAGCCTCGTCGCTTCTACTACTGTTTATGATATCGTAAACTTTAATCCTGCGCCTGACTAAGTCAGCTTTGATGGCAACCCAGTGCTTGTTATCAATGTTGTATGGGAAGTAAAGGGTGTGTACATCGTCACCCCATACCTTGTGTGTCATTCCGTATTTTGGCAATCTTCCCATGTACGTATCAAAATAACCTTCTCCAAATTCCCAATTCTTATTGTGCTCAAAATTAGGGAATTTGGGTGCCCACTTACTAACAAACCACGAGTCAAGGAAAGCAATCCGATCTGTTAGAAAGGGGGATGGCGATTGCGACACCCTTTTACGGAACATATGCATACATGTAGTCATGTGCTGCAACAAGAATTAAATGTATCAGGAATTACTCTACTGTAGTTAGCAAAGATAAGTAATGCTACAATACTTCGAAGCTTACCGCATCCCATAATCAGCCGAACTTTTAATCACGACGTGGCCACAATTGTTTAGGGGTCAGGAGACGAAAATAAAATTCGGCATTTCCAGTCCTTGGATCTTTAGCCCTGAATCCCAATATTTACCAATCAGTTTTAAATCGTAGTTGATAAACAAATATAAACACTAATCTGATTATTTAACACTTACAAATCATCAGTTAGGAAGGACTTCAACTTTTTCACTTTCACATGACATGCTGCAATGAAAGGATCGTACACTGTGGGTGAGAGGGCTACACGATCGTCAACTGCTCGGCTAAGTAATGCAAATCACATTGATTCGTCATTAAGACTTCCACCTATGTTAGTTAGTGCCCACTGGATCTCTAGAAAGGAGATCATCCTCTCTTGAGGGACGAAACAACTTTTGTAATAGATTTCCAAAATAACTGTGTTCCTTCTTTTCTTTCAGTGTATGACATGATCCACGAGTACTGGTCCCCTCGGTTAAATCCAAAAAAATTTGCACCGATGGTACGATGGTACAGCGTTACCACTACTTGGGTGAACTCCACTTACCGGATGGGTTGTACACCTGCTTCATGTACTTTGTCATTAAACTTTACTCTTTTATCCCTTTCCTCTGTCTGCCCGCTCTGTACTCTTTTTCCACGCTGTACACTGTGTACCATCTTCTTAGGAATTCACTCTACACTCTCGGCTTTGTTAACTTTGTCATCTGGTTCGATTTTAATACTTGCTGACCCCATGATCCTTTTCTTTGACGCTTTAGGATTCCGAACATAACTTCCAACTGGGTAACCATCTAGAGGCGATTCCTGAATCTGAAATATCCATAACTTGAACACAGACATGTATTTAACATTATATACACGTCATTTGAAATATAGTGTAACGCTCTAAAATAAAGAGAAAGTAAACATTATAAAATATGTCCGTAAAAAATCCAATGTAAATAATTTTCAAAGTATACAACTTCACAATAGTGAAAATAACATTGTTTCTTCGAATATATACAAACAAAAACTTCATACTAGCCTTTCCCCTCCTAACGATTACCAAAATTCTGCATCAAAAACCATCGTATCATACTCTTTTACTGAAAACTATATATATAAAATTATATATATAGCCCTATATATAATTTATAGATTATGGTAAAGAGATCATACCTCCTCTTCCTCAAGTTTGTCATATCAGATAGTACGCGCACCTTCATCCGTTGAACTGTTAACAACTTTCTTCAATAGTTGAACGTCATTCTCAAAGTTCCCTATCTTACTCTCCATCCCTTCAAATTTCGTGATAATGAGAGCTAGTGGTCTACCAAATGATAACTCAATATTTTCAATTTTCGCCCCTAATGTTTCAACCATAATTAACAACCTTCCACTACCATCTTCACCCTCCACACGTGACAGCTTATCTCCTGACATCTTTTCTACTGACATCTTGTCTACTGACATCTTATCTACTGACATCTTCTCCCCAACACTTTCTTTCTTCTCTCTCACATTATTGGGGACATTCCTGGTGTTCATTGGGGCTCTCTCAATGAAATCATCATCACTAATCCTTTCAACATGTTGCCTCCTCTCCCCTCTTCTTCGTATATTCACCCTTCCTTTTTTTTTTCACACAATCTCATTCTCTTTCATCCACTACCCCATTGATCACGTCAAACAGCAGATTATCCAGTTTCTTCTTCCCCCCTTCCCCTACATCGTACACTGAATTATTTCCTAGCCAATCTGGATATATGAAATCCATAGGTTTTGGTACTAGATGCTTCACCTCAAGCTGCATTTCAAATACAAAACATTAAATATGCTTCTATTAAAAAAACTGCTAACCCGAAATTGTAATGTAAATTGTAGGAATACCTCTCCATTATTCATGAGTTTGCTCCCAGTTATGAAGGCTTTAATATCCTTCCTTGGCCTCCCTCCAGCCCACCATAACATAGGCAAATGTATACCTTCTCTTACATTCCCATAACTTGCCCCCAGCACCTTCACGCTCTCAAATGCCCATATCAGCAATACATGGACATCCATGGAGGGTATAGGCATTTTTATGTAACCCAAGAACTTTGATGGAATCAACTAAACTCTTGAATCCAACCCTACCCCATTGAAAACTCTCAAATGGTTCTTCATTCAATACCATTTTCGCATAATGTAGAGGTATCCTACTGTTCCTTGATATACCAAACACTCCAACATGCACAAGATACAACCTTAGCAATCTGAGTCTTGATGTCAGTTGACCACCCCGGCAGCTTCTGAAACCTGCTACAAGCTTGTGCCAGTTTGGTCCACACCCTGCATCCACATTTAAAGCCACCCATAAAAGTGTATGATCGTCTTCACACTCTGTTTCATCAATTTTCTCACATATTAGCCCACAAATTTCTTCATATTCATATAGAGAGAACCTTAGTGGCTTTCCTTCAACCAGAAACCATAACTCTGATGGCATTTCTTTTGCCGATTGATTAGCTAATAGATAGTGAATGGTCTTTCCACAAAATAAGTAGTTGGATACCGCTAGATGCAGTAACACTCCCAGTTGCAATTTCTCTCTTATTTTGGTGTGCACCTCATCACCAACATAATCTTTTGAAATATATCTTTTGCGTGGGTGTGATGATGGAATGATATAGATGATGATGATGAATGGCAAGAGGTTTCAATTACTCTTATGCTGTTGTAGTATAAGAGATGTCAATCCTAAATGAGTGTTTGCAAGCTATCAGGATATGCATAGATGTCTAAGTCAAGCCAAATATGTAGGATGTTTGTCACTAACAACCTAATGATGAAAGTAAGATGCAGAAAGTAAAAGCAACTAGAACAGGATACTAAATGCAAAGAGAATAGACCAATCAAAGCTATGATGGAGCAAGAACATAAATAGAAACTATAGTAATGCAAGTAATGAACTAATGCAAGGCAAGTAATGAACAGGATACTAAGCGAATGCAACAGATATGCAACTAAAATGAAACATGAATTGAAACAGGACAAACACAAAGCAAAAACAAGAATTCAGGGGATGAGCTCGAGCAAGCACTCGACCGAGTGTAGATCGAGTACAAGGTCGAGTCAGACAAATGCGAGAAACAGAGCAATGCAAACAAAACAGAGCAAGACAAAAACGAATCAAACAACAGACAAACAGTAGGATTTAGACTAAGAAATCAATAAACAAGGAAGGTCTTGAGGAGGGAATCATGAGCTGGACTAATGATTGTGGTCATCTAATTTGGCCAACAAATCTCAAACAATTTGAGCTAATCTCTAGACAATGATCTTCCTAGCACATTTTAATCCACTCTCATGGCAAAAACAATCAAGCTCATATATTTCTAAACTTGTTCTCACAAAGCAAACAACTTATACAAGCAAGCAGTAAGCAACATATCATTAATGTCAAAAATCAAACAAGACATCTAATCTCTTAGCATGCCTAATGATAATCTCTAGATCTAGCCTTATCTTGCAACCTAGACATTGGTGTGATGCTAAGAAGCTTGAAATCAAACCCTACCCTCTCGGTTATAGGATCAGCATAGAGTACATCTAGCCTAGAAGAGATCTATAATAATCAAGCTTGACCTAGCCAAACAAACCTCAACCACAATCCAGCCTAACCCATCCTCAAGATCGTAAGCAAACTACTCGCAATCACACATGATGAACAACGAAATCATAAACCCAGAAAATGTTGAAACTTGCATGACTAGATAGATAAAACAGAGATCTACAATATTGAAGAAGGAATCAAACTCGAATTCTTAATATTTTGAAAGTTATGAAACCAACAAAATTCAAGGAATCTCTTGTTTTCCTTCAAAAGTAGAAGAGAAATCTAAGAAAATAAAAGTGCAAAATGCATAAATTCCCAAAAGGGTAAATACTAGGTTTGAGAATATCTAAAAAAACTGGACTCCTGGTGGCTGAAGGGTACAAGGTCCTTTTATAAGAAAAGTAGTGGAAGCCCTAAAAATGCTAAAAGACAAAATAGCTAGGCGGCTCGGTCAGCTCGACCTGGTGCTCGGTCGAGTGATCGGTCGAGTTGGCTTTTCTTCTGCTCCTTCCACTCGGTCGAGTTCTTCTCCTCACACGGTCGAGTGTCTGGTCGAGTGGGCGGTCGAGTGGAACTCCGGACCTTGGTTCTTCAGCTCTAACTCCATTGCTTTCTTCTCTTGATATCACTCCTCTTTAGCATTGCTTCCATGCTCCTTAGGCTCCAATATCACCTGTTTATGCAAGAAGATATGCCAATGCAATGCATTTATACTCTAATGCATGGACAGTCCTAAAGCTACACAATAATGGACAAAATGGATAGGAAAAGATGCAAAAGATGTGAATATACTAAGGGAAAACAAGGTAAATTATATGAACATCATCTTTCAACTCGCTAATATTGGACAAACTACAAGCGTGGTGCAGGCTTCTTATATGCATTGGATATTTACCATCCGGATACAACCTACTTGGATACCTCTTGACATCATTGCTTGACCCCATATCTACGATAGAAGCATTAGCTTTGTTATTTATTCAACATAACAAACATAGATGATTAGTTTATCAACGAATCAACATCAAGTAACAAGATTATTACTAAAAACTGAGTTCAACTCTACCCGCAACATATAGAACCTACAATTATGTAATACTACTCAACTTCTTACTGAAAACTGACATGGATATCGTGAAAACTACTCTTCCACAAAAATCCATAACCTACAACTATGTAATTCTCAATATCTTACTAAAAACTAAGCGAAAGCAAATCCTCATCCATTTACATTTTATTTAATTAAAACCGAACATAAAAATACTTAAACCACGATCTAGAAATAGAGATTAACCAACGCAGAGAATCAACATCAAGTAACAAGAATCTTACTAAAAACTGAGTTCAACTCTACCCGCAACATACATAACCTACAATTATGTAATACTACTCAACATCTTACTGAAAACTGACATGGATATCGTGAGAACTATTCTTCCACAAAAATCCATAACCTACAACTATGTAATACTCAACATCTTACTAAAAACTAAGGGAAAGCAATTCCTCATCCATTTACATTTTATTTAATTAAAACCGAACATACAAAAAATACTTAAACCACGATTTAGAAATAGAGATTAACCAACGCAGAGAAGATCGCTAAATTTACCTCCACCTCAACTTTCGTCGACCTCGCCGTCAACTCGTCTGTCGTCCACCCAGATACAGTAGTCTCCGCCAAAGAACCCAATAATTATGACAAACTAGCGATCTTAACTTGCATATAACTGATACAAGCTCGAGCTAACTCGGCTGGTACGATCCGGTTTCGTTGCCAAACTTCTCGAACCAAGGAAGGAGTGGTTAAGGGACAAGCTGCTCAAGCCTCCAAACCACAAACAACACGAAACCTGGGGAAGACGAGGTGCACCACACGAGCTGCGAGATTCTCGTGATAAAACACAAAGGTTCTCTAGCTATGGAGTATCTAGTCTCGACAAAGCTAAGAACGAAGCGGCTGCGCGCACTAGGGCAAGCTTAAAAGAAAGTTCTTATTTTATTTCATCGTGAAAATAATGATACACACGGTGGCCTTTATAGGCAATTACAAGAAAGAGAAAAAATAAAGAAAAAAAATACTAAAATTAAAATAAAATAAAATAAAATAAAAAATACTCTAGACTCTAGAGTTTATTGTGCAACAGTCTTAATTGAAATAACTAAATATGGCTAATTTAATCCTGCAAAATCAAAGTAATAAACTCGTTAAAGTAAAAATGGAAATGATTCAAAAACTTACCTTCACAGATCGGTAACGAAGGAAAGTCTTGAGCTTGTTCACCAAGCCTTGGTTCTAGACGTTCTCCTAGTCTTCATGCATCCTCTATATTGATCACTAGGAAGTTGTGGGCTTGGGCCTGCGAGCCCACCAGTGGCCAAAAGTCACTCCGAACTGAATCCAAGTCACGACTCACGGTGGAAGGTGGTGCAACGTCTTCTTCATGTTGGTCTTGAATTGTAGAGAAAATAGCTCGACCCAATGGCTCATGTGGAGGTGGTGATGAGCTGACTTGTTCCATGAGTTTGTCCACGTACTTGTTGAACTTGTGTTGAAGCACTTTAGCTCGTTGTCTTGTTATGGCTCCATCAAAGACTTGTGGTGCTTCCGGTTTAGATTCTTTGTCCGGTTTTGTTGGACCATCCGGTTCAGTTGGGATGTCCTCATCACTCCCACCCTCTTCAAAAGGTTTGGACCTCAAAACTTGATCTCCTACATCAAATCGAGTTAAATCAGTAACATTAAACGTAGGAGTTACGTTAAACTCACCGGGCAAGTCAATGTGGTACGCATTGTTGTTGATTTTTTCTAAAACTTTAAACGGTCCATCTTCGCGAGGTGCTAGCTTTGAACTCCTTTGGTTAGGGAACCTCTCTTGGCGCATATGCAGCCAAACCCATTCTCCCGGCTCGAAGGTTATCTCCTTCCTTCCTTTGTTGGCGTGCTTCACGTATTGTTTGGTCTTTGCTTCGATGTTTTCCCGGACCTTCTGATGTATCCTTTTAACGAATTCAGCCTTTTCTAATCCCTCGTAGTTGATATCTTTGGCTTGCGGAATAGGGGTGAGGTCCAAAGGTGTTAGTGGATTTACTCCGTAGACTACTTCAAATGGCGTCTTCTTGGTGGCGGAGTGAACGGTGCGGTTGTAGGCGAACTCAATAAATGGAATACACTCCAACCAATTCTTCATGTTTTTCCCAAGTGTGGCTCTTAGTAAAGCTGACAAGGTGCGGTTCACATCTTCGGTCTGGCCGTCGGTTTGTGGATGGCATGTAGTCGAGAATAGGAGCTTAGTTCCAATTTTTCTCCATAGTGTCCTCCAAAAATGCCCTAAAAATTTTGTGTCACGATCCGACACAATGGTTCGTGGTACTCCATGTAGTCTTACAATTTCTTTGAAAAAAAGCTCCGCGGTTTGTGTGGCATCATTCGTCTTAGCGCATGGAATAAAATGTGCCATCTTAGAAAAGCGATCTACCACGACGAAAATGGAGTCTTTTTGGTGGATCTTTGGTAGGCCTAGCACGAAGTCCATGGAGATGTCTACCCATGGTGTGGTGGGGATAGGAAGAGGCATGTATAATCCATGAGGTTGGATCCTCGACTTGGCCTTCTTGCAAGTCACACATCTCGCACAATGAGCTTCTACGGTCTTCTTAAGATGAGGCCAATAGAAATGCTCCTTAACCACAGCTAACGTCTTATCGACTCCAAAATGGCCCATAAGGCCTCCTCCGTGGGCTTCCCGAACTATGAGCTCCCTAAGGGATCCTTGTGGAACACAGAGCCTCCGATCCCGGAAGAGAAACCCATCATAGATGTAAAACTTCCTGTTAGCTCCTTTGATGCTTTCCTTGAAGATTTCTCCGAGCTCCGGGTCTTCTCCATACAACTCCTTGATTAGTTAGAAACCTAGTACCTTAGCTTCCATAGTGGCAATCAAAGTATGCCTTCGTGACAAGGCGTCGGCTACGATGTTGTCTTTCCGCTTCTTGTACTTGATTACATAGGGAAACGTCTCTATAAACTCCATCCAGCGAGCATGCCTCTTCTTTAGGTTGGTTTGACCTCGGAGGTGCTTAAGCGTTTCATGATCCGTGTGGATTACAAATTCCTTGGATAAGAGATAGTGCTGCCATGTCTCCAAAGCTCGAACTAGTGCGTATAGTTCCTTGTCATATGTCGGGTAATTTAGTGTAGCTCCTCCAAGCTTCTCGCTGAAATAAGCAACAGGTCTTCCTCCTTGGGTGAGTACAGACCCGATCCCAATTCCCAACGCGTCACACTCAACCTCAAACATCTTGTCAAAATCAGGCAAGACAAGCACTGGAGCCTTCGTGAGGCTGTTCTTTAATGACTGGAAGGCCTTTTCTTGAGCATCTCCCCAACTAAAACCCACACTTTTCTTAACCACGGCGGTGAGAGGAGCGGCTATACTGCTAAAATCCTTGACAAAGCGGCGATAGAAGCTGGCCAACCCATGGAAACTCCTCACTTGGCTAATATTGGTTGGTGTCGGCCACTCTTGAATTGCTTTAATTTTCTCCACGTCCACCTGTAATCCCTGCGCGCTTACAACAAAACCTAGGAAAACCAACTTATCAGTGCAAAATGAGCACTTCTTGAGGTTTGCATAAAGTCCTTCTTTTCGAAGTGTCTTTAATACAAGCTCAAGATGTGTCAAGTGATCAGATATACTTTGACTACAAATTAAGATGTCATCGAAATAAACAACAACAAACTTACTAATGTAGGCTCTAAGTACTTGGTTCATTAGACGCATGAATGTGCTAGGAGCATTGGTGAGTCCAAAGGGCATTACCATCCACTCGTATAGCCCTTGCTTTGTTTTGAAGGCGGTTTTCCATTCGTCGCCTTCTCTCATTCTTACTTGATGGTATCCACTTTTGAGATCGATCTTTGAAAAAGTAGTAGCCCCACTTAACTCATCCAACATGTCGTCTAGCCGCGGAATAGGATGTCGGTATTTGATGGTGATGTTGTTGATTGCTCGACAATCGACGCACATTCTCCATGTGCCATCTTTTTTTGGGACTAGTAATACGGGCACGGCACACGGGCTTAGACTCTCTCAGACATATCCTTTGTTGAGTAATTCTTGCACTTGTCGCTCAAGCTCTATGGTCTCATCGGGGTTCATCCGGTACGCGGGTCGATTAGGTAGAGCAGCTCCAGGCACAAAATTAATTTGGTGTTCGATTCCTCGGAGTGGAGGTAGGCCATCCGGAATTTCCTCGAGGAAAACATCCTTGAAATTATTCAATAGTTCATTCACCTCAGGTGGTAAGCTTAGTTCGCCGAAATCTGCACTCAAAACTTCCTTAAAGACCATTAGTAGCATTGTGTGTTTAGAAGCTAAAGTTTTTCGGACATAACTAGGTTGAACCAGGAAATTAGATTGTGTGCTAACACGCTTCTCCTTAACCATTTGCAATTGCAATTCATGAACTTGACTAGGTGTAAGTGGCGCTAAACTAACTTTCCTTTTATCATGCATAAAGGTATAAAAATTGGTGCGGCCATCATGCTTAGTTTCCCGGTCAAACTGCCATGGTCTACCCAAGAGTAGATGTCCAGCTTGCATAGGGACGACATCGCATATGACCTGATCTTGGTAACGTCCCACACTAAAGGGGATAGTTACTTGATCATCGATCTTAAGCTCCACCTTATCATCGAGCCATCTTAGCCTATAGGGCTGAGGATGCTTAGTTCTCTCAAAATTTAGCTTTTCTACCAAATAGGCACTTGCCACGTTGGTACAAGATCCACCGTCAATAATTAAATTACATACCTTTCCCTTGATAGTACAACGGGTGTGAAAAATATTTTCACGTTGCATGGTTTCAGTAGGGTCCACCATTGCACTTAAGACTCGTCGTGTCACTAGGAGCTCTCCGACGTCCGGGTATTCAATGTCTCCATATTCACCGTAGGGTTCCGTGTCCTCCTCATCTTGGGACTCATAGTCTCCGGTGTCGGTGATGAGCATCACCCTTTGGTTTAAGCACTCCCTAGCCATGTGACCTCTCCCCCTGCACTTAAAACACGTAATGTCTCTAGAACGTGTTGGGTTAGCTGACTTACTTGATTCAACTTTCGGTGGTTCCTTGCTAGTCTCGTACGATTTGCCTTTAGAACGAGAGTCTACTTCCACTGCTTTGCCTTTGTCTGTAGGTTTGTTGTTACTTGCGGCGCAAGGAAGTTGCGGCTTGTTACGTGTAGTAGTAGATTTTCGTTTGACTTGACCTTCCGCTTGAAGAGCTAAATGGAAGAGTCCTTGCAGATCTTGGTACACTTGCATCTCCACCTTGCGGCCTATGCAATCTTATAATCCTTCAAGAAACTGCGCCATGTGTGACTCCTCATCCTCGTGTAGCTCCAAGCGGTTCCTTAAGCGCTCAAACTCTTCAAAATACTCCTCCACCGATTTGTTTCCCTGTCTAAGACCACGAAAACGTCGTTGTAGTTCCCTATGAAAAGTAGGGGGTACAAACCTTTGCCTCATGACATCCTTCATGTCGACCCATGAGTCAATAGCACGGAGTCTCTTCCTCCTTCGTTCGGACGTAGTCCTGTCCCACCACGTAAGAGCCGTGTCAGTGAATTGGGCTATAGCTAGAGCTACTCGCTTGGGTCCGGGGTGGTTGTAATACTCGAAGATGTGGTCCATCCGTTTCTCCCACTCAAGGTACGCCTCGGGATCAATCCTCCCAGCAAAGGTAGGAGCAGTTAGCTTAACATCGTTGTAAGGTTGTTGCGGACGTGCGTCTTGACGGTGTCGAACTGGTGGAGCCTCGTCATCCTCCTCGTAACCCCATTGTTGAGCTCTCCTTTGCCTCTGATTTCGTTCGTTTTGTTGTATGTTGGGGTCATCGTTGAGCATGGTGTCGTCGGGTACAGGGTTTCGTGGTGCGCGACCTCCGGCGTTGTTTGCTCTCATGCCCCTCGGTTCTTGCTCCACTCGTTCCAGTCGTTCTCCAAATGTGTTGAACTGGTTCTGCAAGTTGGTGAGGATGTTCATCATTGCGGTCAAGTTTGGTTGTTCGTCTGCTTCACCCATGATCGTCTACAAAAACTTTTAGAGACAAGTATCAAATTTTTTTTTTTTTTTTTAAATAAAAAAGAAACCTCGACTAATGAACTCAAATATAATTTTTTTTAAATAATAATATAAAAAAGAAAACTAGGACTAATGAAACACAAATATAACTTTTTTTTTTTTTTAAAAGGCTTTGAAATGAAGGCAACACAAAACTAGAATGAAAATAATTGAAACAAGACTGATTTAATTTTTTTTTTTTTAAACTAACTGTAAAAGATGAAACTAAATTCTACGGTTCTTCCAAGCTAACAAGGCAGAACACAACTGAATTTTTTTTTTTAATGAAGAATTGAAGAGATGAAAAGATACAACCTGTGGTGTGAGGAACTTCAGCTCTGATACCAAAAATGATACAAGCTCGAGCTAACTCGGCTGGTACGATCCGGTTTCGTCGCCAAACTTCTCGAACCAAGGAAGGAGTGGTTAAGGGACAAGCTGCTCAAGCCTCCAAACCACGAACAACACGTAACCTGGGGAAGACGAGGTGCACCACACGAGCTGCGAGATTCTCGTGATAAAACACAAAGGTTCTCTAGCTATGGAGTATCTAGTCTTGACAAAGTTGAGAACGAAGCGGCTGCGCGCACTAGGGCAAGCTTAAAAGAAAGTTCTTATTTTATTTCATCGTGAAAATAATGATACACACGGTGGTCTTTATAGGCAATTTACAAGAAAGAGAAAAAATAAAGAAAAAAAAATACAAAAATTAAAATAAAATAAAATAAAATAAAAAATACTCTAGACTCTAGAGTTTATTGTGCAACAGTCTTAATTGAAATAACTAAATATGGCTATTTTAATCCTGCAAAATCAAAGTAATAAACTCGTTAAAGTAAAAATGGAAATGATTCAAAAACTTACCTTCACAGATCGGTAACGAAGGAAAGTCTTGAGCTTGTTCACCAAGCCTTGGTTCTAGACGTTCTCCTAGTCTTCATGCATCCTCTATGTTGATCACAAGGAAGTTGTGGGCTTGGGCCTGCGAGCCCACCAGTGACCAAAAGTCACTCCGAACAGAATCCAAGTCACGACTCACGGTGGAAGGTGGTGCAAAGTCTTCTTCATGTTGGTCTTGAATTGTAGAGAAAATAGCTCGACCCAATGGCTCATGTGGAGGTGGTGATGAGCTGACTTGTTCCATGAGTTTTTCCACGTACTTGTTGAACTTGTGTTGAAGCACTTTAGCTCGTTGTCTTGTTATGGCTCCATCAAAGACTTGTGGTGCTTCCGGTTTAGATTCTTTGTCCGGTTTTGTTGGACCATCCGGTTCAGTTGGGATGTCCTCATCAATAACCCTACTCTCGTAAGAGAATTAAAAACACCGAAACCTTGAATCGATTCCTGCTATTGGGTTTCTAATAATACTTATAGTTTCTCTCAAAATTAATTAAATGTAAATGGCATAACTGTAATAAAATATACAACCCCTGGTTTATAAGTAATAATAAAACTTTTCAGTATTGTTTTAGTAAGTTGATTTTGAAACGTATTATTAAAGGCTACATTTTAGTAGTATTCTAGGTAATTTCCCATTTTTAATAGTAAAGACTACATTTGTATAAATTTTTTTTGGTCAATTAGTAATTTAGTAAACATTTATTATCTACTTTCTAATTCATTTCATATTATAGAGTTTAAATTTGTGTGACATATTTAGATATGTGAATTTAAATGATAAATTTTACATATAATTACATGTTTATTTTTTATTTGTAACTGATAAATTTTAGAACTAAACTTCTGAATATATTTTTATATATAGATTAGTATATTTGAAAACCAAAATAGATAATTTGTTTAAAATCTTGATGTCTTTTTGGATTTTATATTTTAAATATATTAAAGAAACTTCAATTTATTATAATATTTATTATTATTATTATTATATATAACTAGGATGAACCTGTGACTCTGCCACCTCCTCACTGGCCATGCTCTGAGTCACACTCACACTAGCCTCGGGAACCTGTTCCCGCCCACGACCACGCCCACGACCACGCCTGCGTCCACGACCAGCAGCACCCTCACCTCTAAACATTTGTACCACCAAGAACAGAATGCTAAGCAAACAAAACGAATCCTATCTTCACAAAGAACACAACTCACCGTGGAATCACAAAGCAGGCTCAAAGAAAATATTCTAGGACCTCATGCCACACACAAGCATTCAATCTAACATCTACAGCACAAAGCACACAGCGAACCCGTACCTAGAACCTTATGGGTTATGATACCAAAGTGAAATAACCCGACCCGTTTTTTTTTATAATCCTAATAACTAGTGATCTCATACTCACTAGCAATCTAACCCCAAACAATAACAACAACAGATAACAAAAGAACCATTCCAATAAATATATAAAAAATAATGAATAATATGAAACAATTCCAGCAACAATCCAAAACATAACAAAGTCATAGAACCATCAATCCTAGCATCCATTCTAGACAACTAAGTTCCACTCTAACATCCTATCAAAGACACAAAGCAAACAACCAATCCTCTAGAACATCCTCCTCTTCATAGCCTTGATTCCACGATCACACTTTGCCTTTACCTCCGCCACAACACAAAAGAGAGGCGTAAGTATTACCAAAAATACCTAGTGAGACAATCCCTCCATCTACTTGGCTATACACACAAGCAATAAGATCTCTCATGCCACAATCAACAAACAATAAAACAAATCAGACAATAAACAAGACACCTTCAGCCGCTGCTGAAGGTTGGTGTTGACCGACACACGCCTTGTGTCGGTCGACACTGACACCTGGCGAAGGTTCTGTTGACCGACACATAATATATGTTGATCAATACCACCTTTCGTCGACCGACAGACTCCTTATGTCGATCGACGCATGCTCAAAATTTCATGAAATCCCTCATTTCATCGACTGACACCTCCTCATTGCATCGATCGATGCTCGTAGGTCAAACGCTCTATCCTCACATTAGTGTCGACTGACCCAAGACTTGTGTCGTTCGACACTCCTGTCTAGCATCGCCTCTTCACGATCAGAAACTCCGAATCTCGCCTCCAAACTTCTCCTATCCGTCCCACACGATCCCATGAACAAACCCAAGCCTCATGAGCCACGAAAAATGCATAGAACTCAAAGGAAACAATCACATAACATATAAAACATCACAAAAACACATATCTTAGCTTAGATAAGCCATGTTTATGTACTCAACTTTGCCAAACAACGAGATCTAAGCCCCAAACAACGAAACCAGCACCACAGCAACCTTCCCACACGTCCCTAACCTTAAAGCCTCACTCTCCACGAAGAAAAGCACACTAAGAGGGACAAGAATCTCCAAAAACTCAAGAATGCTCTTTGGAAAAACTCTCTCTTCTCTTTTTCTCTCTGTAAGTGTCAAAAGCAGCTAAAGAAGTGAAGGAAGTCGACTTTTCCCTTTCAAACTCGGGTCTAGTGCTCTCTTAAACCAGCCACGCAGACCAGAGAAATTAAAATCAAACCGAACACCAAACCAAAACACTGTGTCGATCGACACACCCACCAAAATTCTATGTTACAATGACAGAGGAATTCATATGCATAATATATTGAACAATATTACACCTTGATTTTGACTATATATATATATATATATATTACTCCTTGATTTTGATTATACTAATTAATCAGTATAATAGACATATACTAAGAAAATATATTAATGCATTTTATTTTATTTTGAAATTTCAACTTCTTGCTTGAGAAAAGTAATTATTTACAAAGGAGCGGATGAATGAAATTATGAATATAAATCTAAGTGCAACAAAATTGGGATAGAAAAACATTGCACCGTGTGAATAAATATAAGAAACAGAGCAGTCCCTTGTACATATCATTTCCAACCAGTCTAGGTTCAAAGAAGAGCACTCCACCTAG
Organism: Camelina laxa; assembly: GCA_024034495.1. Lineage (NCBI taxonomy): Eukaryota > Viridiplantae > Streptophyta > Magnoliopsida > Brassicales > Brassicaceae > Camelina > Camelina laxa. Next base: position 25,749,600 of record CM043881.1, read on the forward strand.
TGCTGATCAGATCATGTAGTTATAAGTTTAAAGGAAAAATTAGGAGGAATTTGTTGTAGATCAAATTTATTTATGGATGGAAGATTACTCCGTTGACTCTCTCCGCATCTTTGGTCTTGTGGGAAGCCACTCTTTGTATCGGAAATGTCGTTCTCGGGACAACTTGTTCTGATATTATGCCATATTTGGAAAATTTGTTAGTGTATCCTGAATTATTGTTCAAAAAAACAATTAGATTAATAATTTGTTTAAAACACATGTTTACATTTAAATTGGTGCTTTAAAAAAAGTAGAGACATTTAAGTAAAAAGAAATATGCTGTAAAAATAAAGTAAAAAGAAAATATGGATGGATGTATAAAATTATTTTTACTATATTTTTATAACAAATAATAATTGCAATTAAATTTCACATATTTTTCTTATTAGTTGCACAAATTTTTCTTATTAATTGCACATATTTTTCTTATTAATTGCACAATTTTTCTTATAAAAATTAGTAATTTATTAGATAACTTTCCTAATAGATTTATTCATATATATAGTAGATTACTTTTGGTTTTACATACTTTAAAAAATATTAATTGCAATCCTTTTATTTTGAGCAATTTTGAATTTTTCTTATAATTATTAAATAAAATTTATTTTCACACGTGTAAAAATATTATCGATATAATTTGACACATCTAGCGATTATATGAATTAATAACTTTGAAAACTAAGCTTTATGCAATAAAATAACATATAAGGACAAGCAAAGAAAAAATGTTATGTGATTCGATCTTCTAATAGTTGGTGATTCGATTTGATAAATTGTTTATCAATATTTTCAAAACTTTACGATGATAACGACGAGTTATATTGCATATTATTTTTTATTTCTGAGGATTTTGTTTGCATTTCTGGAAGTCGTTGGATAAAGTTTCAAAAGTAATGACTCACAAAACCCAAGAAAAAGAGTGTTATTTAAATCTGGCAAAAACATAAGAGGAAAATTAGAAATAAATGACATTTTTATTTATATATAAGTTTGTCCAGTTATATATTTATTATTATTAGCTTGATAGACTAGAATGGGGGATCCTAAGTGATTAGGATCGTAGGAACTTTTCTTGGTTTTTTGGCTACTAAAATAAGAATTCTCATAGCAGCAAAGGATTGAGGAATGATAAAAGACCATTCTAGGTAATGAAAAACTTCATGGGAAATTATACCCTGACCCAATAGATTTGAACCTCTATAACATTTAAAGAGAGAATATATGAAGTTCTAATTTTGCCAAAGTTGCAACATAAGAGTTTTTTTTTGTTTTTTTGTCAATATGATCCATTATATTACTTAAGATTTGAATCGATTTTGTGGTTTCACCTTTGAGATTGTTCTTCTCTGTTTTTCTTTGCAGTTTGGCTACGAGGGTAAATTAGGAGGAATTTGTTGTAGATCAAATTTATTTATGGATGGGAGAGTCCTCCGTTTTACTATATGGATGGATGTATAAACTTATTTTTTACTATATGTTTATAACAAATAATGATTACAAATAAATTTCACAAATTTTTCTTATTAATTGCACAACTTTTTTTTCTTTTTTGTCAACCATTAGGCCACAACTGGCCGGCCCAATAGCCAAATTGTTGGAAGCGGGACTCTATCCTTGGTGTGATGGTGCCTTCTACAAATGGACTTATCTCCTGCCACTGCACAACTTTTTTTTTATTAATTCCACATGTTTTTCTATTAAAATTAGTAATTTATTAGATGACTTTTTTAATAAATTTAGTTATATAATATATTAATTTTGGTTTTATAGACTTTAAAAAATATTAATTGTAATTTTTTTATTTTTAGAATATTTTAAAAAATGTACTATAATTTTAAATAAAATATATTTTACACGTATGAAAATATTATTGATATAATCTGACATATGTCGTGATTATATGAATTAATAACTTTGAAAACTAAATTTTATATAATAAGATAACATGTAAAGACAAGCAAAGAAAAAATGTTATGTGGTACGCAACTACGCATCCCCAGTTTTGACTTCTAGTATAAAGTCTATTTACTAGATCGCAAGTCAAATAATTAATTAAAGAGAATCGAATAACCCTGAGTGAACCAAACAACAAGTTCAATTATTAACCAATATAAACCGAAAAAACAATTTTAAGTTTTCTTAAATCACCAGAAGAGAAAAATGCTTAGCACGGCTTATTACCGCCACATAAGCTGTCACCACAAAATTCAACTTTAGCCACTTATCCCATTGCCGTTGCCATATCTACCAAAGTTGCCGATTCCTCCGTTTCCATTGGTTCCTCCGCGTTCATGGGTTTCGCTTCCACCTCCCATGTCGTTTCCGTTGCCACCGGTGTCATATCTGTCGGCAGAACTGTTACCATAAACCATGGTGTAGAACTCGCTTTCCATCATGATGTGTTGCACCGGCTCCAAGAACAGCTGATAAGTCACCCATACGTTAAATGGGTTGGAGGAGCCAATGCTATTGTGTAACATCCGCAAACCAAAAATTGGTTTTTGGGGATGGGTGTCGATCGACACCAAGGGGGTGTCGGTCGACACCACTTATTTTTCGGTTCGATCAGAATGAGTTTTTAATCGATTTGGTTCGGTTCGGTTTAAGGAAACCATTGAACCGGGGTCTTAATAGGAAGGAAACGACCTAGGTCGTGTTCCAGAGGTTGTGGTCGCCGTTTTTGTTTCAAAAAGAGGAAAAGAGAGAAAACAAGTGTTCTTGAGACTGTGAGTGAGATTGGGAGATTTCTTGGCTGTTCTTGAGAGATTGGAGGCTGGGAAGGTGCTAGAAGCTTGCTAGGAGTGAGGGATTCGTTCTTATTGGTCAGAAACTTCCTGCAAAGAGGTGAGTGCATGACCATGGCTTATCTAAGCTAAAATCTCTAGATTCTTTGTGATTTGATGCTTATGTGGTTGTTTCTTTGAGTTCTCTATGATATTTCGTTGCTATCTGGGCTGGGTTTGGCTTCTGGGAGTGCAAGGAGCGGATTGGAGAAGATTGGAGGCGAGATTCGGAGTTTCTGATCGAGAGAAATCGCTGCTCGGTATCGGTGTCGGTCGACACCAGTTGGGGTGTCGGTCGACACCAACGCGAGGACGGCTCGGGCCTTTGGCGAGTGTCGATCGATGCCATGTGGAGGTGTCAGTCGACACAAAACTAGGGTTTTCGGGAGTGTCGGGCAGGGTGTCGGTCGACACCAGTTTGGTGTCGGTCGACACCCCTTGTTCAGTTACGATGGATGTTGCATGCTTTGTATATTGCCTGGTTTGTTTTATTGATTATTGTTTGTGGCATGTAGAGATCTTATTGCTTGTGTGTATAGCTCAGTAGATGGGAGGATTGCCTCACTGAGTGTTTATCAAATACTCATGCATCTCAATTTGTGTTTGTGGTGCAGGTAAAGGCAAAGTGTGATCGTGGAATCAAAGGCAATGAAGGGGAGGATGTTCTAGGGACTTGATTGTATGGTTACCTGGCATTGTTAGGATTGCGAGTTGTTTGATTTATGCTGGATATTACTTATTTGGTTATTGGTTATTGTTTTATTGGATATTTATTGGTATGTTGTTCCGCTGTTGGATTGTGAATGTGGTTAGGTGGCTAGTGGGTATGGGACCACTAGTTGTAGTTAACTATTATATTATTATTTATTATCTATTTATTAAAAAAAAGGTCGGTCGTTTCATTTTGGTATCAGAGCCCTTACGGTTCTAGGTTTGGGTTCACTAGGTTTCTGTTGTGATGTTTGGGATTGGATGTCTTGATTGATTTTGTGAGTTAGTCAATTGTGTGTGGCATGGAGTCCCAGAACATCCTCTTCGAGCCGAGTGTGATTCCACGGTGAGTTTATGTTTCTGTGTTATAATAGAAATTGTTTGTTTAGCCTTCTGTTCATGGTAGTGAAGATGGTTAGAGAGGATGCTGTGGCTGGTCGAGGTCGTGGACGCGGACGTGGTCGCGGACGTGGTCGTGGTAGGGGCAGAGCCCCAGTGGTTAGTGAGACCGAAGACCAGAGTGTGACAGCTGAGGGTGTTGGCGAGTCGCAGGGTGTTCCGGGGGATTCTGTGAGTGTGGCAGGAGGGGGCGGTGTTGATGCTCCAGTGGCCAGTGATGCTAGGGTCCCGGGTGTGGGGGTCCCAGTGGGTGGAGTCCCTGGTGTTGACGTTGCGGCTTTGCTAGCACAGGTGTTAGAGCGGTTACCACCTGTGGTACCGGCTCAGGCTCAGGTGGTGCCACCAGTGGTGGCGGAGGAGCGGCAGCCAGTGGCTGCGGATGCGGGGGTCCATGCTCGTTATCTCAGCATGTTGACAGAGATGGGTCGGTTGCGTACTGAGCAGTTTTCAGGAGGTGTAGATCCTACTGTTGCGGATGCGTGGAGGACGAGAGTGGAACGTAACTTCCACACTCTGAGATGTCCTGAGGAGTTTTGGGTGGACATAAGGGTCTACTTTTTGAGTGGTGATGCTGAGTTGTGGTGGAGATCTGTGGCTGCTAGGAGGGTGCAGCGGGAGATGACTTGGGCTGACTTCGTTTTGGAGTTCAACCGCAAGTATTTTCCTAGAGAGGCATTGGATCGTTTGGAGGTGCAGTTTCTTCAGTTGTCTCAGGGGACACGGTCAGTACGGGAGTTGGACTTAGAGTTCAGTCGACTTCTTTGTTATGGAGGTCGGGCTATGGAGCCTGAGGAGGCTCAGATCAGGAGGTTCTTGAGGGCTCTATGTGATGACTTGAGAGTCCACTGTAGAGGGAGGAGTTATGCTACGCGTGCAGAGCTGGTTGAGACTGCAGCAGAGATTGAGGAGGATATCCGGGCACAGTCAGTGGCGGTAGCTCCAGCAGTTCAGCCTAGTAAGGCTCAGCAGCAGGGTGGTTCTAGCAGGGACGGTAGGCATGTTCAGGGAACCAAGAGGAAGTGGGAGGCTACGTAGAAGCCGAGTGGTGCGGGTTGCTTCGGTTGTGGGAGCAGGGATCACAGGGTTGCTAGTTGTCCCAAGAGGAGTGTTCCGACGGCAGGACCTCGGGTGTGTTATCATTGTAGGGAGACAGGGCACATCAGGCCTTTTTGTCCCAAGCTGCAGCCGGCAGCAGTGGCAGCGTTGCAGCAGGTGCAGCCTGGGGTTCAGCAGGTGGCACGGATTGAGCAGGGGCCTCGGGTTTACACGACAGTGGAGACTGGTGGAACCAGTGCCGGGGCGATCACAGGTATAATTTCTGGTACTTAATCTTTGTGAATTTTAGTAGGGTCAGATTTTATGTTTCCTGTGATAGAGTGTTAGGTTCTCAACACATGAGGTTTGTGTAGGGACCTTGTTGGTGGGCGGGTTTAAGTCCCACGTTATGTTTGATTCTGGAGCTTCGCATAGCTTCATTACTCCAGAGTGTGCAGAGTGTGCGGGGATCAGCGGGGATCCTGGAGAGCGTACAGGAGTTGTTAGAGTTGCGGGAGGCAAGTTCCTAAGAGTTATTGGACGAGCTAGAGGAATTGATATTCAGATCGCAGGAGAGTCATGGCCAGCGGATTTGCTTATCAGTCCCGTGGAGCTGTACGATGTTATTTTCGGGATGGATTGGATGCATCTGCATATGGTGCATTTAGATTGCTATCGGGGTAGAGTGGAGTTTGAGCGTCCAGGAGGGAAGTTGGTTTTTCAGGGTATTAGACCGACTTCAGGGAGTCTCGTGATCTCAGCCATTCAGGCTGGGAAGATGATCGAGAAGGGCCGTGAGGCTTATTTGGTTACTATATCTATGCCAGAGTCAGTGGGGAAGTCTACGGTTAGCGGTATCCCAGTAGTGGAGGAGTTTGAGGATGTGTTTCAGTCTTTGCAGGGATTACCACCATCTCGGTCGGATCCTTTTACCATTGAACTGGAACCGAGGACGACACCGTTATCCAAGGCTCCTTATAGAATGGCTCCAGCAGAGATGGCAGAGCTGAAGAAGCAGCTAGAGGATTTGCTGAGTAAGGGATTCATCCGTCCAAGTGTGTCACCGTGGGGAGCGCCGGTGTTGTTTGTCAAGAAAAAGGATGGGAGTTTCCGGTTGTGTATTGATTACAGGGGTTTGAACCGGGTCACTGTGAAGAACAAGTACCCTCTCCCGAGGATTGACGAGTTGTTGGATCAGTTGAGGGGTGCTACTTGGTTCTCCAAGGTGGATCTGGCATCGGGTTATCATCAGATACCGATAGATGAGGCAGATGTGAGGAAGACTGCTTTCAGGACGAGGTATGGGCATTATGAGTTTGTGGTGATGCCTTTCGGGTTGACTAACGCACTGTAACACCCGCAAACCATTTTCTGGGAATTTTGGTGAGGGTGTCGATCGACACCACAGAGGGAGTGTCGATCGACACCAGTTGTGGCCGGGTTGGTCGGTTCAATTTTAATTGTCCGGTTTGTGTGGTTGGTTTAGGGAATCCCTAAATCGAGTTATTAGAGGTAGAAAACGACCTAGGGTCGTGTTATTTTGGTGTTTCGCCGTTTTTTGAGAGAAAACACAAAGAGAGAGTGTTCTTGAGCTTTTGGGAAGAGTTGGAGAGATTCCTTGCTGTTCTTGAGAGATCTAAGGCTGGAAAGGTGTTAGAAGCTTGCTAGGAGTGAGGGAGTTCGTTCTTGTTGGTCAGAATCTTCCTGCAAAGAGGTGAGTGCATGACCATGGCTTATCTAAGCTAAGATTTCTAGTTTCTATGTGATTTGGTGCTTATGTGGTTGCTTCCTTGAGTTCTCTATGCTATTTCGTTGCTATCTGGGCTGGGTTTGGCTTCTGGGAGTGCAAGGAGCGGATTGGAGAAGATTGGAGGCGAGATTCGGAGTTTCTGATCGAGGGAAATCGCTGCTCGGTATCGGTGTCGGTCGACACCAGTTGGGGTGTCGGTCGACACCAACGCGAGGACGGCTCGGGACTTTGGCGAGTGTTGATCGATGCCATGAGGAGGTGTCGGTCGACACAAACTAGGGTTTTCGGGAGTGTCGGGCAGGGTGTCGGTCGACACCAGTTTGGCGTCGGTCGACACCAGATAGTCAGTGACGATCGACACCATCTGGTGTCGGTCGACACCCCTTGTTCAGTTACGATGGATGTTGCATGCTTCGTATATTGCCTGGTTTGTTTTATTGATTGTTGTTTGTGGCATGTAGAGATCTTATTGCTTGTGTGTATAGCCCAGTAGATGGGAGGATTGCCTCACTGAGTGTTTATCAAATACTCATGCATCTCAATTTGTGTTTGTGGTGCAGGTAAAGGCAAAGTGTGATCGTGGAATCAAAGGCAATGAAGAGGAGGATGTTCTAGGGACTCGATTGGATGTTGTCTGGCTTTTGCTAGGGTGCTAGAGTTGAGTCATTAGAAACATTGCTAGGTTGCTGGTTTCATGTTTCTTGTTGTTTGGTATTGAGATATTGCCTTGCTATAATATTGGTTTATTATTGGGTTATTATTGGTTATTGATTATGTTTTCCGCTGTTGAATGTGTTGTGGTTAGGTGGCTAGTGGGTATGGGACCACTAGCTGTAGTTGTTTTAATATATTATATTTATTATTTATTTATTAAAAAAAAAAGGTTGGTCGTTTCATTTTGGTATCAGAGCCCTTACGGTTCTAGGTTTGGGTTCACTAGGTTTCTGTTGTAGATGTTTGGGATTGCATGTCTTGGTTGATTATGTGAGTTAGTCAATTGTGTGTGGCATGGAGTCCCAGAACATCCTCTTCGAGCCGAGTGTGTGATTCCACGGTGAGTTTATGTATCTGTGTTATAATAGAAATTGTTTGTTTAGCCCCTGTTCTTGGAAGTGCAGTGGTTAAAGGTGTTTGAGTTGTTGGTCGTGGACGGGGACGTGGTCGTGGTCATGGTCGGGCGGGTCCCGAGGCCAGCGAGTGTGTGGTCCAGAGTTCCACGAGGAGGTACGTCAGAGGGTCGCAAGCGTATCAGGAGGGACCAGAGAGGGTTAGCCGGTGTGAATGCCGGGGGTGCTGGGAACCCAGGTGTGGGGTTGCGGCAGGTGGAGCCCAGGGTCGAGATGATCGCTTGGCAGAGCTATTGGCGTGCTGTTGGAGCGGTTACCGAGAGGGGTACCAGTGCAGGCTCCAATTGTACCGCACGTGGCGGGGTGCAGCCGAGGGCTGCGGATGTTGGGGAGTTTCCATCTTATGTTAAGAGGATGAGTAGTTGTAGATGACCAGTATGGGATTATTCTCAAGAGGTATCGAGCCTAGAGAGGCGGATAGGTGGATATATGCAGGTGGAGCAGATATTTTTGTAGCTTGGTGGTTAATCCAGTTGGATATTAGAAGTTGAGTGGGCAAGCGTAACATTGCAATGTTATACTTGGACCACATGAGGTACTTTGTGTCGAGAGATGTTTATAGTCGTTAAGGATTGTTGCTCCTGAGGGGATGATATTTCCCTTGAATACCGATAGCTCGAGGGGCTGAGGGCTCCGAGAGTGGCAGAGGGGATTATGTTCTCCTGAGGGGATTATTAGTTCCCCTGATACCGAGATCTTGAGGATTGTGTTCCAAGAGTAAGACGGTATAACTCGAAGACATTGGTCTGAGAGTGAGATCGGTATGGCTCAAGGTTGCGACCTAAGTGTGGAGGAGTTAGGAGCAAGCAATACCTAGGACGTGAGTATAAACAACCCGATTGAATGTAGACCTCGAGAGATTGACGGTGGTTTAATCTCGAGTTTTGGAGGTGTTGACCAATGGGTCAGGGTTCTATGAACCAGAGCGGTTATGAATGTGTGGCTGTTTTGCCAGGATTGTGAGGCCGGTGGTGCTGGAGTCCCTGGAAGGGGAGTTACAGCAGGGTTGAGCCGGGAAAGGCATGTTTGCTAGATACATAAGTTCACGAGAAGCCTTCATGGCAGGATAATCTAATCGTTGCGACGAGGGTGGATGAAGTTCATTGGAGATGGACAGGGTTGCTAGATTTAAGGTTTTGGTAAGCTTGCTGGGGGGAAACAAGTCAAGTAGGTTAAGTTGGCGGTCTGCAAAGCATTTGATACAGTGAATCGGAATATGCGAACGTATGGTACTTGTTTGTTTTATTACGCTCGTATTGATGATTTGTTGTGGAGAATAGCTAAGCGGAAAGCTAATTTTGGATTAATCTATCTTGTGGAAGTTTTCCCTAAGAGACAAGTTACTAGAGGTTCTTGGACGAACAAGAGGGTTGACATTCAGGTGGCTTCGAGTTGATGTCGGTATACTTGAGTGTTTGTTTAGCAGAGCTGAAGAAGCAGCTAGAGGATTTGTTGAGTAAGGGATTCAACCGTCCTAGTGTATCATTGTGGGGAGCGCCAATGTTATATGTCAAGAAGAAGGATGGGAGTTTCCGGTTGTGTATTGATTACAGGGGTTTGAACCGGGTCACTGTGAAGAACAAGTACCCTCTCCCGAGGATTGACGAGTTGTTGGATCAGTTGAGGGGTGCTACTTGGTTCTCCAAGGTGGATCTGGCATCGGGTTATCATCAGATACCGATAGATGAGGCAGATGTGAGGAAGACTGCTTTCAGGACGAGGTATGGGCATTATGAGTTTGTGGTGATGCCTTTCGGGTTGACTAACGCACCAGCAGCGTTTATGAGATTGATGAACAGTGTATTTCAGGAGTTTCTGGATGTATCTGTCATCATTTTCATCGACGATATCCTGGTTTACTCTAAGAGTCCTGAGGAGCATGCAGTGCATTTGAGGGCAGTTATGGAGAAGCTGCGGGAGCAGAAGTTGTTTGCCAAGTTGAGCAAGTGTAGTTTCTGGCAGCGTGAGATGGGCTTTCTGGGTCACATTGTTTCTGCAGAGGGGGTTTCTGTAGATCCAGAGAAGATTCAGGCTATTAGGGATTGGCCTAGACCGCAGAATGCCACAGAGATCAGGAGTTTCCTTGGATTGGCAGGTTACTACAGGAGATTTGTGCAGGGGTTTGCAAGCAGAGCACGTCCTATGACTAAGTTGACAGGGAAGGATGTTCCTTTTGTCTGGTCAGAAGAGTGTGAGGAAGGCTTTGCAAGCCTGAAGGAGATGTTGACTACTGCGCCAGTGTTGGCTTTGCCTGAGCAGGGAGAACCCTATGTGGTTTATACAGATGCATCTAGAGTTGGGTTGGGTTGTGTTCTGATGCAGCATGGGAAGGTGATTGCTTATGCTTCGCGGCAGTTGCGGGTGCATGAAGGCAACTATCCTACTCATGATTTGGAGATGGGTGCTGTAGTTTTTGCCCTGAAGATTTGGAGATCTTATCTTTATGGTGCAAAGGTACAGGTGTTCACAGATCATAAGAGCCTGAAGTATATATTCACTCAGCCTGAGTTGAATTTGAGACAGAGGCGGTGGATGGAGCTTGTGGCAGATTATGATTTGGAGATAGCCTATCATCCTGGTAAGGCTAACACGGTTGCAGATGCTCTGAGTCGGAAGAGGGTAGCTTCGGCTCAGGAGCAGGAGATGGAGTCTCTGGTAGGGGAGATCAGTGCTTTGAGCTTATGTGCTGTTTCACAGGAACCGTTGGGTTTGGAAGCAGTAGATAGAGCAGATCTTCTGAGTAGAGTGCGGTTGGCTCAGGAGAAGGATTTGGGGCTAGTGAATGCCTCTAAGGATGTGGGTTCAGAGTATCAGGTCTCAGATAATGGTACTATCTTGGTGCACGGTCGTGTGTGTGTGCCCAAGGATGAGGAGTTGAGACAGGAGATTCTGAGAGAGGCTCATGCGAGCAAGTTATCCATTCATCCAGGAGCGACCAAGATGTACCGTGACCTCAAGAGGTACTATCATTGGGTCGGGATGAAGAAGGATGTGGCTAGTTGGGTTTCGAGGTGCGATGTGTCAGCTAGTGAAGGCTGAGCATCAGGTTCCTGGCGGGTTACTGAAGAGTTTACCCATTCCTGAGTGGAAGTGGGATATGATCACTATGGATTTCGTGGTAGGATTGCCAGTGTCACGGACCTTTGATGCTATTTGGGTCATTGTGGACCGGTTGACTAAGTCAGCACATTTTCTGGCCATTAAGAAGACTGATGGAGCAGCGGTCTTGGCTAAGAAGTATGTGAGGGAGATAGTCAGGTTGCATGGGGTGCCAGCAAGCATTGTGTCTGATAGGGATTCTAAGTTCACTTCGGTGTTCTGGAAGGCATTTCAGGCAGAGATGGGCACTAAGGTGCATATGAGTACAGCTTATCATCCCCAGACTGATGGACAGTCAGAGAGGACGATCCAGACGCTGGAGGATTTGCTGAGGATGTGTGTGCTGGATTGGGGTGGCCATTGGGCAGATCATCTGAACCTGGTAGAGTTTGCTTACAACAACAGCTATCAGGCAAGTATTAAGATGGCTCCTTATGAGGCTTTGTATGGGAGGCCATGTCGTACACCATTATGCTGGACTCAGGTGGGGGAGAGGAGCATGTTTGGTGCTAGTTTTGTTCAGGAGACCTCAGAGAAGATTCGGGTTCTCAAGCTGAACATGAAGGAGGCTCAGGATAGGCAGAGGAGTTATGCAGATAGGAGGAGGAGAGATCTTGAGTTTCAGGTAGGAGACAGAGTGTACCTCAAGATGGCCATGTTGCGGGGTCCGAACAGGTCATTGTCGAGACTAAGTTGAGTCCGAGGTATATGGGTCCATTCAGAGTGATTGAGCGGGTTGGACCAGTGGCATATAGATTGGAGTTACCTGAGGTGATGCGTGCATTCCATAAGGTTTTCCATGTGTCTATGTTGCGGAAGTGTCTCCGTGAGGGAGAGGAGGTGTTGGCTAAGATTCCTGAGGATCTTCAGCCTAACATGACTTTGGAGGCGAGACCAGTGAGGGTTCTCGAGAGGAGGATCAAGGAACTTCGGAAGAAGAAGATTCCTTTGATGAGAGTCCTTTGGGACTGTGATGGTGTTGAGGAGCAGACTTGGGAGCCTGAGGCAAAGATGAAGGCAAGGTTCAAGAAGTGGTATGAGAAGCAAGCCGCGACTTGAGCTTGTTTAGCCGGGTCCCATCTGTATCCGTGGCTGGAGCGGGAATGGAGTATTCCAGCCCATCTCTCTTGTTACTCGGTCGCTTGGGGTGGTTGGTTGTGCGACTCAGTAACAAGATGAGGTGGTGTTTGGGGTACAAAGTTTCCGTGAGGCGGGGTTGTGAAGAGAAGTTTCCAAAAGTGGAAAGTTTCCAAAATGGAAGGTGCTAAATATGGAAAGTTTTATGGGAGTTAGAATTTGTCCATTTTAGCGGTGGAGAGCCTTAAAGGGGGCTTGAGTGTGGCCTTAGTGGCGGACTTTTGAGTCAGTGTGCCCGTGTGTGGCGGTCTTTTTAGACATTGTGGGGTCTTTGTGACGGGCTTTTAGCCAGAGTGTCTTTGTGACGGTCCTCTTTAGGACATTTGTGTGGCCTTGGTGGCGGTCCTTTTTAGGACGTTTGTTTGGCCTTTGTGGCGGGCTGTTTAGCCAGAGTGTCTTTGTGACGGTCCTCTTTAGGACATTTGTGTGGCCTTGGTGGCGGTCCTTTTTAGGACGTTTGTTTGGCCTTTGTGGCGGGCTGTTTAGCCAGAGTGTCTTTGTGACGGTCCTCTTTAGGACATTTGTGTGGCCTTGGTGGCGGTCCTTTTTAGGACGTTTGTTTGGCCTTTGTGGCGGGCTGTTTAGCCAGAGTGTCTTTGTGACGGTCCTTCGGGACAGATGGTCTTTGTGACGGTCCTTCGGGACAGATGGCCTTTGTGGCGGGCTGTTAGCCAGAGTGCCTTGGTGGCGGTCCTCTTTAGGACATTTGTTTGGCCTTGGTGGCGGTCCTCTTTAGGACATTTGTTTGGCCTTGGTGGCGGTCCTCTTTAGGACATTTTGTTTGGCCTTTGTGGCGGCCCTTGTGGCGTATATGATCCTTGTGTGGTCATGAGGTATTCCAGTGAGGGAATATGTGGTTGGTAGGACATTGAGATGTTTTACGCGAGCCACGGGAAGGAAACCTGGATAGGGATAGGACTCGGACGTGTTCAGAATCGTTTGCTCGCGACTCTTGGGGGACTTAGGTTCTCCTAGTACTGCCATTTTCAGAGACTTTGTGGCTCGGGAGAATGGTTGGTATATCGACTTCGGATGACGATCCGGGGGCGCGCTGTAGGGTGGCAACCCGAGAGACGAGTTTGGACTTTTCCTTATATATTATGGCATGCGGGCTTCGGCCTGATGAGGAGCCAACATTTGGCATGCAGACTTAGGTCTGATGAGGAGCCAATAAAAACTCAAGGTTTAGGCCTATGAGTAAAGGAAAGTCCAAAAAGTCAAGAGCAAATGACGCCTGGAGCGTGAGTCTATCGCCTAGAGGAGACCTTCTGTAGATCGGTCGGAGGAGTGCGGGCCGTGGAGACGGTTGCACGGGAGTCCTTGACTGATGGTTGTTCGAGATTCGAGGACGAATCTAGATTGGTGGGGGAGAATTGTAACACCCGCAAACCATTTTCTGGGAATTTTGGTGAGGGTGTCGATCGACACCACGAGGGAGTGTCGATCGACACCAGTTGTGGCCGGTTGGTCGGTTCAATTTTAATTGTCCGGTTTGTGTGGTTGGTTTAGGGAATCCCTAAATCGAGTTATTAGAGGTAGAAAACGACCTAGGGTCGTGTTATTTTGGTGTTTCGCCGTTTTTTGAGAGAAAACACAAAGAGAGAGTGTTCTTGAGCTTTTGGGAAGAGTTGGAGAGATTCCTTGCTGTTCTTGAGAGATCTAAGGCTGGGAAGGTGTTAGAAGCTTGCTAGGAGTGAGGGATTCGTTCTTGTTGGTCAGAATCTTCCTGCAAAGAGGTGAGTGCATGACCATGGCTTATCTAAGCTAAGATTTCTAGATTCTATGTGATTTGGTGCTTATGTGGTTGTTTCCTTGAGTTCTCTATGCTATTTCGTTGCTATCTGGGCTGGGTTTGGCTTCTGGGAGTGCAAGGAGCGGATTGGAGAAGATTGGAGGCGAGATTCGGAGTTTCTGATCGAGGGAAATCGCTGCTCGGTATCGGTGTCGGTCGACACCAGTTGGGGTGTCGGTCGACACCAACGCGAGGACGGCTCGGGACTTTGGCGAGTGTCGATCGATGCCATGTGGAGGTGTCGGTCGACACAAACTAGGGTTTTCGGGAGTGTCGGGCAGGGTGTCGGTCGACACCAGTTTGGCGTCGGTCGACACCAGATAGTCAGTGACGATCGACACCATCTGGTGTCGGTCGACACCCCTTGTTCAGTTACGATGGATGTTGCATGCTTGTATATTGCCTGGTTTGTTTTATTGATTGTTGTTTGTGGCATGTAGAGATCTTATTGCTTGTGTGTATAGCCCAGTAGATGGGAGGATTGCCTCACTGAGTGTTTATCAAATACTCATGCATCTCAATTTGTGTTTGTGGTGCAGGTAAAGGCAAAGTGTGATCGTGGAATCAAAGGCAATGAAGAGGAGGATGTTCTAGGGACTCGATTGGATGTTGTCTGGCATTTGCTAGGGTGCTAGAGTTGAGTCATTAGAAACATTGCTAGGTTGCTGGTTTCATGTTTCTTGTTGTTTGGTATTGAGATATTGCCTTGCTATAATATTGGTTTATTATTGGGTTATTATTGGTTATTGATTATGTTTTCCGCTGTTGAATGTGTTGTGGTTAGGTGGCTAGTGGGTATGGGACCACTAGCTGTAGTTGTTTTAATATATTATATTTATTATTTATTTATTAAAAAAAAAAAGGTTGGTCGTTTCCACGCACTGGCACAGCTAGATGAGATTGATGAACAAAGGTGTTTCCAGAGTTTCTGGATGTATCTTATCATTTTCATCGACGATATCCTGGTTTATTCTAAGAGTCCTGAGGAGCATGCAGTGCATTTGAGGGCAGTTATGGAAAGCTGCGGGAGCAAGGTTGTTTGCCAAGTTGAGCAAGTGTAGTTTCTGGCAGCGTGAGATGGGCTTTCTGGGTCACATTGTTTCGTCAGGGGGTTTCAGTAGATCCAGAGAAGATTCAGGCTGGAGATTGGCCTAGACCGCAGAATGCCACAGAATCAGGAGTTTCCTTGGATTGGCAGGTTACTACAGGAGATTTGTGCAGGGGTTTGCAAGCAGAGCACGTCCTATGACTAAGTTGACAGGGAAGGATGTTCCTTTTGTCTGGTCAGAAGAGTGTGAGGAAGGCTTTGCAAGCCTGAAGGAGATGTTGACTACTGCGCCAGTGTTTGGCTTTGCCTGAGCAGGGAGAACCCTATGTGGTTTATACAGATGCATCTAGAGTTGGGTTAGGGTTGTGTTCTGATGCAGCATGGGAAGGTGATTGCTTATGCTTCGCGGCAGTTGCGGGTGCATGAAGGCAACTATCCTACTCATGATTTGGAGATGGGTGCTGTAGTTTTTGCCCTGAAGATTTGGAGATCTTATCTTTATGGTGCAAAGGTACAGGTGTTTACAGATCATAAGAGCCTGAAGTATATATTCACTCAGCCTGAGCTGAATTTGAGACAGAGGCGGTGGATGGAGCTTGTGGCAGATTATGATTTGGAGATAGCCTATCATCCTGGTAAGGCTAACACGGTTGCAGATGCTCTGAGTCGGAAGAGGGTAGCTTCGGCTCAGGAGCAGGAGATGGAGTCTCTGTAGGGGAGATCAGTGCTTTGAGCTTATGTGCTGTTTCACAGGAACCGTTGGGTTTGGAAGCAGTAGATAGAGCAGATCTTCTGAGTAGAGTGCGGTTGGCTCAGGAGAAGGATTGGGGCTAGTGAATGCCTCTAAGGATGTGGGTTCAGAGTATCAGGTCTCAGATAATGGTACTATCTTGGTGCACGGTCGTGTGTGTGTGCCCAAGGATGAGGAGTTGAGACAGGAGATTCTGAGAGGCTCATGCGAGCAAGTTATCCATTCATCCAAGAGCGACCAAGATGTACCGTGACCTCAAGAGGTACTATCATTGGGTCGGGATGAAGAAGGATGTGGCTAGTTGGGTTTCGAGGTGCGATGTATGTCAGCTAGTGAAGGCTGAGCATCAGGTTCCTGGCGGGTTACTAAAGAGTTTACCCATTCCTGAGTGGAAGTGGGATATGATCACTATGGATTTCGTGGTAGGATTGCCAGTGTCACGGACCTTTGATGCTATTTGGGTCATTGTGGACCAGTTGACTAAGTCAGCACATTTTCTGGCCATTAAGAAGACTGATGGAGCAGCGGTCTTGGCTAAGAAGTATGTGAGGGAGATAGTCAGGTTGCATGGGGTGCCAGCGAGCATTGTGTCTGATAGAGATTCTAAGTTCACTTCGGTGTTCTGGAAGGCATTTCAGGCAGAGATGGGCACTAAGGTACATACGAGTACAGCTTATCATCCCCAGACTGATGGACAGTCAGAGAGGACGATCCAGACGCTGGAGGATTTGCTGAGGATGTGTGTGTTGGATTGGGGTGGCCATTGGGCAGATTATCTGAACCTGGTAGAGTTTGCTTACAACAACAGCTATCAGGCAAGTATTAAGATGGCTCCTTATGAGGCTTTGTATGGGAGGCCATGTCGTACACCATTATGCTGGACTCAGGTGGGGGAGAGGAGCATGTTTGGTGCTAGTTTTGTTCAGGAGACCTCAGAGAAGATTCAGGTTCTCAAGCTGAACATGAAGGAGGCTCAGGATAGGCAGAGGAGTTATGCAGATAGGAGGAGGAGAGATCTTGAGTTTCAGGTAGGAGACAGAGTGTACCTCAAGATGGCCATGTTGCGGGGTCCGAACAGGTCATTGTCAGAGACTAAGTTGAGTCCAAGGTATATGGGTCCATTTAGAGTGATTGAGCGGGTTGGAACAGTGGCATATAGATTGGAGTTACCTGAGGTGATGCGTGCATTCCATAAGGTTTTCCATGTGTCTATGTTGCGGATGTGTCTCCGTGAGGGAGAGGAGGTGTTGGCTAAGATTCCTGAGGATCTTCAGCCTAACATGACTTTGGAGGCGAGACCAGTGAGGGTTCTCGAGAGGAGGATCAAGGAACTTCGGAAGAAGAAGATTCCTTTGATGAGAGTCCTTTGGGACTGTGATGGTGTTGAGGAGCAGACTTGGGAGCCTGAGGCAAAGATGAAGGCAAGGTTCAAGAAGTGGTATGAGAAGCAAGCCGCGACTTGAGCTTGTTTAGCCGGGTCCCATCTGTATCCGTGGCTGGAGCGGGAATGGAGTATTCCAGCCCATCTCTCTTGTTACTCGGTCGCTTGGGGTGGTTGGTTGTGCGACTCAGTAACAAGATGAGGTGGTGTTCGGGGTACAAAGTTTCTGTGAGGCGGGGTTTTGGAAGAAAGTTTCCTGAAATAGAAGTTTTCCAAAGATGGAAAGTGCTAAATATGGAAAGTTTTATGGGAGTTAGAATTTGTCCATTTTAGCGGTGGAGAGCCTTAAAGGGGGCTTGGGTGTGGCCTTAGTGGCGGACTTTTGAGTCAGTGTGCCCGTGTGTGGCGGTCTTTTTAGACATTGTGGGGTCTTTGTGACGGGCTTTTAGCCAGAGTGTCTTTGTGACGGTCCTCTTTAGGACATTTGTGTGGCCTTGGTGGCGGTCCTCTTTAGGACATTTGTTTGGCCTTGGTGGCGGTCCTCTTTAGGACATTTGTTTGGCCTTGGTGGCGGTCCTCTTTAGGACATTTTGTTTGGCCTTTGTGGCGGCCCTTGTGGCGTATATGATCCTTGTGTGGTCATGAGGTATTCCAGTGAGGGAATATGTGGTTGGTAGGACATTGAGATGTTTTACGCGAGCCACGGGAAGGAAACCTGGATAGGGATAGGACTCGGACGTGTTCAGAATCGTTTGCTCGCGACTCTTGGGGGACTTAGGTTCTCCTAGTACTGCCATATTCAGAGACTTTGTGGCTCGGGAGTATGGTTGGTATATCGACTTCGGATGACGATCCGGGGGCGCGCTGTAGGGTGGCAACCCGAGAGACGAGTTTGGACTTTTCCTTATATATTATGGCATGCGGGCTTCGGCCTGATGAGGAGCCAACATTTGGCATGCAGACTTAGGTCTGACGAGGAGCCAATAAAAACTCAAGGTTTAGGCCTATGAGTAAAGGAAAGTCCAAAAAGTCAAGAGCAAATGACGCCTGGAGCGTGAGTCTATCGCCTAGAGGTGACCTTCTGTAGATCGGTCGGAGGAGTGCGGGCCGTGGAGACGGTTGCACGGGAGTCCTTGACTGATGGTTGTTCGAGATTCGAGGACGAATCTAGATTGGTGGGGGAGAATTGTAACATCCGCAAACCAAAAATTGGTTTTTGGGGATGGGTGTCGATCGACACCAAGGGGGTGTCGGTCGACACCACTTATTTTTCGGTTCGATCAGAATGAGTTTTTAATCGATTTGGTTCGGTTCGGTTTAAGGAAACCATTGAACCGGGGTCTTAAAAGGAAGGAAACGACCTAGGTCGTGTTCCAGAGGTTGTGGTCGCCGTTTTTGTTTCAAAAAGAGGAAAAGAGAGAAAACAAGTGTTCTTGAGACTGTGAGTGAGATTGGGAGATTTCTTGGCTGTTCTTGAGAGATTGGAGGCTGGGAAGGTGCTAGAAGCTTGCTAGGAGTGAGGGATTCGTTCTTATTGGTCAGAAACTTCCTGCAAAGAGGTGAGTGCATGACCATGGCTTATCTAAGCTAAGATCTCTAGATTCTTTGTGATTTGATGCTTATGTGGTTGTTTCTTTGAGTTCTCTATGATATTTCGTTGCTATCTGGGCTGGGTTTGGCTTCTGGGAGTGCAAGGAGCTGATTGGAGAAGATTGGAGGCGAGATTCGGAGTTTCTGATCGAGGGAAATCGCTGCTCGGTATCGGTGTCGATCGACACCAGTTTGGGTGTCGGTCGACACCAACGCGAGGACGGCTCGGGCCTTTGGCGAGTGTCGATCGATGCCATGTGGAGGTGTCGGTCGACACAAAACTAGGGTTTTCGGGAGTGTCGGGCAGGGTGTCGGTCGACACCAGTTTGGTGTCGGTCGACACCAGTTTGGTGTCGGTCGACACCAGATAGTCAGTGTCGATCGACACCATCTGGTGTCGGTCGACACCCCTTGTTCAGTTACGATGGATGTTGCATGCTTTGTATATTGCCTGGTTTGTTTTATTGATTATTGTTTGTGGCATGTAGAGATCTTATTGCTTGTGTGTATAGCCCAGTAGATGGGAGGATTGCCTCACTGAGTGTTTATCAAATACTCATGCATCTCAATTTGTGTTTGTGGTGCAGGTAAAGGCAAAGTGTGATCGTGGAATCAAAGGCAATGAAGGGGAGGATGTTCTAGGGACTTGATTGTATGGTTACCTGGCATTGTTAGGATTGCGGGTTTTTTGATTTATGCTGGATATTACTTATTTGGTTATTGGTTATTGTTTTATCGGATATTTATTGGTATGTTGTTCCGCTGTTGGATTGTGAATGTGGTTAGGTGGCTAGTGGGTATGGGACCACTAGTTGTAGTTAACTATTATATTATTATTTATTATCTATTCATTAAAAAAAAAGGTCGGTCGTTTCATATTGACTTGGTTCGAACCATATGAAGGAAACTAAAAATCTGAGATTCCTCTAGTCATGGTTATTATGTTATGACCGCGTGAGATCGGTGCCAAGAGTGACGGATTAGAGTTAAGTTGCGTTGTGCTGCTGCTTGGATAATACTGAACCATTGGTGCATTAACCATTGAGATGTCGGTTCTTCCAATGTTACTACAACAAAAAGAGAAAAAAATAAAGGAATATGAGACCCTCTAGAAGATTCTTCTCTCAGATGGTACAAGAATATGCGGAAACAACGGATATGAACCAGAGCTGTGATTAGAGAATTGTTGTGGAATCACAGGTGAAACGTTGCGATTAGGGACTTCTTCAGTGTCGATGTTCCCTTTGCTCACTTGGATCTGAAGCCTCAAAGACTCGAGGACGAGGAACAGAAAAGTATTCAGCAATAAAGAAAGAACACTCTACATAAATACATTGTAGACCCCTAAGATGTTTTCAGAGAGAAAGAGGATGTTAAAGTGCAAATTTTGCCAAAGTTGTTTAGAACATTAAAGTATTATTAATGTAAATTAGAACTTCTCATAGTTGGTGATTCGATTTGATATACAGTTTATCAATATTTTAAAAATTTTACAATGATAACGACGAGTTATATTGCATATTATATTTTACTTCCAAGGATTTTGTTTGCATTTCTGGAAGTTGTTGGATAAAGTTGCAAAAGTAACGACTCATAAAACCCTAAAAAAAGAGAGTTATTTAAATGTGGCCAAAACAGAAGAGGAAAATTAGAAATAAATGACAGTTTTATTTATTTACAAGTTTGTCTAGTTATATGTTTATTAATATTAGCTTGATAGAATAGAATGGGGGATCTTAATCCTAAGTGATTAGAATCGTAGGAACTTTTCTTGGTTTCTTGGCTACTAAAATAAGAATTCTCATAGCAGCAAAAGATTGAGGAATGATAAAAGACCATTCTAGATAATGATAAACGTCATGTGAAATTATACCCTGACCCAATAGATTTGTACCTCTATAACATTTAAAGAGGGAAGATATGAAGTTCTAATTTTGCCAAAGTTGCAACATAAGAGTTTTCTTTTGTCAATATGATCCATTATATTATTTAAGATTTGACTCGATTTTGTGGTTTCACTTTTGAGATTGTTCTTCTCTGTTTTTTTTCGCAGTTTGGCTACAAGTGTAAATTAGGAGGAATTTGTTGTAGATCAAATTTATTTATGAATGGGAGAGTCCTCCGTTTTACTTTATGGATGGATGTATAAACTTATTTTTTACTATATGCTTATAACAAATAATGAGTACAATTAAATTTCACAAAATTTTCTTCTTAATTCCACATGTTTTCCTATTATATTTAGTAATTAATTAGATAACTTTCCTTTTCAATTTAGTTATGTTATAAACTTTAAAAAAATATTAATTGCAATCCTTTTATTTTTTCTATAATTTTTAACTAAAATTTATTTTACACGTATGAAATTATTATCGATATAATTTAACATATGTAGCGATTATATAAATTAATAACTTTGAAAACTAAGCTTTATATAATAAGATAACATATAAAGACAAGCAAAGAAAAAATTTTATGTGTTACGCAAGTACGCATCCCCATTTTTTACTTCTAGTATAAAGTCTATATACTAGATCGCAAGTCAAGTAATTAATTAAAGAGAATCGAATAACCCTGAGTGAACCAGACAACAAGTTCAATTATTAACCAATATAAACAGAAAAAACAATTTTAAGTTTCCTGAAATCACCAGAAGAGAAAAATGCTTAGTACGGCTTATTACCGCCACATAAGCTGTCACCACAAAATTCAGCTTTAGCCACTTGTCCCATTGCCGTTGCCATATCTTCCAAAGTTGCCGATTCCTCCGTTTCCATTGGTTCCTCCGCGTTCATGGGTTTCGCTTCCACCTCCCATGTCATTTCCGTTGCCACCGGTGTCGTATCTGTCGGCAGACTGTTACCATAAACCATGGTGTAGAACTCGCTTTCCATCATGATGTGTTGCACCGGCTCCAAGAAAAGCTGATCAGTCACCCATACGTTAAATGGGTTGGAGGAGCCAATGCTATTGACTTGGTTCGAACCATATGAAGGTAACCAAAAATCTGAGATTCCTCTAGTCATGGTTATTATGTTATGACCACGTGTGATCGGTGCCAAGAGTGACGGATTAGAGTTAAGTTGCGTTGTGCTGCTGCTTGGATAATACTGAACCATTGGTGCATTAACCATTGAGATGTGGGTTCTTCCAATGTTACTACAACAAAAAGAGAAAAAAATAAAGGAATATGAGACCCTCTAGAAGATTCTTCTCTCAGAAGGTACAAGAATATGCGAAAACAACGGATATGAACCAGAGCTGCGATTAGAGAATTGTTGTGGAATCACAGGTGAAACGTTGCGATTAGGGACTTCTTCAGTGTCGATGTTCCCTTTGCTCACTTGGATCTGAAGCCTCAAAGACTCGAGGAAGAGGAACAAAAAAGTATTCAGCAATGAAGAAAGAACACTCTACATAAATACATTGTAGACCCATAAGATGTTTTCAGAGAGAGAGAGGATGTTAAAGTGCAAATTTTGCCAAAGTTGTTTAGAACATTAAAGTATTATTAATGTAAATTAGAACTTCTCATAGTTGGTGATTCGATTTGATATATTTTTATCAATATTTTCAAAATTTTACAATGATAACGACGAGTTATATTGCATATTATATTTTACTTCCAAGGATTTTGTTTGCATTTCTGGAAGTTGTTGGATAAAGTTGCAAAAGTAATGACTCATAAAATCCTAAAAAAAGAGAGTTATTCAAATGTGGCCAAAACAGAAGAGGAAAATTAGAAATTAATGACAGTTTTATTTATTTACAAGTTTGTCTAGTTATATGTTTATTAATATTAGCTTGATAGAATAGAATGGGGGATCTTAATCCTAAGTGATTAGAATCGTAGGAACTTTTCTTGGTTTCTTGGCTACTAAAATAAGAATTCTCATAGCAGCAAAGGATTGAGGAATGATAAAAGACCATTCTAGATAATGAAAAACGTCATGTGAAATTATACCCGACCCAATAGATTTGTACCTCTATAACATTTAAAGAGGGAAGATATGAAGTTCTAATTTTGCCAAAGTTGCAACATAAGAGTTTTCTTTTGTCAATATGATCCATTATATTATTTAAGATTTGACTCGATTTTGTGGTTTCACTTTTGAGATTGTTCTTCTCTGTTTTTTTTCGCAGTTTGGCTACAAGTGTAAATTAGGAGGAATTTGTTGTAGATCAAATTTATTTATGAATGGGAGAGTCCTCCGTTTTACTTTATGGATGGATGTATAAACTTATTTTTTACTATATGTTTATAACAAATAATGAGTACAATTAAATTTCACAAAATTTTCTTATTAATTGCACAAATTTTTCTTCTTAATTCCACATGTTTTCCTATTAAATTTAGTAATTTATTAGATAACTTTCCTATTCAATTTAGTTATGTTATAAACTTTAAAAAAATATTAATTGCAATCCTTTTATTTTTTTCTATAATTTTTAACTAAAATTTATTTTACACGTATGAAAATATTATCGATATAATTTAACATATGTCGCGATTATATAAATTAATAACTTTGAAAACTAAGCTTTATATAATAAGATAACATATAAAGACAAGCAAAGAAAAAATTTTATGTGTTACGCAAGTACGCATCCCCATTTTTTACTTCTAGTATAAAGTCTATATACTAGATCGCAAGTCAAGTAATTAATTAAAGAGAATCGAATAACCCTGAGTGAACCAGACAACAAGTTCAATTATTAACCAATATAAACTGAAAAAACAATTTTAAGTTTCCTGAAATCACCAGAAGAGAAAAATGCTTAGTACGGCTTATTACCGCCACATTAGCTGTCACCACAAATTTCAGCTTTAGCCACTTATCCCATTGCCGTTGCCATATCTTCCAAAGTTGCCGATTCCTCCGTTTCCATTGGTTCCTCCGCGTTCATGGGTTTCGCTTCCACCTCCCATGTCGTTTCCGTTGCCACCGGTGTCGTATCTGTCGGCAGACTGTTACCATAAACCATGGTGTAGAACTCGCTTTCCATCATGATGTGTTGCACCGGCTCCAAGAAAAGCT
Organism: Camelina laxa; assembly: GCA_024034495.1. Classification (NCBI taxonomy): domain Eukaryota; kingdom Viridiplantae; phylum Streptophyta; class Magnoliopsida; order Brassicales; family Brassicaceae; genus Camelina; species Camelina laxa. The sequence goes on from CM043881.1 coordinate 25,773,281, forward strand.
GATCAGTCACCCATACGTTAAATGGGTTGGAGGAGCCAATGCTATTGACTTGGTTCGAACCATATGAAGGTAACCAAAAATCTGAGATTCCTCTAGTCATGGTTATTATGTTATGACCGCGTGAGATCGGTGCCAAGAGTGACGGATTAGAGTTAAGTTGCGTTGTGCTGCTGCTTGGATAATACTGAACCATTGGTGCATTAACCATTGAGATGTCGGTTCTTCCAATGTTACTACAACAAAAAGAGAAAAAAATAAAGGAATATGAGACCCTCTAGAAGATTCTTCTCTCAGAAGGTACAAGAATATGCGGAAACAACGGATATGAACCAGAGCTGCGATTAGAGAATTGTTGTGGAATCACAGGTGAAACGTTGCGATTAGGGACTTCTTCAGTGTCGATGTTCCCTTTGCTCACTTGGATCTGAAGCCTCAAAGACTCGAGGAAGAGGAACAAAAAAGTATTCAGCAATGAAGAAAGAACACTCTACATAAATACATTGTAGACCCATAAGATGTTTTCAGAGAGAGAGAGAGGATATTAAAGTGCAAATTTTACCAAAGTTGTTTAGAACATTAAAGTATTATTAATGTAGATTAGAACTTCTCATAGTTGGTGATTCGATTTGATATATTTTTTATCAATATTTTCAAAATTTTACAATGATAACGATGAGTTATATTGCATATTATATTTTACTTCCATGGATTTTGTTTGCATTTCTTGAAGTTGTTGGATAAAGTTGCAAAAGTAATGACTCATAAAATCCTAAAAAAAGAGAGTTATTCAAATGTGGCCAAAACAGAAGAGGAAAATTAGAAATTAATGACAGTTTTAATTATTTACAAGTTTGTCTAGTTATATGTTTATTAATATTAGCTTGATAGAATAGAATGGGGGATCTTAATCCTAAGTGATTAGAATCGTAGGAACTTTTCTTGGTTTCTTGGCTACTAAAATAAGAATTCTCATAGCAGCAAAGGATTGAGGAATGATAAAAGACCATTCTAGATAATGAAAAACGTCATGTGAAATTATACCCCGACCCAATAGATTTGTACCTCTATAACATTTAAAGAGGGAAGATATGAAGTTCTAATTTTGCCAAAGTTGCAACATAAGAGTTTTCTTTTGTCAATATGATCCATTATATTATTTAAGATTTGACTCGATTTTGTGGTTTCACTTTTGAGATTGTTCTTCTCTGTTTTTTTTTCGCAGTTTGGCTACAAGTGTAAATTAGGAGGAATTTGTTGTAGATCAAATTTATTTATGGATGGATGTATAAACTTATTTTTTACTATATGTTTATAACAAATAATGAGTACAATTAAATTTCACAAAATTTTCTTATTAATTGCACAAATTTTTCTTCTTAATTCCACATGTTTTCCTATTATATTTAGTAATTAATTAGATAACTTTCCTTTTCAATTTAGTTATGTTATAAACTTTAAAAAATATTAATTGCAATCCTTTTATTTTTTCTATAATTTTTAACTAAAATTTATTTTACACGTATGAAATTATTATCGATATAATTTAACATATGTCGCGATTATATAAATTAATAACTTTGAAAACTAAGCTTTATATAATAAGATAACATATAAAGACAAGCAAAGAAAAAATTTTATGTGTTACGCAAGTACGCATCCCCATTTTTTACTTCTAGTATAAAGTCTATATACTAGATCGCAAGTCAAGTAATTAATTAAAGAGAATCGAATAACCCTGAGTGAACCAGACAACAAGTTCAATTATTAACCAATATAAACTGAAAAATCAATTTTAAGTTTCCTGAAATCACCAGAAGAGAAAAATGCTTAGTACGGCTTATTACCGCCACATAAGCTGTCACCACAAAATTCAGCTTTAGCCACTTATCCCATTGTCGTTGCCATATCTTCCAAAGTTGCCGATTCCTCCGTTTCCATTGGTTCCTCCGCGTTCATGGGTTTCGCTTCCACCTCCCATGTCGTTTCCGTTGCCACCGGTGTTGTATCTGTCGGCAGAACTGTTACCATAAACCATGGTGTAGAACTCGCTTTCCATCATGATGTGTTGCACCGGCTCCAAGAAAAGCTGATCAGTCACCCATACGTTAAATGGGTTGGAGGAGCCAATGCTATTGACTTGGTTCGAACCATATGAAGGTAACCAAAAATCTGAGATTCCTCTAGTCATGGTTATTATGTTATGACCGCGTGAGATCGGTGCCAAGAGTGACGGATTAGAGTTAAGTTGCGTTGTGCTGCTGCTTGGATAATACTGAACCATTGGTGCATTAACCATTGAGATGTCGGTTCTTCCAATGTTACTACAACAAAAAGAGAAAAAAATAAAGGAATATGAGACCCTCTAGAAGATTCTTCTCTCAGAAGGTACAAGAATATGCGGAAACAACGGATATGAACCAGAGCTGCGATTAGAGAATTGTTGTGGAATCACAGGTGAAACGTTGCGATTAGGGACTTCTTCAGTGTCGATGTTCCCTTTGCTCACTTGGATCTGAAGCCTCAAAGACTCGAGGAAGAGGAACAGAAAAGTATTCAGCAATGAAGAAAGAACACTCTACATAAATACATTGTAGACCCCTAAGATGTTTTCAGAGAGAAAGAGGATGTTAAAGTGCAAATTTTGCCAAAGTTGTTTAGAACATTAAAGTATTATTAATGTAAATTAGAACTTCTCATAGTTGGTGATTCGATTTGATATATTTTTTATCAATATTTTCAAAATTTTACAATGATAACGACGAGTTATATTGCATATTATATTTTACTTCCAAGGATTTTGTTTGCATTTCTGGAAGTTGTTGGATAAAGTTGCAAAAGTAATGACTCATAAAATCCTAAAAAAAGAGAGTTATTTAAATGTGGCCAAAACAGAAGAGGAAAATTAGAAATAAATGACAGTTTTATTTATTTACAAGTTTGTCTAGTTATATGTTTATTAATATTAGCTTGATAGAATAGAATGGGGGATCTTAATCCTAAGTGATTAGAATCGTAGGAACTTTTCTTGGTTTCTTGGCTACTAAAATAAGAATTCTCATAGCAGCAAAGGATTGAGGAATGATAAAAGACCATTCTAGATAATGAAAAACGTCATGTGAAATTATACCCCGACCCAATAGATTTGTACCTCTATAACATTTAAAGAGGGAAGATATGAAGTTCTAATTTTGCCAAAGTTGCAACATAAGAGTTTTCTTTTGTCAATATGATCCATTATATTATTTAAGATTTGACTCGATTTTGTGGTTTCACTTTTGAGATTGTTCTTCTCTGTTTTTTTTCGCAGTTTGGCTACAAGTGTAAATTAGGAGGAATTTGTTGTAGATCAAATTTATTTATGAATGGGAGAGTCCTCCGTTTTACTTTATGGATGGATGTATAAACTTATTTTTTACTATATGTTTATAACAAATAATGAGTACAATTAAATTTCACAAAATTTTCTTATTAATTGCACAAATTTTTCTTCTTAATTCCACATGTTTTCCTATGAAATTTAGTAATTTATTAGATAACTTTCCTATTCAATTTAGTTATGTTATAAACTTTAAAAAAAATATTAATTGCAATCCTTTTATTTTTTTCTATAATTTTTAACTAAAATTTATTTTACACGTATGAAAATATTATCGATATAATTTATCATATGTCGCGATTATATAAATTAATAACTTTGAAAACTAAGGTTTATATAATAAGATAACATATAAAGACAAGCAAAGAAAAAATTTTATGTGGTAGGCAAGTACGCATCCCCATTTTTTACTTCTAGTATAAAGTCTATATACTAGATCGCTAGTCAAGTAATTAATTAAAGAGAATCGAATAACCCTGAGTGAACCAGACAACAAGTTCAATTATTAACCAATATAAACTGAAAAAACAATTTTAAGTTTCCTGAAATCACCAGAAGAGAAAAATGCTTAGTACGGCTTATTACCGCCACATAAGCTGTCACCACAAAATTCAGCTTTAGCCACTTATCCCATTGCCGTTGCCATATCTTCCAAAGTTGCCGATTCCTCCGTTTCCATTGGTTCCTCCGCGTTCATGGGTTTCGCTTCCACCTCCCATGTCGTTTCCGTTGCCACCGGTGTTGTATCTGTCGGCAGAACTGTTACCATAAACCATGGTGTAGAACTCGCTTTCCATCATGATGTGTTGCACCGGCTCCAAGAAAAGCTGATCAGTCACCCATACGTTAAATGGGTTGGAGGAGCCAATGCTATTGACTTGGTTCGAACCATATGAAGGTAACCAAAAATCTGAGAATTCCTCTAGTCATGGTTATTATGTTATGACCGCGTGAGATCGGTGCCAAGAGTGACGGATTAGAGTTAAGTTGCGTTGTGCTGCTGCTTGGATAATACTGAACCATTGGTGCATTAACCATTGAGATGTCGGTTCTTCCAATGTTACTACAACAAAAAGAGAAAAAAATAAAGGAATATGAGACCCTCTAGAAGATTCTTCTCTCAGAAGGTACAAGAATATGCGGAAACAACGGATATGAACCAGAGCTGCGATTAGAGAATTGTTGTGGAATCACAGGTGAAACGTTGCGATTAGGGACTTCTTCAGTGTCGATGTTCCCTTTGCTCACTTGGATCTGAAGCCTCAAAGACTCGAGGAAGAGGAACAGAAAAGTATTCAACAATGAAGAAAGAACACTCTACATAAATACATTGTAGACCCCTAAGATGTTTTCAGAGAGAAAGAGGATGTTAAAGTGCAAATTTTGCCAAAGTTGTTTAGAACATTAAAGTATTATTAATGTAAATTAGAACTTCTTATAGTTGGTGATTCGATTTGATATATTGTTTATCAATATTTTCAAAATTTTACAATGATAACGACGAGTTATATTGCATATTATATTTTACTTCCAAGGATTTTGTTTGCATTTCTGGAAGTTGTTGGATAAAGTTGCAAAAGTAATGACTCATAAAATCCTAAAAAAAGAGAGTTATTTAAATGTGGCCAAAACAGAAGAGGAAAATTAGAAATAAATGACAGTTTTATTTATTTACAAGTTTGTCTAGTTATATGTTTATTAATATTAGCTTGATAGAATAGAATGGGGGATCTTAATCCTAAGTGATTAGAATCGTAGGAACTTTTCTTGGTTTCTTGGCTACTAAAATAAGAATTCTCATAGCAGCAAAGGATTGAGGAATGATAAAAGACCATTCTAGATAATGAAAAACGTCATGTGAAATTATACCCCGACCCAATAGATTTGTACCTCTATAACATTTAAAGAGGGAAGATATGAAGTTCTAATTTTGCCAAAGTTGCAACATAAGAGTTTTCTTTTGTCAATATGATCCATTATATTATTTAAGATTTGACTCGATTTTGTGGTTTCACTTTTGAGATTGTTCTTCTCTGTTTTTTTTTCGCAGTTTGGCTACAAGTGTAAATTAGGAGGAATTTGTTGTAGATCAAATTTATTTATGAATGGGAGAGTCCTCCGTTTTACTTTATGGATGGATGTATAAACTTATTTTTTACTATATGTTTATAACAAATAATGAGTACAATTAAATTTCACAAAATTTTCTTATTAATTGCACAAATTTTTCTTCTTAATTCCACATGTTTTCCTATTAAATTTAGTAATTTATTAGATAACTTTCCTATTCAATTTAGTTATGTTATAAACTTTAAAAAAATATTAATTGCAATCCTTTTATTTTTTTCTATAATTTTTAACTAAAATTTATTTTACACGTATGAAAATATTATCGATATAATTTAACATATGTCGCGATTATATAAATTAATAACTTTGAAAACTAAGCTTTATATAATAAGATAACATATAAAGACAAGCAAAGAAAAAATTTTATGTGGTAGGCAAGTACGCATCCCCATTTTTTACTTCTAGTATAAAGTCTATATACTAGATCGCAAGTCAAGTAATTAATTAAAGATAATCGAATAACCCTGAGTGAACCAGACAACAAGTTCAATTATTAACCAATATAAACTGAAAAATCAATTTTAAGTTTCCTGAAATCACCAGAAGAGAAAAATGCTTAGTACGGCTTATTACCGCCACATAAGCTGTCACCACAAAATTCAGCTTTAGCCACTTATCCCATTGCCGTTGCCATATCTTCCAAAGTTGCCGATTCCTCCGTTTCCATTGGTTCCTCCGCGTTCATGGGTTTCGCTTCCACCTCCCATGTCGTTTCCGTTGCCACCGGTGTTGTATCTGTCGGCAGAACTGTTACCATAAACCATGGTGTAGAACTCGCTTTCCATCATGATGTGTTGCACCGGCTCCAAGAAAAGCTGATCAGTCACCCATACGTTAAATGGGTTGGAGGAGCCAATGCTATTGACTTGGTTCGAACCATATGAAGGTAACCAAAAATCTGAGAATTCCTCTAGTCATGGTTATTATGTTATGACCGCGTGAGATCGGTGCCAAGAGTGACGGATTAGAGTTAAGTTGCGTTGTGCTGCTGCTTGGATAATACTGAACCATTGGTGCATTAACCATTGAGATGTCGGTTCTTCCAATGTTACTACAACAAAAAGAGAAAAAAATAAAGGAATATGAGACCCTCTAGAAGATTCTTCTCTCAGAAGGTACAAGAATATGCGGAAACAACGGATATGAACCAGAGCTGCCATTAGAGAATTGTTGTGGAATCACATGTGAAACGTTGCGATTAGGGACTTCTTCAGTGTTGATGTTCCCTTTGCTCACTTGGATCTGAAGCCTCAAAGACTCGAGGAAGAGGAACAGAAAAGTATTCAGCAATGAAGAAAGAACACTCTACATAAATACATTGTAGACCCCTAAGATGTTTTCAGAGAGAAAGAGGATGTTAAAGTGCAAATTTTGCCAAAGTTGTTTAGAACATTAAATTATTATTAATGTAAATTAGAACTTCTTATAGTTGGTGATTCGATTTGATATATTGTTTATCAATATTTTCAAAATTTTACAATGATAACGACGAGTTATATTGCATATTATATTTTACTTCCAAGGATTTTGTTTGCATTTCTGGAAGTTGTTGGATAAAGTTGCAAAAGTAATGACTCATAAAATCCTAAAAAAAGAGAGTTATTTAAATGTGGCCAAAACAGAAGAGGAAAATTAGAAATAAATGACAGTTTTATTTATTTACAAGTTTGTCTAGTTATATGTTTATTAATATTAGCTTGATAAAATAGAATGGGGATCATAATCCTAAGTGATTAGAATCGTAGGAACTTTTCTTGGATTCTTGGCTACTAAAATAAGAATTCTCATAGCAGCAAAGGATTGAGGAATGATAAAAGACCATTCTAGATAATGAAAAAACGTCATGGGAAATTATACCCCGACCCAATAGATTTGTACCTCTATAACATTTAAAGAGGGAAGATATGAAGTTCTAATTTTGCCAAAGTTGCAACATAAGAGTTTTCTTTTGTCAATATGATCCATTATATTATTTAAGATTTGACTCGATTTTGTGGTTTCACTTTTGAGATTGTTCTTCTCTGTTTTTTTTTCGCAGTTTGGCTACAAGTGTAAATTAGGAGGAATTTGTTGTAGATCAAATTTATTTATGGATGGATGTATAAACTTATTTTTTACTATATGTTTATAACAAATAATGAGTACAATTAAATTTCACAAAATTTTCTTATTAATTGCACAAATTTTTCTTCTTAATTCCACATGTTTTCCTATTAAATTTAGTAATTTATTAGATAACTTTCCTATTCAATTTAGTTATGTTATAAACTTTAAAAAAATATTAATTGCAATCTTTTTATTTTTTTCTATAATTTTTAACTAAAATTTATTTTACACGTATGAAAATATTATCGATATAATTTAACATATGCCGCGATTATATAAATTAATAACTTTGAAAACTAAGGTTTATATAATAAGATAACATATAAAGACAAGCAAAGAAAAAAATTTATGTGGTAGGCAAGTACGCATCCCCATTTTTTACTTCTAGTATAAAGTCTATATACTTGATCGCAAGTCAAGTAATTAATTAAAGAGAATCGAATAACCCTGAGTGAACCAGACAACAAGTTCAATTATTAACCAATATAAACTGAAAAAACAATTTTAAGTTTCCTGAAATCACCAGAAGAGAAAAATGCTTAGTACGGCTTATTACCGCCACATAAGCTGTCACCACAAAATTCAGCTTTAGCCACTTATCCCATTGCCGTTGCCATATCTTCCAAAGTTGCCGATTCCTCCGTTTCCATTGGTTCCTCCGCGTTCATGGGTTTCGCTTCCACCTCCCATGTCGTTTCCGTTGCCACCGGTGTTGTATCTGTCGGCAGAACTGTTACCATAAACCATGGTGTAGAACTCGCTTTCCATCATGATGTGTTGCACCGGCTCCAAGAAAAGCTGATCAGTCACCCATACGTTAAATGGGTTGGAGGAGCCAATGCTATTGACTTGGTTCGAACCATATGAAGGTAACCAAAAATCTGAGAATTCCTCTAGTCATGGTTATTATGTTATGACCGCGTGAGATCGGTGCCAAGAGTGACGGATTAGAGTTAAGTTGCGTTGTGCTGCTGCTTGGATAATACTGAACCATTGGTGCATTAACCATTGAGATGTCGGTTCTTCCAATGTTACTACAACAAAAAGAGAAAAAATAAAGGAATATGAGACCCTCTAGAAGATTCTTCTCTCAGAAGGTACAAGAATATGCGGAAACAACGGATATGAACCAGAGCTGCCATTAGAGAATTGTTGTGGAATCACAGGTGAAACGTTGCGATTAGGGACTTCTTCAGTGTTGATGTTCCCTTTGCTCACTTGGATCTGAAGCCTCAAAGACTCGAGGAAGAGGAACAGAAAAGTATTCAGCAATGAAGAAAGAACACTCTACATAAATACATTGTAGACCCCTAAGATGTTTTCAGAGAGAAAGAGGATGTTAAAGTGCAAATTTTGCCAAAGTTGTTTAGAACATTAAACTATTATTAATGTAAATTAGAACTTCTTATAGTTGGTGATTCGATTTGATATATTGTTTATCAATATTTTCAAAATTTTACAATGATAACGACGAGTTATATTGCATATTATATTTTACTTCCAAGGATTTTGTTTGCATTTCTGGAAGTTGTTGGATAAAGTTGCAAAAGTAATGACTCATAAAATCCTAAAAAAAGAGAGTTATTTAAACGTGGCCAAAACAGAAGAGGAAAATTAGAAATAAATGACAGTTTTATATATTTACAAGTTTGTCTAGTTATATGTTTATTAATATTAGCTTGATAGAATAGAATGGGGATCTTAATCCTAAGTGATTAGAATCGTAGGAACTTTTCTTGGTTTCTTGGCTACTAAAATAAGAATTCTCATAGCAGCAAAGGATTGAGGAATGATAAAAGACCATTCTAGATAATGAAAAAACGTCATGGGAAATTATACCCCGACCCAATAGATTTGTACCTCTATAACATTTAAAGAGGGAAGATATGAAGTTCTAATTTTGCCAAAGTTGCAACATAAGAGCTTTCTTTTGTCAATATGATCCATTATATTATTTAAGATTTGACTCGATTTTGTGGTTTCACTTTTGAGATTGTTCTTCTCTGTTTTTTTTTCGCAGTTTGGCTACAAGTGTAAATTAGGAGGAATTTGTTGTAGATCAAATTTATTTATGGATGGATGTATAAACTTATTTTTTACTATATGTTTATAACAAATAATGAGTACAATTAAATTTCACAAAATTTTCTTATTAATTGCACAAATTTTTCATCTTAATTCCACATGTTTTCCTATTAAATTGAGTAATTTATTAGATAACTTACTTATTCAATTTAGTTATGTTATAAACTTTAAAAAAATATTAATTGCAATCTTTTTATTTTTTTCTATAATTTTTAACTAAAATTTATTTTACACGTATGAAAATATTATCGATATAATTTAACATATGTCGCGATTATATAAATTAATAACTTTGAAAACTAAGGTTTATATAATAAGATAACATATAAAGACAAGCAAATAAAAAAATTTATGTGGTAGGCAAGTACGCATCCCCATTTTTTACTTCTAGTATAAAGTCTATATACTTGATCGCAAGTCAAGTAATTAATTAAAGAAAATCGAATAACCCTGAGTGAACCAGACAACAAGTTCAATTATTAACCAATATAAACTGAAAAAACAATTTTAAGTTTCCTGAAATCACCAGAAGAGAAAAATGCTTAGACCATCATTAGTGGAGTAACCCACCAGGGTTACTCTCACATTAATTAATTATATAAATAATCATAAATTAAGTTAAGTAACTCTAAGAGAACCTAAGCAAAATTACCCTATTACTAGAGAACCCCAAATAGGTTACTCAAACATTTAAATAATAATTTTTTAATTTTTGTTTATTAATTATCAAACTTTAATTATCTTAATTGATAAAACAATTATTTAAATTTTTTATATTACATAAAATAAAAAACAATATTTTACAAATTTAAACAATTTTTTATAAACTTTAGAATATTAAACATATTTTACAAAATTCAAAATATTAAACATATTAAACAGAATTTGGAATAAGATTTATTGTGCGGTTGCACCAAATTTTTGCCAGATATGCTCAATCAAGTCTTTTTGCAAAAGATCATGCATTTCTGTATCATGAACATCATTTCGAATGCCCATCATATTATGTAGATTTGTTGGCGTATCTGTAGAATATGATAAATCGACTTGAGAACTTCCGCTTCCTTCTCCGTGATGGAATTCTGTTGGATCGTAGAAATGGTAGTCATGTCGTTCGTCTTCCACTATCATGTTATGCAGGATGATAGATGCTCTCATTATTTTTCCTATTTTTCCTTTATCCCAAAAAAGTGCGGGATTCTTCACGATTGTAAATCGAGCTTGCAAAACTCCAAATGCACGCTCTACATCTTTACGACATCCTTCTTGCCATTGAGCAAAGAGTTTTGCTTTTCGACCACGTGGAAGTGTAATAGATTGGATGAAAGTTGCCCATTTGGGATAGATACCGTCTGTGAGGTAGTATGCCATGTTGTATTGCCGTCCATTGACAACGTATCTAACTCTCGGAGCTCGGCCCTGTAGGATATCATCAAACACCGGGGAGCGGTCCAAGACATTGATATCATTTAACGAACCCGGTGGTCCAAAAAAGGCGTGCCAAATCCATAAATCTTGTGATGCCACAGCCTCTAGTACGATTGACGGTTTACCTGATCCACGTGTATATTGTCCTTTCCATGCAGTGGGACAATTCTTCCACTCCCAGTGCATGCAATCTATGCTCCCTATCATTCCGGGGAAACCGCGATGTTCTCCAATATTCAGTAATCGTTGGAGGTCTTCCACTGTAGGTCTTCTGAGATACTCGTCGCCAAACAGATTTATAACTCCCTCTACAAAATGTAGAAGGCATTTGTGGGAGGTTGTTTCAGCGAGTCGTAAATATTCATCCGCCGCATCTGCTGAATATCCGTAAGCCATCAAACGAATAGCTGACGTACATTTTTGAAGTGCAGAAAGACCAAGCCTTCCAGTAGCATCTCGCCTTTGTCTAAAGTATGGGACTCCATTCTCAACAGCGGTAACAATACGAAGGAACAATGGTTTGTTCATTCTAAAGCGACGACGGAACATAGCGTTAGTGTAAGTCGGATTATCACTAAAATAATCATTCCACAATCGAATGTGGCCTTCTTCGCGGTCTCTCTCAATGTGCACTCTTCGGATTATTGGAGCTGGTGGTACCTCTGGGTGAGTGTAGTTGTGTTGGATCTCCTCCACTATACTATCAACCTCCTCCTCTACCATTTCTTCAATTTCTTCATCAGAACTCCAATTAGACATTTTCTGGTAACTTGGGTATAGTAGTAGGCTTATATTTGGATTTAGTAGAGAATGAGTAATAGAGTTTGAGTAGTGAAGATAGGAGTTTGAGTAGTGAAGATTGGAGTTTGAGTAATAGATAGAGAAAAAAAAGGTGAATGAGTAATAGGAGGTTGATTCTTTTCAATGCAAAGGTGAAGAGAAAAAAAAAAGATAGGAGGTTGATTCTTTTCAATCGGAACACAATGCAAAGTTGGTTGCAAATGGGAAAGAACAATACATCAATATATAGACTTTAAGTCTCGAGATACAAGCAAACACACAACTTCACGGGTTAAAATAAAACCAAAAGTAATACACAAGTGACTGTCCTCTTGTGAAACAAATACACATGTGACTGTCCTTGCCAAACAAACACAACCAAAAGCAATACAACCCTTACAAAAGACAAAAGCCATACTGTCATAACCGACACTCAAAAGCCAAAGACACAAGCAAACAAACTATCCGTGACATGTTCCACAAGCAAAAGACACAAGCCATCCGTGACATGTTCCACATCCGTGACATGTTTCCCTACATGTGACATGTTCCACATCAAGCAAACTTCTTCTCTTCACGAGACATGTTCCACAGCTACATTTGTGTTCCCGAAACCCTGAAACAAAAGAATACAAGTACAGTTAAGCACAACAAAACTTATTAAACACAGAACATAAAATAATTGAGTTAAACTTATTAAACACAGAACAAGAAGAGTTAAACATAACAAATGAAAATAATTGAAACCTAAATGTTTGTCAACATTTGATCTACGAGTTTGTCTCTAAGAGCAACTTCAGTGGGTGTTAGTTCACTCTTGTTAAGCAGGCTGTTTAGTAATCTCATTTTGCCATGCTTCTCTTTAGCTGCTTGTTCTTGATCCTTCATTGCAATGATCTTGTCTAACTTATGGACAGAACCATCTTCGACATCAATACTAACAGTCGGTCTCTTCCCTTTGTTCTTAGCAGCTTTAACCCCCGGAGGCCTCTTCTCAGCACCATCATTACTCGAAGTAGGAGTCTCAGATGCAAGCTTAGTCCGCTTGTGGCTACATTCTTCTGTGATCCATTTCTGATCGTGCTTCAGCTCCCTCCAGCAATGTCCTAACAGGAAAGGCTTCTCCATGTCGTTCTTGAAAAGCACATAGGCCAAGTTCAATACATCATCCTCTGATTCTCCACTCTTTCTTCTTGAACTTGCTTGTGAGTAACACCCCACAAACTTATTGACTTGGTGGTTAATCTTGTTCCACCTAGCCTTACATTGTGAAGGCCCTCTTACATTTGGACTAGATGATCCATCATTTGCTTTGAAGTAAGCAGCAACCCTTGTCTAGAAACTTTGAAGCCGCTGTTCATTACTCACCACCGGATCCTTGCTTGTATTTAACCAAGCGCTTATGAGGTTGACATCCTCCTCTGCACTCCATCGCTTTCTTATTCCCCTTCCTCCGTCTTCTTCATTCTCATCAATACAGTCTTCAGATTCTGATGGTGTAGGGCTAAAGTGAAGTGGCTGAGATGAGGATCCAGGCCTAAAGTGTACAGGCTGAGAAGAGAAGGTAGAGGTAAAGTGGAAAGGCTGAGAAGGAAAGGTAGAGGGAAGAATCTGATTATCTGAACCGTTGGAGTCTTTTTGCGAATTCATAAGATCGACAAAATATGTCTGTGGAAAAGGATTAAGGTTACTAGGATCCATTGCTTGAGTTAAACGAACAGGAAAAGGAAAAGGATTGATGTAAAACGAGATTGGGTTTGTAGGGAAGGCTTAGTGAAAACTCATGTAAAAAGGAATGGTTTAGGGTTTGTAGTTAGTAAGGTAAAGTTTACTTTTAAAACTTCACCCTTTTAGTTTCCAAATTTAATTTTTAACCTAAACTACAACAACCACACATTTATCACATTAAAACAACCTACAAACCCTATAACATCAAACAATAAGTTTGATGTTTTACGCATTCATCAATGATGACTCGACAAGTATCTACCTAAACAAGTAGTAAGACCATTTATCACAACCAACAAACGAAACCAATAATCAATGACACCAATTTAATTCATCCCAACACACAACCGCAAACAATATCTATCAATCATGTTTCTCAAAACAGAACAAGAACACAAGCCGTGGTTAACCTACACTTACTAAAACATAACAAGAACACAACCAACTCATTTACTACACTTACTTTATGTTTGCGGTTGGTTGTGTTCTTCGCCATTGATGTTAAACAGAACAAGAACACAACCAAGCCGTGGTTAACCTACACTTACTTTATGTTTCTCAAAACAGAACAAGAACACAACCGCAAACAAAACAATATCTATCAAAATAGAACAAGAACAACAAAACCAACTCATTCATCCCAATCAAAACAGAACAAAACAATACCTAACAACAACATTTTCAATCTCGTTTTACATACCTTTTCAAGTGAGAAAACACAACCGTTGTGTCCACTTCATGTTTCCCTTCACGTCACCATTGAACCGCTACATCCAGTTGATGAAAACCTCGCACAAAACAATAACATATGCTATTAAGAACAAAACTTATAACCAAACCCTAGACTCGCACAAAACAACTCGACTACTAAGAACAAAACATTTAAGCATTCCAACAAACTAATCTCATATGCTACACCTAGCAATACAAATCGAGACAAAACATTTAACTATACTAATCTCATAATCTACACCTAATAAGTCAAATCGACACAAACATCAAACAAACCCTCAAATTCTACACCTAATAAGTCAAATCGACACAAATATATTAACCAATCTACCAATTATCAACCATCCGAGCCGAATTACAACCACATGCAATCAATCGCATCTAACGATTTCGCCTAATTACAAACACATGAGAAACGAACCTTCTCCCTCCGATTAGTTGTGATCTGGAACTCGCCGTTAGCTTCAGGGCACCACCGTCGATGTAGATAAGAAACAGCCGCCGTCGATGTCATATGTAATAACCCATTCGCCAATCTGGAAGCCATCGCCTCCGGGTAACCAACAAACAACCGGTTTATGCCGGAAAATTCAATGGATTCGAGGTGATTCCACTGATTTCTCCGATTTCATCAAGACTCGCATAATCGCATCTTGTGTCGTTTCGAAACGAGAGAGAAGAGAAGAGAGAAAGACCGTCGGGAGAAAAGAAAAAGAAATGAGAAAAAAAAAATCTTGTTTTATTTTTTGGCACCAACCACTCATCATACGCCACATATCGTTCTTAACCTGTTGCTCCAAATGCTTCCGACAGAAGCGATTCTTGCCTTAGTGGACCCATTATTAGGTTGTTTATAATTTTTTTGGGCCCTAAATGCTAAAGAAACCATCTAAGAACAACCAGTAATCATGCTTAGTACGGCTTATTACCGCCACATAAGCTGTCACCACAAAATTCAGCTTTAGCCACTTATCCCATTGCCGTTGCCATATCTTCCAAAGTTGCCGATTCCTCCGTTTCCATTGGTTCCTCCGCGTTCATGGGTTTCGCTTCCACCTCCCATGTCGTTTCCGTTGCCACCGGTGTTGTATCTGTCGGCAGAGCTGTTACCATAAACCATGGTGTAGAACTCGCTTTCCATCATGATGTGTTGCACCGGCTCCAAGAAAAGCTGATCAGTCACCCATACGTTAAATGGGTTGGAGGAGCCAATGCTATTGACTTGGTTCGACCATATGAAGGTAACCAAAAATCTGAGAATTCCTCTAGTCATGGTTATTATGTTATGACCGCGTGAGATCGGTGCCAAGAGTGACGGATTAGAGTTAAGTTGCGTTGTGCTGCTGCTTGGATAATACTGAACCATTGGTGCATTAACCATTGAGATGTCGGTTCTTCCAATGTTACTACAACAAAAAGAGAAAAAATAAAGGAATATGAGACCCTCTAGAAGATTCTTCTCTCAGAAGGTACAAGAATATGCGGAAACAACGGATATGAACTAGAGCTGCGATTAGAGAATTGTGTGTGGAATCACAGGTGAAACGTTGCGATTAGGGACTTCTTCAGTGTCGATGTTCCCTTTGCTCACTTGGATCTGAAGCCTCAAAGACTCGAGGAAGAGGAACAGAAAAGTATTCAGCAATGAAGAAAGAACACTCTACATAAATATATTGTAGACCCTAAGATGTTTTGAGAGAAAAGAGGATGTTAAAGTGCAAATTTTGCCAAAGTTGTTTAGAACATTAAAGTATTATTAATGTAAATTAGAACTTCTTATAGTTGGTGATTCGATTTGATATATTGTTTATCAATATTTTCAAAATTTTACAATGATAACGACGAGTTATATTGCATATTATATTTTACTTCCAAGGATTTTGTTTGCATTTCTGGAAGTTGTTGGATAAAGTTGCAAAAGTAATGACTCATAAAATCCTAAAAAAGATAGTTATTTAAATGTGGCCAAAACAGAAGAGGAAAATTAGAAATAAATGACAGTTTTATTATATTTACAAGTTTGTCTAGTTATATGTTTATTAATATTAGCTTGATAGAATAGAATGGGGATCTTAATCCTAAGTGATTAGAATCGTAGGAACTTTTCTTGGTTTCTTGGCTACTAAAATAAGAATTCTCATACCAGCAAAGGATTAAGGAATGATAAAAGACCATTCTAGATAATGAAAAACGTCATGGGAAATTATACCCTGACCCAATAGATTTGTACCTCTATAACATTTAAAGAGGGAAGATATGAAGTTCTAATTTTGCCAAAGTTGCAACATAAGAGTTTTCTTTTGTCAATATGATCCATTATATTATTTAAGATTTGACTCGATTTTGTGGTTTCACTTTTGAGATTGTTCTTCTCTGTTTTTTTTCGCAGTTTGGCTACAAGTGTAAATTAGGAGGAATTTGTTGTAGATCAAATTTATTTATGAATGGGAGAGTCCTCCGTTTTACTTTATGGATGGATGTATAAACTTATTTTTTACTATATGTGTATAACAAATAATGAGTACAATTAAATTTCACAAAATATTCTTATTAATTGCGCAAATTTTTCTTCTTAATCCCACATGTTTTCCTATTAAATTTAGTAATTTATTAGATAACTTTCCTATTCAATTTAGTTATGTTATAAACTTTAAAAAAATATTAATTGCAATCCTTTTATTTTTTTCTATAATTTTTAACTAAAATTTATTTTACACGTATGAAAATATTATCGATATAATTTAACATATGTCGCGATTATATAAATTAATAACTTTGAAAACTAAGGTTTATATAATAAGATAACATATAAAGACAAGCAAAGAAAAAATTTTATGTGGTACGCAAGTACGCATCCCCATTTTTTACTTCTAGTATAAAGTCTATATACTAGATCGCAAGTCAAGTAATTAATTAAAGAGAATCGAATAACCCTGAGTGAACCAGACAACAAGTTCTATTATTAACCAATATAAACTGAAAAAACAATTTTAAGTTTCCTGAAATCATCAGAAGAGAAAAATGCTTAGTACGGCTTATTACCGCCACATAAGCTGTCACCACAAAATTCAGCTTTAGCCACTTATCCCATTGCCGTTGCCATATTTTCCAAAGTTGCCGATTCCTCCGTTTCCATTGGTTCCTCCGCGTTCATGGGTTTCGCTTCCACCTCCCATGTCGTTTCCGTTGCCACCGGTGCCGTATCTATCGGCAGAACTGTTACCATAAACCATGGTGTAGAACTCGCTTTCCATCATGATGTGTTGCACCGGCTCCAAGAAAAGCTGATCAGTCACCCATACGTTAAATGGGTTGGAGGAGCCAATGCTATTGACTTAGTTCGTACCATATGAAGGTAACCAAAAATCTGAGATTCCTCTAGTCATGGTTATTATGTTATGACCGCGTGAGATCGGTGCCAAGAGTGACGGATTAGAGTTAAGTTGCGTTGTGTTGCTGCTTGGATAATACTGAACCATTGGTGCATTAACCATTGAGATGTCGGTTCTTCCAATGTTACTACAACAAAAAGAGAAAAAAATAAAGGAATATGAGACCCTCTAGAAGATTCTTCTCTCAGAAGGTACAAGAATATGCGGAAACAACGGATATGAACCAGAGCTGCGATTAGAGAATTGTTGTGGAATCACAGGTGAAACGTTGCGATTAGGGACTTCTTCAGTGTCGATGTTCCCTTTGCTCACTTGGATCTGAAGCCTCAAAGACTCGAGGAAGAGGAACAGAAAAGTATTCAGCAATGAAGAAAGAACACTCTACATAAATATATTGTAGATCCCTAAGATGTTTTCAGAGAGAAAGAGGATGTTAAAGTGCAAATTTTGCCAAAGTTGTTTAGAACATTAAAGTATTATTAATGTAAATTAGAACTTCTTATAGTTGGTGATTCGATTTGATATATTTTTATCAATATTTTCAAAATTTTACAATGATAACGACGAGTTATATTGCATATTATATTTTACTTCCAGGATTTTGTTTGCATTTCTGGAAGTTGTTGGATAAAGTTGCAAAAGTAATGACTCATAAAATCCTAAAAAAGATAGTTATTTAAATGTGGCCAAAACAGAAGAGGAAAATTAGAAATAAATGACAGTTTTATTTATTTACAAGTTTGTCTAGTTATATGTTTATTAATATTAGCTTGATAGAATAGAATGCGGATCTTAATCCTAAGTGATTAGAATCGTAGGAACTTTTCTTGGTTTCTTGGCTACTAAAATAAGAATTCTCATAGCAGCAAAGGATTGAGGAATGATAAAAGACCATTCTAGATAATGAAAAACGTCATGGGAAATTATACCCACCCGACCCAATAGATTTGTACCTCTATAACATTTAAAGAGGGAAGATATGAAGTTCTAATTTTGCCAAAGTTGCAACATAAGAGTTTTCTTTTGTCAATATGATCCATTATATTATTTAAGATTTGACTCGATTTTGTGGTTTCACTTTTGAGATTGTTCTTCTCTGTTTTTTTTCGCAGTTTGGCTACAAGTGTAAATTAGGAGGAATTTGTTGTAGATCAAATTTATTTATGAATGGGAGAGTCCTCCGTTTTACTTATGGATGGATGTATAAACTTATTTTTTACTATATGTGTATAACAAATAATGAGTACAATTAAATTTCACAAAATATTCTTATTAATTGCGCAAAATTTTCTTCTTAATTCCACATGTTTTCCTATTAAATTTAGTAATTTATTAGATAACTTTCCTATTCAATTTAGTTATGTTATAAACTTTAAAAAATATTAATTGCAATCCTTTTATTTTTTTCTATAATTTTTAACTAAAATTTATTTTACACGTATGAAAATATTATCGATATAATTTAACATATGTCGCGATTATATAAATTAATAACTTTGAAAACTAAGGTTTATATAATAAGATAACATATAAAGACAAGCAAAGAAAAAATTTTATGTGGTACGCAAGTACGCATCCCCATTTTTTACTTCTAGTATAAAGTCTATATACTAGATCGCAAGTCAAGTAATTAATTAAAGAGAATCGAATAACCCTGAGTGAACCAGACAACAAGTTCTATTATTAACCAATATAAACTGAAAAAACAATTTTAAGTTTCCTGAAATCACCAGAAGAGAAAAATGCTTAGTACGGCTTATTACCGCCACATAAGCTGTCACCACAAAATTCAGCTTTAGCCACTTATCCCATTGCCGTTGCCATATCTTCCAAAGTTGCCGATTCCTCCGTTTCCATTGGTTCCTCCGCGTTCATGGGTTTCGCTTCCACCTCCCATGTCGTTTCCGTTGCCACCGGTGTCGTATCTATCGGCAGAACTGTTACCATAAACCATGGTGTAGAACTCGCTTTCCATCATGATGTGTTGCACCGGCTCCAAGAAAAGCTGATCAGTCACCCATACGTTAAATGGGTTGGAGGAGCCAATGCTATTGACTTGGTTCGAACCATATGAAGGTAACCAAAAATCTGAGATTCCTCTAGTCATGGTTATTATGTTATGACCGCGTGAGATCGGTGCCAAGAGTGACGGATTAGAGTTAAGTTGCGTTGTGTTGCTGCTTGGATAATACTGAACCATTGGTGCATTAACCATTGAGATGTCGGTTCTTCCAATGTTACTACAACAAAAAGAGAAAAAAATAAAGGAATATGAGACCCTCTAGAAGATTCTTCTCTCAGAAGGTACAAGAATATGCGGAAACAACGGATATGAACTAGAGCTGCGATTAGAGAATTGTTGTGGAATCACAGGTGAAACGTTGCGATTAGGGACTTCTTCAGTGTCGATGTTCCCTTTGCTCACTTGGATCTGAAGCCTCAAAGACTCGAGGAAGAGGAACAGAAAAGTATTCAGCAATGAAGAAAGAACACTCTACATAAATATATTGTAGACCCCTAAGATGTTTTCAGAGAGAAAGAGGATGTTAAAGTGCAAATTTTGCCAAAGTTGTTTAGAACATTAAAGTATTATTAATGTAAATTAGAACTTCTTATAGTTGGTGATTCGATTTGATATATTGTTTATCAATATTTTCAAAATTTTACAATGATAACGACGAGTTATATTGCATATTATATTTTACTTCCAAGGATTTTGTTTGCATTTCTGGAAGTTGTTGGATAAAGTTGCAAAAGTAATGACTCATAAAATCCTAAAAAAAGATAGTTATTTAAATGTGGCCAAAACAGAAGAGGAAAATTAGAAATAAATGACAGTTTTATTTATTTACAAGTTTGTCTAGTTATATGTTTATTAATATTAGCTTGATAGAATAGAATGCGGATCTTAATCCTAAGTGATTAGAATCGTAGGAACTTTTCTTGGTTTCTTGGCTACTAAAATAAGAATTCTCATAGCAGCAAAGGATTGAGGAATGATAAAAGACCATTCTAGATAATGAAAAAACGTCATGGGAAATTATACCCCGACCCAATAGATTTGTACCTCTATAACATTTAAAGAGGGAAGATATGAAGTTCTAATTTTGCCAAAGTTGCAACATAAGAGTTTTCTTTTGTCAATATGATCCATTATATTATTTAAGATTTGACTCGATTTTGTGGTTTCACTTTTGAGATTGTTCTTCTCTGTTTTTTTTCGCAGTTTGGCTACAAGTGTAAATTAGGAGGAATTTGTTGTAGATCAAATTTATTTATGAATGGGAGAGTCCTCCGTTTTACTTTATGGATGGATGTATAAACTTATTTTTTACTATATGTGTATAACAAATAATGAGTACAATTAAATTTCACAAAATATTCTTATTAATTGCGCAAATTTTTCTTCTTAATTCCACATGTTTTCCTATTAAATTTAGTAATTTATTAGATAACTTTCCTATTCAATTTAGTTATGTTATAAACTTTAAAAAAATATTAATTGCAATCCTTTTATTTTTTTCTATAATTTTTAACTAAAATTTATTTTACACGTATGAAAATATTATCGATATAATTTAACATATGTCGCGATTATATAAATTAATAACTTTGAAAACTAAGGTTTATATAATAAGATAACATATAAAGACAAGCAAAGAAAAATTTTATGTGTACGCAAGTACGCATCCCCATTTTTTACTTCTAGTATAAAGTCTATATACTAGATCGCAAGTCAAGTAATTAATTAAAGAGAATCGAATAACCCTGAGTGAACCAGACAACAAGTTCTAATTATTAACCAATATAAACTGAAAAAAAAATTTAAGTTTCCTGAAATCACCAGAAGAGAAAATGCTTAGTACGGCTTATTACCGCCACATAAGCTGTCACCACAAAATTCAGCTTTAGCCACTTATCCCATTGCCGTTGCCATATCTTCCAAAGTTGCCGATTCCTCCGTTTCCATTGGTTCCTCCGCGTTCATGGGTTTCGCTTCCACCTCCCATGTCGTTTCCGTTGCCACCGGTGTCGTATCTATCGGCAGAACTGTTACCATAAACCATGGTGTAGAACTCGCTTTCCATCATGATGTGTTGCACCGGCTCCAAGAAAAGCTGATCAGTCACCCATACGTTAAATGGGTTGGAGGAGCCAATGCTATTGACTTGGTTCAAACCATATGAAGGTAACCAAAAATCTGAGATTCCTCTAGTCATGGTTATTATGTTATGACCGCGTGAGATCGGTGCCAAGAGTGACGGATTAGAGTTAAGTTGCGTTGTGCTGCTGCTTGGATAATACTGAACCATTGGTGCATTAACCATTGAGATGTCGGTTCTTCCAATGTTACTACAACAAAAAGAGAAAAAATAAAGGAATATGAGACCCTCTAGAAGATTCTTCTCTCAGAAGGTACAAGAATATGCGGAAACAACGGATATGAACTAGAGCTGCGATTAGAGAATTGTTGTGGAATCACAGGTGAAACGTTGCGATTAGGGACTTCTTCAGTGTCGATGTTCCCTTTGCTCACTTGGATCTGAAGCCTCAAAGACTCGAGGAAGAGGAACAGAAAAGTATTCAGCAATGAAGAAAGAACACTCTACATAAATATATTGTAGACCCCTAAGATGTTTTCAGAGAGAAAGAGGATGTTAAAGTGCAAATTTTGCCAAAGTTGTTTAGAACATTAAAGTATTATTAATGTAAATTAGAACTTCTAATAGTTGGTGATTCGATTTGATATATTGTTTATCAATATTTTCAAAATTTTACAATGATAACGACTAGTTATATTGCATACTCCTTCCGTTTCAAAATATAAGATTTTTTAAGTATAACACGCAGATTAAGAAGTTTTTACCTTTACCAAGTTCAACCAATCAGAAACAATACTGCATAATACTCCCTCCGTTTCAAAATATAGGATGTGTAACACCCGCAAAGGGAATTTTGGTGAGGGTGTCGATCGACACCACAGAGGGAGTGTCGATCGACACCAGTTGTGGCCGGTTTGGTCGGTTCAATTTTAATTGTCCGGTTTGTGTGGTTGGTTTAGGGAATCCTTAAATCGAGTTATTAGGGGTAGAAAACAACCTAGGGTTGTGTTATTTTGGTGTTTTCGCCGTTTTTGAGGAAAAACACAAAGAGAGAGTGTTCTTGAGATTTGGGAAGAGTTTGAGAGTTTCCTTGCTGTTCTGGGAGATCTAAGGCTGGGAAGGTGCTAGAAGCTTTGCTAGGAGTGAGGGATTCATTCTTATTGGTCAGTAACTTCCTGCAAAGAGGTGAGTGCATGACCATGGCTTACCTAAGCTAAGATTTCTAGATTCTATGTGATTTGTGCTTATTAGTGGGTTGTTTCTTTGAGTTCTCTATGCTATTTCGTTGCTATCTGGCTGGGGTTTGGCTTCTGGGAGTGCAAGGAGCGGATTGGAGAAGATTGAGGCGAGATTCGGAGTTTCTGATCGAGGGAAATCGCTGCTCGGTATCGGTGTCGGTCGACACATATGGGGGTGTCGGTCGACACCAACGCGAGGACGGCTCGGGACTTTGGCGAGTGTTGATCGATGCCAATGAGGAGGTGTCGGTCGACACAACTAGGGTTTTTCGGGAGTGTCGGGCAGGGTGTCGGTCGACACCAGTTTGGTGTCGGTCGACACCAAGATAGTCAGTGACCGATCGACACCATCTGGTGTCGGTCGACACCCCTCGTGTTCAGTTACGATGGATGTTGTATGCTTCGTATATTGCCTGGTTTGTTTTATTGATTGTTGTTTGTGGCCATGTAGAGATCTTATTGCTTGTGTGTATAGCCCAGTAGATGGAGGATTGCCTCACTGAGTGTTTATCAAATACTCATGCATCTCAATTTGTGTTTGTGGTGCAGGTAAAGGCAAAGTGTGATCGTGGAATCAAAGGCAATGAAGAGGAGGATGTTCTAGGGACTCGATTGGATGTTGTCTGGCATTTGCTAGGGTGCTAGAGTTGAGTCTTAGAAACATTGCTAGTTGCTGGTTTCATGTTTCTTGTTGTTTGGTATTGAGATATTGCTTGCTATAATATTTAGTTATTATTGGTTATTGATTATGTTTTTTCCCGCTGTTGAATGTGTTGTGGTTAGGTGGCTAGTGGGTATGGGACCACTAGCTGTA
The DNA here is from genome assembly GCA_024034495.1 of Camelina laxa. Classification (NCBI taxonomy): domain Eukaryota; kingdom Viridiplantae; phylum Streptophyta; class Magnoliopsida; order Brassicales; family Brassicaceae; genus Camelina; species Camelina laxa. Next base: position 25,797,193 of record CM043881.1, read on the forward strand.
GTTGGTTTTAATATATTATATTATTATTTATTTATTAAAAAAAGGGGTTTGGTCGTTTCATTTTGGTATCAGAGCCCTTACGGTTCTAGGTTTTGGGTTCGCTAGGTTTCTGTTGTAGATGTTTGGGATTGCATGTCTTGGTTGATTATGTGAGTTTAGTCAATTGTGTGTGGCATGGAGTCTTAGAACATCCTCTTCGAGCCGAGTGTGTGATTCCACGGTGAGTTTTATGTTTCTGTGTTATAATAAAAATTGTTTGCTTAGCCTTCTGTCCATGGTAGTGCAGATGGTTAGAGAGTGCTGTGGCTGGTCGAGGTCGAGGACGCGGACGTGGTCGTGGACGCGGACGTGGTCGTGGTAGGGGCAGAGTTCCAGTGGTTAGTGAGACCGAGGACCAGAGTGTGACAGCTGAGGGTGTGTGGCGAGTCGCAGGGTGTTCGGGGATTCCGTGAGTGTGGCAGGAGGGGGCGGTGTTGATGCTCCAGTGGCCGGTGATGCTAGGGTCCCGGGTTGTGGGGGTCCCAGCGGGTGGAGTCCCTGGTGTTGACCTTGCGGCTTTGCTAGCACAGGTGTTAGAGCGGTTACCACCAGTGGTCCCGGCTCAGGCTCAGGTAGTGCCACCAGTGGTGGCGGAGGAGCGGCAGCCAGTGGCTGCGGATGCGGGGGTCCATGCTCGTTATCTCAGCATGTTGACAGAGATGGGTCGGTTTGCGTACTGAGCGTTTTCAGGAGGTGTAGATCCTGACTT
>CM043881.1:25798040-26084216 GCA_024034495.1 Camelina laxa
TACCGTGGCTGGAGCGGGAATGGAGGTATTCCAGCCCATCTCTCTTGTTACTCGGTCGCTTGGGGGGGGGTTGGTTGGTGGCGACCAGTAACAAGATGAGGTGTTTGGGGTACAAAGTTTCCCGTGAGGGCGGTTGTGAAGAGAAGTTTCCAAAAATGGAAGGTGCTAAAATATGTGAAAATATGGGAGTTGAGAAGTTGTCCATTTTAGCTGGAGAGCCTTATGGCGGGCTTGAGTGGCCTTTTGGCGGACTTTGAGTCAGGTGTGTGTCCCGTGTGGCGGTCTTTTAGACATTGTGGTCTTTGTGACGGGCTTTTAGGGTGGCTCTTGTGTGACGTCCTCTTTAGGACACTGTGTGGCTCCGGTGGCGGTCCTTTTTAGGACGTTTGTTTGGCCTTTGTGGCGGGCTGTTTAGCCAGAGTGTCTTTGTGACGGTCCTCTTTAGGACATTTGTGTGGCCTTGGTGGCGGTCCTTTTAGGACGTTTGTTTGGCCTTTGTGGCGGGCTGTTTAGCCAGAGTGTCTTTGTGACGGTCCTTCGGGACAGATGGCCTTTGTGGGCTGTTTAGCCAGAGTGTCTTGTGTGACGGTCCTTCGGGACAGATGGCCTTTGTGGCGGGCTGTTTAGCCAGAGTGCCTGGTGGCGGTCCTTTGGGACATTTGTTTGGCCTTGGTGGCGTCCTCTTTGGACATCTTGGGTTTTGGTGGCGGTCCTCTTTAGGACATTTTGTTTGGCCTTTGTGGCGGCCCTTGTGGCGTATATGATCCTTGTGTGGTCATGAGGTATTCCAGTGAGGGAATATGTGGTTGGTAGGACATTGAGATGTTTTACGCGAGCCACGGGAAGGAAACCTGGATGGGATAGGACTCGGACGTGTTCAGAATCGTTTGCTCGCGACTCTGGGACTTAGGTTCTCCTAGTACTGCCATTTTCAGAGACTTGTGGCTCGGAGAATGGTTGTATATCGACTTCGGGATGACGATCCGGCGGCGCGCTGTAGGGTGGCAACCCGAGAGCGAGTTTGGACTTTTCTATATATTATGGCATGCGGGCTTCGGCCTGATGAGGAGCCAACATTTGCATGCAGACTTAGGTCTGATGAGGAGCCAATAAAAACTCAAGGTTTAGGCTATGAGTAAAGGAAAGTCCAAAAGTCAAGAGCAAATGACGCCGGAGCGTGAGTCTATCGCCTAGAGGATGACCTTTCTGTAGATCGGTCGGAGGAGTGCGGGCCGTGGAGACGGTTGCACGGGAGTCCTTGACTGATGGTTGTTCGAGGATTTCAGGACGAATCTAGATTGGTGGGGGAGAATTGTAACACCCGCAAAACCATTTTTGGGAATTTGTATGAGGGTGTCGATCGACACCACAAGAGGGAGGTGTCGACGACACCAGGTTGTGGCCGGTTTGGTCGGTTCAATTTTAATTGTCCGGTTTGTGTGGTTGGTTAGGGAATCCCTAAATCGAGTTATTAGGGGTAGAAAACGACCTAGGGTCGTGTTATTTTGGTGTTTTCGGCCGTTTTTGAGGAAAAACACAAAAGAGAGATTGTTCTTGAGATTTTGGAAGAGTTTGAGAGTTTCCTTGCTGTTCTTGGGAGATCTAAGGCTGGGAAGGTGCTAGAAGCTTGCTAGAGTGAGGGATTCGTTCTTATTGGTCAGAAACTTCCTGCAAAGAGGTGAGTGCATGACCATGGCTTACCTAAGCTAAGATTTCTAGATTCTATGTGATTTGGTGCTTATGTGGTTGTTTGAGTTCTCTATGCTATTTCGTTGCTATCTGGGCTGGGTTTGGCTTCTGGGAGTGCAAGGAGCGGATTGGAGAAGATTGGAGGCGAGATTCGGAGTTTCTGATCGAGGGAAATCGCTGCTCGGTATCGGTGTCGGTCGACACCAGTTGGGGTGTCGGTCGACACCAACGCGAGGACGGCTCGGGACTTTGGCGAGTGTTGATCGATGCCATGAGGAGGTGTCGGTCGACACAAACTAGGGTTTTCGGGAGTGTCGGGCAGGGTGTCGGTCGACACCAGTTTGGCGTCGGTCGACACCAGATAGTCAGTGACGATCGACACCATCTGGTGTCGGTCGACACCCCTCGTTCAGTTACGATGGATGTTGTATGCTTCGTATATTGCCTGGTTTGTTTTATTGATTGTTGTTTGTTGGCATGTAGAGATCTTATTGCTTGTGTGTATAGCCCAGTAGATGGGAGGATTGCCTCACTGGAGTGTTTATCAAATACTCATGCATCTCAATTTGTGTTTGTGGTGCAGGTAAAGGCAAAGTGTGATCGTGGAATCAAAGGCAATGAAGAGGAGGATGTTCTAGGGACTCGATTGGATGTTGTCTGGCATTTGCTAGGGTGCTAGAGTTGAGTCATTAGAAACATTGCTAGGTTGCTGGTTTCATGTTTCTTGTTGTTTGGTATTGAGATATTGCCTTGCTATAATATTGAGTTATTATTGGTTATTGATTATGTTTTCCGCTGTTGAATGTGTTGTGGTTAGGTGGCTAGTGGGTATGGGACCACTAGCTGTAGTTGTTTTAATATATTATATTTATTATTTATTTATTAAAAAAAAAAAGGGGTTGGTCGTTTCAGGATGTTTTGAGTAAAACACGCAGATTAAGAAAACACTACTTTATAAAAGTTCAATCAATCATACACAAGACTGCATAATATAAAATACTAAAATAATATAAAAGCTGCATAGAAACTTGAAAACATCTTATATTATGAAACACCAAATAAACCTCAAAACATCCAATATATTGAAACGGAGGGAGTATAAAACACTAAAGTAATCTAAAAGTTGCATAGAAACTTGAAAACATCCTATATTATGAAACAAAAAACTTCTCTAAAACATCTTATATTTTGAAACGGAGGGAGTATTATATTTTACTTCCAAGGATTTTGTTTGCATTTCTAGAAGTTGTTGGCTAAAGTTGCAAAAGTAATGACTCATAAAACCCTAAGAAAAGAGAGTTATTTAAATGTGGCCAAAAGAGAAGAGGAAAATTAGAAATAAATGACAGTTTTATTTATTTACAAGTTTGTCCAGTTATATGTTTATTAATATTAGCTTGATAGAATAGAATGGGGGATCTTAATCCTAAGTGATTAGGATCGTAGGAACTTTTCTTGGTTTCTTGGCTACTAAAATAAGAATTCTCATAGCAGCAAAGGATTGAGGAATGATAAAAGACCATTCTAGATAATGAAAAACTTCATGGGAAATTATACCCTGACCCAATAGATTTGAACCTCTATAACATTTATAGAGGGAAGATATGAAGTTCTAATTTTGCTAAAGTTGCAACATTAGAGTTTTTTTTTGTCAATATGATCCATTATATTATTTAAGATTTGACTTGATTTTGTGGTTTCACTTTTGAGATTGTTCTTCTCTGTTTTTCTTCGCAGTTTGGCTACAAGTGTAAATTAGGAGGAATTTGTTGTAGATCAAATTTATTTATGAATGGGAGAGTCCTCCGTTTTACTTTATGGATGGATGTATATACTTATTTTTTACTATATGTTTACAACAAATAATGAATACAACTAAATTTCACAAAATTTTCTTATTAATTGCACAAATTTTTCTTCTTAATTCCACATGTTTTCCTATTAAAATTAGTAATTTGTTAGATAACTTTCCTATTAAGTTTAGTTATATTATAAACCTTAAAAAATATTAATTGCAATCCTTTTATTCTTTTCTATAATTTTTAAATAAAATTTATTTTACACGTATGAAAATATTATTGATATAATTTGACATATGTCGCGATTATATAAATTAATAACTTTGAAAACTAAGCTTTATATAATAAGATAACATATAAAAACAAGCAAAGAAAAAATTTTATGTGGTACGCAAGTACGCATCCCCATTTTTTACTTCTAGTATAAAGTCTATATACTAGATCGCAAGTCAAGTAATTAATTTAAGAGAATCGAATAGCCCTGAGTGAACCAGACAACAAGTTCAATTATTAACCAATATAAACTGAAAAAACAATTTTAAGTTTCTTGAAATCACCAAAAGAGAAAAATGCTTAGTACGGCTTATTACCGCCACATAAGCTGCCACCACAAACTTCAGCTTTAGCCACTTATCCCATTGCCGTTGCCATATCTACCAAAGTTGCCGATCCCTCCGTTTCCATTGGTTCCTCCGCGTTCATGGGTTTCGCTTCCACCTCCCATGTCGTTTCCGTTGCCACAGGTGTCGTATCTGTCGGATGAACTGTTACCATAAACCATGGTGTAGAACTCGCTTTCCATCATGATGTGTTGCACCGGCTCCAAGAAGGGCTGATCAGTCACCCATACGTTAAATCGGTTTGAGGAGCCAATGCTATTGACTTGGTTCAAACCATATGAAGGTAACCAAAAATCTGAGATTCCTCTAGTCATGGTTATTATGTCATGACCAAGTGAGATCGGTCCCAAGAGTGACGGATTAGAGTTAAGTTGCGTTGTTTTGCTGCTTGGATATACTGAACCATTGGTGCATTAACTATTGAGATGACTATTCTTCCAATGTTACTACATCAAAAAGACAAAAAAATGAAGTAATATCAGACCCTCTAGAAGATTCTTCTCTCAGATGGTACAGGAATATGCGGAAACAACGGATATGTATTAGGTACTATATTAGATACTACATCTCTAGATATGTTAATGTTCCTTATCTCTTATATATTAATAGAGAAGCACATTCTTGAAAAAGCTGATGTGTCGCCGCCAAAGAGCTTTGTGCACATTTTAGCAAACTAATCTTAAATTTTCTACTTAATTACATTAAAATGCCATTATATTTTCAAATAAAAAATTAACTGAATAATAATTAGATGTGTTATCATATTAAAACTAATTAATTAATTACATACTATATTAACACAAAATTTCACTCAAATATACTTACAAATATACAAGTCAAATTCATATTTATTTCATAAAATCAATATAAGTAAAATATTTTAAAAAGGCTATAAAAACATATCAATTAATATAAAGCTAATAAAAATGTAAAACATATAACTTATTAACAAAATCATATAAAAACGAAATGCTCTATTTATGTTAGTATTATTACCATAGCAATTTAAATAATAAGTTTTCAGTAGTTATTATAATTGATTATAAAAAGAAGTATATTACCCCTGAATTATCTACTCATTAAAAGAAACTTAATTCCCAATAAATATAGATTTATATATATATATATGTATATATATATATATATATATTTATCAATAAATATAAAAATGACAAGAAATTAGGGAATATCGTGATCTGTGATTATTTATATATATCTAAGTATGTAAACTAATTAATCTCAACATTTAGTGTGATTATTGATTAAAAATTGAAATATTGATAATCGAATAGGAATATACATTTTAATTTGTTGGTATGAGAAACAACAATTAAAAGTATTCGAATGAAAGATAAGATCTGGGTAGACTTTTGGTAGAAATCAATAAGAACAATGAAGAATGACGAACTGGATTTGTAATAAGTTTTTCTGTGTTCGTTAGTCAGAAATTACATGTGTCTTTCTCTTAACTAAGACTCGAGTATTTTAACAAAAACGATCTCCGAAAACTATCTCCTCCATATCTTCCGAAGATTTCGCCTCGCGATCCCGTGATCTCCTTAGCGGTTTGACTCAACGCTCTCCCACTAAATATCCTTACTGGGCCCATGGCAGGGCCATTACCACGTGAAGCATTCGCTTCTTGATGGTCTTTCCCTACGGGCCTGTCGATCGTCAAAACCCAACACCAACATAATTGTATATTCATTTGTGTGATATTCACTCCGCCTCATAATATAGGATGTTTTAGAGAAAATATTATGTTTTATAATATAAGATGTTTTCAAGTTTTTATACTACTTTTAGATTAGTTTAATATTTTCTATTAAGGAGTCTTTTTTATGCCTGACTGAACTTTTTTAAAGTTGTCATTTATTAATTTGCGTACTTTCACTCAAAACATCTTATATTTTGAAAGAGATGGAGTATTAAAAAGAAACGAGACATAACCCTTATCATTATAAATAAACTCAATACTCAAAAAAATCGTAATATATTTAATGTGAGTGATTATTAGATTATGTAAAATTGTTATAGTTGGTTCGATAAATATAAATTTGATTTTTAAATCACACAAAAATATATATTGCCATAAATTTTAACATTTTATAAATATTTTTTTGACCACGTTCACATATTTCACGAGTGAAATGTATTTTTACATGAATACATTGAATTTGGAATTTCATTAATTTTTTATTTTGGTTTTTTAGTAATAATCCATCATTTATAGAAAATATTAATAGACGGACTAACTCAACAGATTTAAATAACCTAATCAAAAATATGAAATCAATAAATTAGATTATCTTCTGAAATTTAAGTTTAGAATCCGATTTTATAACTAACATATAATTAAATTAAATGATTAAATTATTGAATAATTTAATATATGCTGTTATGGTTACATATGAAACATGTAAGATTGGTATGATTACACGATAAAACATAAGAAGTTATGAATTTGATTTTTAAACCAGACAAAAGACATATTGCAATAAATGATAACATTTTATCAATACTTTTTCTACCATAAAACTTCTTACACATTTGAAATTTTCACGAATGAAACGTATTTTTGACATGAAAGAAAAGCGGCTAAAAAATGTTTAGTTACATAATAATATTATGTTTGACACAAACAGATATTAGTTTTAGAATAATAAGTTTACTTATAATAATTTTCTTTAAATCGATTTATCTCACAAGTAGTGCGCGGTTGTTATTAGTTTCATGTATTGTAGAGTCTTCTACTAGGTTTTCTCATGTATGTATATATACTCGTGTATTGTGATGAATAAGATAACACATTCTCTTTAACCTTTGTCATGGTAACAGAGCAAGAGAAAAAAAAAAACAGAGGTTAACGGCGGAAGGCTGTGATTAGTTCAGAAATTAAGAACGACGAGGAGAGTAAGAAGAAACAGATCGTGGAAGGTGATGGTCGTGGATCAAAAACAACAGATAACAATATGTTATCACCTCTTTATCTCCAACCCTCGGATGGACCGGGAAATTTTATCACTACCATTCAACTACAGGGGGAGAACTATGAAGAATGGGCTAAGCATGTGCGGAATGCCTTGCGAACAAAAAGAAAATTAGGGTTTATTGATGGAACGTTTGTGAAGCCGGTTGATGCTGAAGAAATTGAACAATGGGAGGTTGTAAATTCAGTGCTTATTGCTTGGATAATGAATACTATTGAGTCTACGCTCAAGACTTCTATATCTATGGATGACTTGAAGTGAAAGATTTTTGGGATGACTTAAAGTTACAATTTTCGGCTGGTAATGGACCACGGATAAGCGAACTACGGGCTGATATTGCTAACTGCAAACAAAACGGAGATTCCGTGATGGTATATTATGGCAAGCTTAAGAAGATGTAGGATGAATTGGCAATTTACAAGCCAATCAGAACATGTAGTTGTGGGGAGATGGCAGCTCAGTTAGAAGAAGATTGCAACGAAGAGAGAACAATTACCTTCTTAAATGGTTTGGATGCGGCGAGGTTTGGTACTGTTCGTTCTGCTATCACTAGTTTAGAGCCACTTCCTAAACTTTCTCAAGTTTATCAGAGAGTCATCCGTGAAGAGAGACAACAAACTGTGACTCGTAACAAGGAGATAATTCCAGAGGCTGTAGGGTTTGCGGTTAATGGTGGTACTAGAGGATACTCTTCAACGTATCAACAACGTGAAAAGGATGTGACTTGCACACATTGTGGAAAATATGGACATGCTCAAGTTGATTGTTTTAAGTTGAATGGGTTCCCAGAATGGTGGGGAGAACGGGGTCGTGATTTTAAGGAAAGAGGAAGAGGACGTGGCCGACTTGGTCGTGGTGGAGGATCTGCAGGACGATTTGGACATGGTAGAGGCGTTGGTGGACGTGTTAATGCGGTTGTTGGAGTACAAGCCAATCTTTTTGGTGGAGTGCAAGCAAACTCCTCACGCAAAACAGAAGATTTTGATCGACAATCGTTGCCGCAGCTATGTGACGAACAATGGACATCTTTCATGAGCCTGCTGTCTTCTCGAAAATCAGAGACAAGTGAGAAATTGCATGGTAATACAACATACGGTGAATTCATTATTGATACAGGTGCATCGCATCACATGACATGGAATCTCGATATGTTATGTAATGTGGTTGATACAAATCCATTTATTATCGGGTTGCCTGACGGTGATCATGTGGTGGCTAACAAGCAAGGGGATTTTTTTATGGGTGGTGATTTATGGTTGCGAGGAGTGTTATACACTAAGGAGTTAACTTGTTCATTGATTTCTGTTGCCACATTTCTTAAACTTCATAAAGGAAGCTTTACGGTTACTGATGAGTTATGTGTGTTTCCCGACCGTGCTACGAGGACGGTAATGGTAGCTGGTGAAGAGTGTGGGGGCGTGTACGTGCTTCGAGGAGTGCTTGGTGCAAAGATTCACAAGATAGTGAGCAGTTTGGGTTCATGGGATTTATGGCATCATCGTCTTGGTCACCCTTCGAGTCGTGTTCTTTCTTATTTATCGAGTATTTTAGATGTTGGGAAACAAGTGAGTTCCGAAACAATTTGTGATATTTGCTTACGGGCGAAACAGACCCGAGAATGATTTCATGAGAGTTCTAATAAAGCTGCTGGGATTTTTGAATTAATTCACTGCCATTTTTGGGGTCCTTATCGTGTTTTATCTACCACTGGGGCTGCTTATTTTCTCACAATTGTTGATGATTTTTCACGAGCTGTTTGGGTTTATTTGTTGCGTGAAAAGAGTGAGGTTGCTGTTTTCTTAAAGAATTTTTTCAGGATGATTGAACGACAATTTGATAAATAGGTTAAGGTGGTGCGTAGTGATAATGGTGGAGAATTTCTGGCTATGAGGTCTTATTTTGCTGCTGAAGGGATTTTACACCAGACATCATGTGTGTATACGTCTCAGCAAAATGGAAGAGTTGAGAGGAAGCATAGACATATTCTTAATGTTGCTCGTTCGTTGATGTTTCAAGCGAGTGTTCCTATCCAATTTTGGGGTGAGTGTGTTCTTACTGCATGTCATTTGATTAATCAAACTCTGTCGAATGTTCTACAAGGAAGGACGCCCTATGAGATGTTGTATGGTGTGAAACCAGATTATACTTCATAGAGAGTTTTTGGTAGCTTGTGTTTTGCTCGGAAGGTTACTCGTAATAAAGATAAATATGGTGAGAGAAGTCGACGGTGTGTGTTCATGGGATATCCGTTTGGGACGAAAGGTTGGCGAGTGTATGACTTGGAAGCAAAAGAATTCTTTGTATCGCGTGATGTTGTCTTTCAAGAATCCGAGTTCCCATTCAAGTCTAAGGTTTCTCCGCGATCTGATTTAATTAGAGTTGGTTCCGTCACAGTCACTTTCGTATGATGATGATGGTGTATTTTTTTATGATGTACCCGACGTAGACGTAAGGGGGAGCACTGCACATGATGGTGTTGTGACAAGTGACGAGATGACTTCACCGACACGGGTTGTTGAAGAAATTAATGAGAATGCTCACCAAGATGGGCCCTCTTCTCCCGCAGAAATACTTGAGTCGAATGTGATAACTAATAATGATGCATCTGTACCAGTGCGTTCTAGTGAAAGAGCAATAAAGCTGCCAGGTCATCTTAATGAGTATGTATTGCTGATAGAGCAGATCATCTTTTTGAAACTAAGTATAAGCGGAGAAAGAGAAATGGGTCTGAAAAAGACAGAGCCGAGAGCCCATTGGAGTCTGTGGCCTCAAACGGAGTGTAGGGGGGTTGATTCCAGCAGAGGCAAGTCTTGGAGAAGAAGAATAAGAATATTTAGTCTTAACTATCATGTCTTATTAGTTTATCGTATTTCCTTAGTGATATTATTTTATTGTATTCTGCGTACGCACCAAGGTTATTTTCCTATATAAAGGAGGCCTTAGAGAATAATAAAGATTATCGATTGAAGATCATAATAGAAAAGGAGTGTTTCGGTTTCTCGAATTACCGAGTATTGGAGTTCTGTTAGTGTTCTCGAATTCACTAACTATTTTATAGTAATCTGTAGAGGTTTCTATCAAAATGGTATCAGAGCCAGCTACGAAGCACGCTCAGACAACCATGGTTACACGCAGCATGAGTGCAAGTCTAGTGGATGTGGACGAAACAACGGAGAAGTCAGAAGAGCAAAGATTGGCGGAAGAAACAGAAGAAACTGTCGTTGAGCCATCAATGACAGAGGTGATGAGAGCCATCGGCATGCTGAATGCAAAGGTGGCTTTACTAGCACAAAAAGTTTCAGCAGAGGAAGGACAAGGAACAAAAAAACGACAAGATGAAGGAGTAGGTGTTGCGGAGGTGGCTGGAGGAGAATCTTCGGTCAAGACAGGAGAGAATCCTTCCCGGAAAGTTGATATTTCTGGATTTTCGGGGGAGAATGCAGAAGGGTGGATACTACAAGCAGAAAGATATTTCATGTACTATCGCTCAACTGAGGAAGAAAAGAAGGAAATTGCTTTCTATAGCATGGGGGGCGAAGCCTTAATTTGGTTTCAAAGTGAGGAGTCGCAACAACCAATGTCATCATGGGACGATTTCAGGGAGAGACTTCTATTGCGTTTTGGAAGTGGGCAAGGAGGTTCCCCATATACAAGGCTAATGAATCTGAAACAGTCCAGTTTAGTAGCTGAGTATCGCAGGCAGTTTGAAGGGATAACAGCAACAGCACGAGGATTACCTCAAGAATTCTTGGAGGAAGCTTTTCTTAACGGGCTGAAACCTGAGATTGCAGAAGAAGTTAAGTTGTTTTGCTCGTCAGGGTTATCACGGCTGAAGGCAATGGCCCAGCGAATTGAGAACAAAAATTTTGCTGTTCGCTCAGGCAAGAGTTTTCAGTCGTCGTCGTATTCTAGACCTTCACCACTGGTCCAAGGTCGTTCTGAAGTAAGCAAGAGCAGTTCAAACCCCATCGTTAAAGACAACTCCAAATATACACCATCTTTGATTCGAAAGATGAGTTTTAAGGAGATAGAAGAGAAGAAAGCCAAAGGACTCTGTTACCGTTGTGACGCCAAATACCACCCAGGTCATCGATGCCAAGGAAAGAGCTACAGATATTACTTGCTGATGAAGTAGTAACGGAAGAAGATGAAGAAGTTGACGATGATGAGAAGGAAACAGCAAAGCTATCATTAAACTCCATAGCAGGATTCACATCTAAGCGAACAATGAGAATGAAAGGACTGCTACAAGGACATGAAGTAGAGGTTCTGGTTGATAGTGGTGCTACCGATAATTTTATTTCGGGACGTGTGGTGCAAAAGCTAGGGATGGAGGTTGACGAGAGTCGGACCTATGATGTATCGGTAGGAGATGGATATATATTGACAAGTCCAAGGAAGTGCAGAGCGGTGAATTTGGAAATTCAAGGAATCGAGATAAAAGAAGATTTTTTGTGGTTTGAACTTGGAAGCACCGACATAATATTAGGGTACAAGTGGTTGGAAACACTGGGAGAAACGAGAATCAATTGGAAACTGCACACCTTACGTTTCAAGCGGGGAGATCAGTGGGCTATGTTAAAGGGAGATCCAAGTTTGCTCAGATCACAAGTGTCTTTAAACGTCATGGTACGCACCATTAGAAAGGAGAAACAAGGCATAATTGTGGAGCTCACAAGTATGGTATCACCTGACATCGAAGAAACTACACCATCTGATGTAAGACTGCAACTTGTACTTGAGGAACATGCGGACGTATTTCGTGATTCAGCAGAGTTGCCACCGCGGCGAGACAAAGACCATGCCATCATCCTTAAGGAAGGAACACCCCCAGTCAATGTACGTCCATATAGGTACCCTTATATACAAAAAAATGCTATTGAGAAGTTGGTGGGAGAGATGCTTACTGCAGGAATTATAAGGCCCAGCACTAGTCCGTTTTCAAGCCCTGTGTTACTTGTGCGTAAGAAAGACGGGAGCTGGCGTTTTTGCGTTGATTACCGGGCTCTTAATCGGGAAACTATACCTGATCGTTTTCCTATCCCAACGATTGACGAGCTGTTAGATGAGCTACACGGCGCTGTGATTTTTTCCAAGCTAGATCTTAAGTCGGGATATCACCAAATCAGAGTTAGAGATCAAGATGTTGCAAAGACGGCTTTCCAAACTCATGAAGGACACTACGAGTTCTTGGTGATGCCATTTGGACTCACAAATGCACCGGCAACTTTCCAATCTGTCATGAACGATATCTTTCGTAACTACTTACGAAAATTCGTGTTGGTATTTTTTGACGATATCTTGATCTACAGTAGAAGTGAGGCTGAACGTGCACATCATCTCCGGGTCGTGTTAAAAGTGCTTCAAGAGCAACAATTATTTGCCAACAGAAAGAAATGTTCTTTTGGGCAGCAAAGCGTTGAGTATTTGGGGCATGTGGTGACAAGTGAGGGTGTTCAAGTCGATCAAGCAAAAATACGGGCTGTAACGGAGTGGCCGCGTCCACGGAATCTCACCGAACTTAGAGGGTTTTTGGGTCTTACGGGGTATTACCGTAAGTTTGTGCGGAGTTATGGTGGTGTGGCCTGGCCGCTGACACAACTCTTGAAGAAGGGGAATTTTCGATGGACTGAGGAAGCTGTTAAAGCTTTTGAACTGCTTAAAAAGGCTTTAACTACAACACCGGTGTTAGCTCTGCCAAATTTTTCTCGAGAGTTTGTCGTGGAGACTGACGCTTGTGGGTATGTGTTGGGGCTGTCTTGATGCAAGATAATCGACCAATTGCTTTTATGAGTCAAGAGTTGACTTCACAAGCTAAGTTGAAATCTATCTATGAGAAGGAGTTAATGGCAATTGTTATTGCTGTACAAAAATGGAGGCATTACCTATGGGGTCGAAAGTTCGTTGTTAGAACAGATCAAAAAAGCCTCAAATACATGTTGGAGCAGAGATTCACTTCCATTGAGCAACAACGGTGGATGGTCAAACTTCTACCATTTGACTTTGAAGTAGAATATAAGGTGGGAAAAACAAATTGTGCAGCTGATGGTCTGTCTCGTAATCCTCTTCCAACCCATGAATTATCTTGGCTAGTGACACGAGATGTGGATTTTTCTGAATTAGAGGGACAGGTGGCAGCAGACCCTGTTTTGTCTTCTATCGTAACAAATTTGAGTGGGGGACGTGCAGTGGGAAAATTCCATGTGGAAGAGGGGCGTCTGTTTTATGAACAGCGAATTGTTCTACCTAAGAGTTCACCTATGGTTCACAAATTCCTGGATATGTATCATAATGGGCCAATGGGAGGACATTCTGGTGTTGAGAAAACGTATCAACGTTTGAAGCGAGAGGTATTTTGGTTTGGAATGCGAAAAGATATTGCTCAGTTTGTGGCTGAATGTATTGTGTGTCAAAGGTATAAGGCATCAACGTTATCTCCAGCAGGATTATTACAGCCCTTATCCATCCCTCAACAAGTGTGGACTGAGATATCGATGGATTTTGTAGAGGGTTTACCAGTTTCAAGTCGGGTTGATACCGTGTTAGTCGTAGTGGATCGTTTGAGCAAATACGCCCATTTTTTAGCTTTACGACACCCGTTTTCAGCATTAACGGTAGCCCAAGTTTTCTTCCACGAATAAGAAATGGTTAGGTTACATGGTATACCCGAAGCCATTGTGTCAGATCGTGGTTCCGTTTTTTTGAGCCATTTCTGGAAGGCACTCTTTGAGATACATGGGACTAAACTACACACCAGCACCTCATACCATCCACAAACTGACGGCCAAACCGAGGTAGTGAATAGATGCTTAGAAGGCTATTTAAGGTGTTTTGCAGGTGACAAGCCACTTACATGGTCAAATTGGCTTGGATGGGCAGAATATTGGTACAACACGTCATATCATCGGACCATTAAGATGACTCCTTTTCGAGCTCTCTACGGCAGGGATCCTCCAACGCTCCATCGTAACCAATCACGTGGCACACCAAACAACACCTTAGACAACATGTTAGAGGAGCGTGACCTCATCTTGGCTGAATTACAAGCTAACATGTCTCGGGCACAGATCAGTATGACAGAGACAGCAAACAAGAAGCGTAGAGACGTGGAGTTCAAGGAAGGTGACTTAGTGTTTTTGAAGCTGCAGCCCTACCGGATGCGTTCACTAGCCATTCGAACAAATGAAAAGTTGGCTCCTAAGTTCTTTGGACCCTACCCAGTTCTTAAACGTATTGGTAAGGTGGCTTACAAGTTAAAGCTTCCAGACCACTCCACCATTCACCCGGTATTTCATGTTTCTCTACTTAGACGTGCTCTGGGTAACACCGACGAGATTCAAGGACAGCCACTACCACCAACTTTGACTCATGACATGGAGTTACATGTTACTCCAGCCAGTATACATGGCCTTCGACAGAAGGAAGGAAGTAAGGAGTTGGAAGTGCTTGTGCAATGGAAAGAGCTGCCACCATTTGAACAAACGTGGGAATCATATGAGATCATTGAGAAGCAGTTTCCGGAGTTTCATCTTGAGGACAAGCTGAAAGTGTGGCAGGGGAGTATTGATAGAGCAGATCATCTTTTTGAAACTAAGTATAAGCGGAGAAAGAGAAATGGGTCTGAAAAAGACAGAGCCGAGAGCCCATTGGAGTCTGTGGCCTCAAACGGAGTGTAGGGGGGTTGATTCCAGCAGAGGCAAGTCTTGGAGAAGAAGAATAAGAATATTTAGTCTTAACTATCATGTCTTATTAGTTTATCGTATTTCCTTAGTGATATTATTTTATTGTATTCTGCGTACGCACCAAGGTTATTTTCCTATATAAAGGAGGCCTTAGAGAATAATAAAGATTATCGATTGAAGATCATAATAGAAAAGGAGTGTTTCGGTTTCTCGAATTACCGAGTATTGGAGTTCTGTTAGTGTTCTCGAATTCACTAACTATTTTATAGTAATCTGTAGAGGTTTCTATCAATTGCACACCACACGTTGTACCAAAGCCCCCTCACCACTCTCATCAGATTCCTCTCCATCACCATCTTCGTCTCAAGGTAAAGCCCGTTACCCTATTTCAAATTATGTCTCGTGTGCCAAATTTTCTGCTTCGCAGCGAGCGTTTTTGGCTGCAATTACGGAGGCATGTGAACCAACATCGTATGCGGAGGCTGTTAAGGATAAACGTTGGCGTAATGCTATGACAGGTGAGGTTACTGCATTGGAGGATCAACATACATGGGATGTTACAGATCTTCCACCAGGAAAGAAGGTTATTGGTTGTCGTTGGGTTTATATGATCAAATATAAATCAAATGGGGAGGTTGAACATTACAAGGCCCGCTTGGTTGCCTTTGGAAATAAACAGGAAGAAGGTATAGATTTTGATGAAACTTTTGCTCCGGTGGTTAAGATGACAACAATAAGGATGTTTCTTAAAATTTATGCGGTTAAAGGATGGGAAGTCCATCAAATAGATGTTCATAATGCATTTCTTCATGGGGATTTGGAAAAAGAACTTTATATGAAATTGCCTCCAGGTTTTTTTTTCTAAGGACAAGACGAAAGTGTGTAGGTTGAAGAAGCTTTAAAGCAAGCTCCTTGGTGTTGGTTTGCTAAACTCACGGCTGCTCTTCAAGGATACGGGTTTACCCAACATAAAGCTGATTATTCTCTTTTTAGTTTGGTTCATGGAGATATGCAACTTTATGTTTTAGTTTATGTGGATGACTTGTTGATTGGTGGTAATGACTCTCAAGCTATTGCTAGATTTAAAAGTTATCTTAGCAAATGTTTTCGGATGAAGGACTTGGTAGTGATCAAATATTTCTGGGCATCGAAGTTTCACGATCTTCTAAAGGTTTTTATTTATCTCAGCGTAAGTATGCTTTGGACATTGTGAATGATTGTGGATTGCTCGGGGGTCAACCGGTTTATACTCCTCTTGAGCAGAATCACAAGTTATCGGTTGAGACAGGGGATTTCTATGATAATCCGCAACGTTATCGTAGGATAGTTGGGCGCTTAGTCTATCTTACTTACACGAGACCGGAACTAACTTATGTTGTCAATATGTTGTCTCGTTTCATGAAACAACCTCGTACTAAACATTGGGAAGCTGCAACACGGGTGGTATGATATCTTAAAGGGTGTCCTAGGCAAGGTATTTTCTTAAGTGCTGACTTGGATTTGCAAATTAGGGCTTATTGTAACTCGGATTACTCATCTTGTCTGGTGTCTCGACGGTCATTATCAGGTTTTATCGTGATGTTGGGGGACTCTCCTAAGGCATGGAAGGCGAAAAAGCAAGATGTAGTGTCTTGTTCTTCGGCAGAAGCGGAGTATCGTGCCATGAGTTTTACCACACGGGAATTGAAATGGAATCGTGAGCTTTTCTCGTGTTTTGGTGTGTTTCACAAGCAAGCTATGCGTTTGGCTTGTGACAATAAGTCTACCTTGTATATTGCCGCGAATTCGGTGTTTCATGAGCGGACAAAGCATACTGAAAATGATTGTCATTTTATTCGAGATGAGATTCAGAATGACTCACTTACTACTTTGCACATTCCTACGACGGAACAGCTGGCAGACATTTTTACCAAGGCATTAGAAACTCCACAATTTACATATTTACGTGGCAAGTTGGGCATTCGGGATCTTCATGCACCAACTTGAGGGGGAGTGTTAGGGAATGATATGTAAATATTAGATACTATATCTCTAGATATGTTAATGTTCCTTATTTCATGTATTCTAGAGTCTTCTACCTAGGTTTTCTCACTTATGTATATATACTTGTGTATTGTGATGAATAAGATAACACATTCTCTTCAACCTTTGTCAATATAAACCAGAGCTGCGATTAGAGAATTCTTTTGGAATCACAGGTGAAACGTTGCGATTAGGGACTTCTTCAGTGTTGATGTTCCCTTGCTCACTTGGATCTGAAGCCTCAAAGACTCGAGGACGAGGAACAGAAAGGTATTCAGCAATGAAGAAAGAACTCTCTACATAAATACATTGTAGACCCCTACGATGTTTTGAGAGAGAGAGAGGATGTTAAAGTGCAAATTTTGCCAAAGTTGTTTAGAAAACATTAAAGTATTATTAATGTAAATTTGAACTCCTAATAGTTGGGGATTCGATTTGATATATTGTTTAGCAATATTTTCAAAATTTTACGATGATAGCGACGAGCTATATTGCGTATTATTTTTTACTTCCGAAGATTTTGTTTGTATTTTTGGAAGTTGTTGGATAAAGTTGCAAAAGTAATGACTCACAAAACTCTAGAAAAAGAGAGTTATTTAAATGTGGGAAAAAGAGAAGAGGAAAATTAAAATAATTGACAGTTTTATTTATTTACAAGTTTGTCCAGATATATGTTTATTAATATTAATTAGCTTGATAGACTAGAATGGGGGATCCTAATCACTTAGGATCGTAGAAACTTTTCTTGGTTTCTTGGCTACTAAAATAAGAATTCTCATAGCAGCAAAAGATTGAGGAATGATAAAAGACCATTCTAGGTAATAAAAAACTTCATGGGAAATTATACCCTGACCCAATAGATTTGAACATCTATAACATTTAAAGAGAGAAGATATGAAGTTCTAATTTTGCCAAAGTTGCAAAATAAGAGTTTTTTTTTTGTCCATATGATCCATTATATTACTTAAGATTTGAATCGATTTTGTGGTTTCACCTTTGAGATTGTTCTTCTCTGTTTTTCATTGCAGTTTGGCAACAAGGGTAAATTTGAAAGAATTTCTGGTCGATCAAATTTATTTATGGATGGAGGGTCCTCCGTTTTACTATATGGATGGATGTTTAAACTTATTTTTTACTATATGTTTATAGCAAATAATAATTACAATTAAATTTCACAAGTTTTTCTTATTAATTGCACAAATTTTTTTTATTAATTCCCCATGTTTTCTTATTAAAATTAGTAATTTATTAGATAACTTTCCTAATTAATTTAGTTATATAATATATTATTTTTGGTTTATAGACTTTAAAAAATATTAATTGCAATCCTTTTATTTTTAAATTTTTTTTAACATTTTTTTATATAATTTTTAAATAAAATTTATTTCACACGTATTAAACTATTATCGATATAATTTGACATATGTCGCGATTATATAAATTAATAACTTTGAAAACTAAATATTATATAATAAAATAACATATAAAGACAAGCAAAAAAAAATGTTATATATGTGGTGCGCAAGTACGCATCCCCATTTTTGAATTCTAGTATAAAGTCTATATACTAGATCGCAAGTCAAATAATTAATTGAAGAGAATCGAATAACCCAGAGTGAACCAGACAACAAGTTCAATTATTAACCAATATAAACAGAAAAAACAATTTTAAGTTTCCTGAAATCACCAAAAGATAAAAATGTTTAGTACGGCTTATTACAGCCACATAAGCTGCCACCACAAACTTCAGCTTTAGCCACTTATCCCATTGCCGTTGCCATATCTACCAAAGTTGCCGATTCCTCCGTTTCCATTGGTTCCTCTGCGTTCATGGCTTTCGCTTCCACCTCCCATGCATGTTGTTCCGTTGCCACCGGTGTCGTATCTGTCGGCAGAACTGTTACCATAAACCATGGTGTAGAACTCGCTTTCCATCATGATGTGTTGCACCTGCTCCAAGAAAGGCTGATCAGTCACCCATACGTTAAATGGGTTGGAGGAGCCAATGCTATTGACTTGGTTCGAACCATATGAAGGTAACCAAAAATCTGAGATTCCTCTAGTCATGGTTATTATGTCATGACCACGTGAGATCGGTGCCAAGAGTGACGGATTAGAGTTAAGTTGCATTGTGATAATACTGAACCATTGGTGCATTAACCATTGAGATGTCGGTTCTTCCAATGTTACTACAACAAAAAGAGAAAAAAATGAAGGAATACATATATAGGGAATTTTATTGAAAATAGTCGATCGAATACGTGATATGTTTTGTTTACCTGTCGGCTGTGGTTGAGATATGGATGGCAAATATAATGCCTAGCTATCATCACCCCATGATGTGAGACCCTCCAGAAGATTCTTCTCTCCGATGGTACAGGAATATGCGAAAGCAATGGATATGAGCCAGAGCTGCGATTAGAGAATCTTGGTGGAATCAAAGGTGAAACAATGCGATTACGGACTTCTTCAGTGTCAATGATAACGAGGAACGAGGAACAGAAAAGTATTCAGCAATGAAGAGAGAACACTCTACATAATTACATTGTAGACCCCTACAATGTTTCGAGAGAGAGAGGATGTTGAAGTGCAAATTTTGCCAAAGTTGTGTAATGTAAATTTGAACTTCTAATAGTTCGGGATTCGATTTTATATATTGTTTATCAATATTTTCGAAAGTTTGTGATGATAACGACGAGCTATATTGCATATTATTTTTTATTTTAGGGCGGATACAGACATATATTTAGTATGGGGCACTACTGTAACTAATAATTAAATTAGAGGGCACTTAACTAAATTTTACACTATATATTGAAGAAAATAAGAAAAAATAGAATGGGGCACGTGCCACACCCAAGCTCTAACTGCGTTTCCAAGGAATTTGTTTGTATTTCTCGAAGTTGTTGGATAAAGTTGCAAAAGTAACGACTCACAAAACCCTAGAAAAAGAATTATTTAAATGTGGCAAAAAGAGAAGAGGAAAATTAGAAATAAATGACAGTTTTATTTATTTATAAGTTTGTCCAGTTATATGTTTATTAATATTAGCTTGATAGACTAGAATGGGGGATCCTAAGTCATTAGGATTGTAGGAACTTCTCTTGCGTTGCTTGGCTACTAAAATAAGGATTCTCATAGCAGCAAAGGATTGAGGAATGATAAAAGACTATTCTAGGTAATGAAAAGCTTCATGGGAAATTATACCCTGACCCAATAGATTTGAACCTCTATAACATTTAAAGAGAGAAGATATGAAGTTCTAATTTTGCCGAAGTTGCAACATAAGAGTTTTTTTTTGTCAATATGATCCATTATATTACTTAAGATTTGTTTTGATTTCGTGGTTTCACCTTTGAGATTGTTCTTTTCCGTTTTCCCTGGCAGTTTGGTTTCAAGACTTGTTTGTAGTTGTGATTGGTTGTAGGAGCGAGTTTAGTTGTTCCCTGCATTAGGAGGGCCTCTCTTTTGGTTGTAGTTATCTTCGTGAATCACTAGTTAAGGTGAGCGCGTGATTATGAGCTTATCTGAGTGATTGAGTTGTATGACTTGTTTGTGCAATGATGTGTAGGTGCGGTGAATGTGTTATTGGATGTTCTGTTTAATGGCTGGTTTGTTATATTTTATCTGTGGTTGTACTCTTGATTTTCTTGTATGCATAGCTCATAGATGGGAGGATCGTCTCACTAGCTATTTCTTGTAATACTCATGTATCTCATTGTGTTTGTGATGCAGCCGGTAAAGGCAAAGTGTGACTGTGGGATCATGATAAAGAAGAGGAAGATGTCGTAGGGACTTAGTTGTTTATTTTGGTTTCCGTTAGGTTGTTAGAATTGGAATGTTGGTGTTAGCACCATGGATTAAGTTGCTATTTTTTGGTCTATGATTCTGGTTAATTGTTGGTTTATTATTATTGATAGTAGAACTCAAACCTCCCCCCCCCCCCGCGATGTCACGGGGGAAGTATTTCAAAACAAGTTAAATTAAATGTCAAATTTAGAATTATATAATATAAAATCATTTGAAAATATATGCTAAATAATAAAACTAAAAATTATCTCAAAAGAAGAAAATAATAAGTAGGGCTAAAACTTCATAAATATTAAATATATATAACTGTAAGTTAAAAAAAACACAACCATCAAAATAAAAACATATAATACAAAATAATATGGCGAAAAGACTAAACTCTAGATAAAAAATATTAAATGAAAAGTCATAATAAATCGAGACAACTCTAGTTATAATTTTTATGTATTATAAGTATAAGATATTGTATGAAAAATTATTGTAAAGAGTAACAAACATCATAACAGTTATTAATATTTATATTACTCATAAACAAATATTATGACGAAATGATCTTAAGAGAAAATATCAAAAGAACGATTATAATAAGTAAATGCAATTTGTGATAAAATAATTTTAAAAATAACATAAATTTCATCTTGAGTGAAAATTTATCAACCAATAATTATAACAAAAATACACAGCTTCTAAAATAAAAGATGAAATAGTTAAATCTTAAAAAACACATATTTTAAACTTACATAATTAAAATTGATTAAATTTCTATATTATTATAATCATTTCTAAAATCTTAAGTTAGATTACAGAATAATGTTGGATATTGAATATTAAAATTTATATTATTTAGACTCAGCATAAAAGAAAAATTTGTGTTAGCGATCAATGAATCATTGATTTGTTAGCTATATATAGTTCAAAAGACATAAACATTTAGATAAACATAACCAAAGACACCAGCTCAACTTATTGCTTGGATTGATAGACTGATCAGGAACAAATTGCTGGCCATTCAACTCATTGGGGATCGTAGATACAAGGACGACTCCTTCTCTGGCTTGCTTCTCGCCCACTGCTCTAATATGTTCAAGGTTTAAATTTGCATTTCCAAATTTTTTCAACCTACTTGTCTGAACAACCGATGCATCTGATGTAAAAACGTTATTTTCTTTGAAACTAGTTTAATATTTTTCAGAAAAAGTTGTAAATAAGATATGATGAAAAGACATAACTTTATAATAAACAAAAGCAACCATATGATTTTCTTTGATGGTAAGAGACACAAATCTACAATGAACAGACGCAACCATATACGCTTTTTCAAAAAAAAAAAAACTATTTAGTGAAAATGTACGACGAAAAAATGCAACTGTTACTGACATTTATTCAGATTGTTATTCTTATATAGATTTTTATTGTAAGACACAACTTTACAATAAACAGACGCAATTTTATGATTTTTTTCAAAATAAATATATTATATACATAATTTATGGTAAAAGACACAACTCTACAATGAATAGACGCAACTATATGATTTTTAAAAACTAAATAATAAAAATTATTAATGAAAAGGTTCTCCTTTTATATTGAAGTGAAAAATGATTCTCATTTTTTCTCCTAACAGTTGAAATTTCTCTAGAAAATAATATCATTTAAAACGATTCGTTTCAAGTTACTACAATTAAAGCGTCCAACACAAATGAAAAATATAAAAGATAGCCATTTAGCTTAAGGACATCTTTTTAGATCTGGACTTTGTAATAATGTTAATGCAGCATCCAATTCTGATGTATACAACCCATATAAACTGCTTTTAAATCAAAAGGAATCTTTATTATCATATTCAAAAGTCAAATTCAAAAACTAACTATATAATCTATCTAACTCTTGGGAAAAAAATTTAGATATTTTCATTAAATTTTTATATTTAAAATTAACTAAAAGTAGTAAATTAGATTCATCATTCTAAATTCTTCTGTTAAATCAAGTATTGGAGGAATTTCTTTACTTTTAAAAGAATGAATGCTAGAGAATAATTTAGAAAGGTGTAAAAACTGTTGAGATTGAAATTTTATATTATTTTGTGTCATGGCAAAAAAAAGTGAAAACATTTCAAATAGACAAATATATATAGATTTCAAAAGGTATGAATATTCGAATAAACATAACTCTATAGTGAACAGTTGCAATTTTACAAAAAAAAAACTTTTACAATGAACAATCGCAACTTTTCGTAAACACACGCAATTAGAATTTTCTACATAATATTTTGGAAAATTATCCACAAGGTACGATTGAAGAAACACAACTTTTGGTGGCATTTATTCAGATTGCTATAATATATAGATTTGTTGTTGATGTAGGAAATCGACAATATTAATTATACGGGTCTTTATTGAAATATTTGGAGCTGGTCCTTTTATTAACGAAGAAATGAAGCCAAAGTTTACAGAAAATGACGATCAAAGAGTTAAGCTTAGTAAATACGATTCACTAATTGCTCTCTTCTCTCTGATTGCCCAAAAAAAACTGGATCCTCTGACGTGACAATGACATCAGCTATTTATAGTGGGACTTTGATCTAGGGTTTTTTCTGTCTCCTGGCAAAATGTCGATTTTGCCCCTGCGGCTCGGTGGGCCCGATCCGAGACTTTTAGCCCAACATCTATTGAGAATCTTCTGTTTGGGCTTTAGGAATGTTGGGGGCAAAGCCCATATCCAACAATGGTCCCCCCCCTAGTCCGATGTGCGATGGCTTGCTTGAGCCCGTCGGGTCCAATTCTGTGTCTCTAAATCCGTTTTACAGAAGGGACAGGAGATTGTTTGGGCCTAAAGGCCTTCCGGAAGATTTCTGGATGAATAGTGCATTGCGCATGTTTCTCGAGGTTCGTTGGGCTTGGAACGGAGATCTTGCGCGTTCTGCACGTTTTCCGAGGCGCGGGAAATAGAGACAGCTTAAAAATTAGGGTTTTTGTCTAGGTCAATGTGCTGGTCCCCCCATATAAATATGTCTTTGACCTAGTCTTTACTCATTAATCTTCTTCTTCTCCAAAAGGTAAACTCTCTTTCTCTCTCTTCCTTATCTCCTTCTTCCTCTTTTTTTTTTTTTGCTTGGGCAACTATATCTTCGCCGCCGGCCAGACTTCGCCGCCGACCATGGTCCTCGCCGCCGGTTGCTGCTCGTCGTTCGCCTCGCCTCGCCGAGATCTCGGTCCTCGCCGCCGGTTGCTGCTTGTCGTTCGCCTCGCCCCGCCGAGATCTCGGTCCTCGCCGCCGGTTGCTGCCGCTCGCCTCGCCTCGCCGAGATCTCGGTCCTCGCCGCCGGTTGCTGCTCGTCGTTCGGCTCGCCTCGCCGAGATCCAGGAACTGTCGGTATATCTCCTCCGCCGCTAGTTGCCGACCTACCGCCCATGCCACCAATAGCATGGTTTTCCCCGCCAAATATACTCGGCTCACCGCCGCCATCTCCAGTTTTCCTCCCTCCACCATTAGACCAGTCTACATTAACGCCGCCAGCTGCACAATTTTCACCGCCGGTTATAACCACGGGAAATCCTCCACCGGTAGATAACCTCCCACCGGATGTAGTCATCGGAGAACCGCTGGTTCCATCGCCGCCTGACCAATCTTCGCCGGAGTTTCCACCACCTGATGTAACCATAGAACCACCAATTGAACAGTCAACACATTACTTGTGTGCCTGCCCCAGCTCCACCGCAGCCAGTACCTTGTCCGTCGCCGCCCGCCTCGCCTTCATAAGCCTCGCCACGCCGCCGTTCGCCATGCCCAGTTCCTGCACCGCCACCAGCCGCTCCTCGTCCAACCTGCACCGCCGTTCACCTCTCATCCCACCGCGCGCCACCGTAGCTGCCGTCAAGGCCAGGACCGTCAGGCGTCCTGGTCTCGCCTCCCGTGCTTCGCCGTTTGGGCCACGACCGTTAGGCGTCGTGGTTCTGGCTGCCTTGCCGCCGTGCCGTGCGTCACCGTCCCTGGCCGGGACCGTGAGGCATCCCGGTCTCCTCGCGAGGCCAGATGTCGGCGGCGTAATGGCGGAAAGAGGTGGAGAGGTTGACGTGCGGTGATGAGGAGTGACGGCGCGGTAATGTGGAGAGATGGTGCGGCGAGGTAGATATCGTTCGGAGCGAACTGGACTTTTTGCCAAATGGGTGTATGGGCTTTGGGTGCGTACGAGAGGGGACCTGATGAATGTTTGCGGATGTGACAAGCTCGGAGTTTAGCGAGGTTGTTGTCGCGCCTTCGAAATTGACGAGCTCCTTGTTATTGATTCGAGAATGATCGAACCAGAGCTAAGTAGGGACGAGCTCAAAGTTGGCATACGCGGCGTATGGGGCCTCGGCGAGCTCAAGTTCACCGTTTCGCGAGATCAGATCGGCGAGGTCACCGTTTGACGAGATCATCACTTGCGGAGAATCTGGCGAGCTCAGAATATTCGATATGGAAGTGAGACTGAATTGTGCGTCGCGAAATATGGAGAGCGACGTAGTATTATTTGCGGGACGGTGATGGTGCGCGCGTTGGGAGTGACAGTTCGGGTGCGATCGATCTATCTTGAACAGTACGGAGTTTTCGACGTTGTTCCTTTCTCCAATACTGACCGGTTGCTTGGTTGGTTTTGCAAGGTCTCGCGCAATGGACTATGGAGACGACGTCTTCGACGATGTTCCGGGGGAGCTGGAAGGTGATCAGTATCGAGCGCTGGAGAGAGACCTTGACGAAACTGGTCCGAGCTGCCCTTCCTGGTGGGAGCCGTCAGAACGAGGAGGTGTTGTGACTGATCTCGCAGATTTAACGGAAGAAGATGTTCGTGAGCTCGAAGTAATGTTCCCCACGGACAGCCAAGACCTTAATCTGATCCTTCCTTCTCCAAATCAGCGCCGCGGGAAGGTTCTCCCATACGAAAAGCGTTACTGCTTGGAGCGTGCCCCTAGATCGCTGGTCGCCGGCCTTGCTGCTAGAGGAAGAGCCTCCACACGCCGCAGAGATTGCGCCAGAGCTGCTAGGCCAGTTCCCCGGACAGGTGATGGCGAATGCTTCTCCTATGATGGACCGACTCTCAGTGATAGTAAGTCCGTAGCGCGTTTATTCGACGTCCTTCAAATGCCGCACAACCTGCAGCTTGCGCTGCCGAGCATCGATGAGCGTCCGTGGAACTGTCCCGAAGGTTATCTCTGCGTGTACGAGGATTTTTTTACCGAGTGCGGCCTTTGGTTTCCGATTCCGGAATTTCTAACAAGCTTTTGTTCGAGAAGGGGAATCGCGATCTCGCAGCTGTCAATCTCTTCTGTTCGGAATGCGGTAGGACTTGCAATAACTTGTGCCGCAAGGAGAATTCCGGTCAGCTGTGACCTCTTCGAGCTTGTTACGCGATTCTCGCACGACCGTACGGGACTTTGCCTTACTCGCTGCATGCCGGGTCTCACAATTACGCGCGGCCAGACAAGTAACATCCATGGTTGGCGGAGACGGTTCTTCTTCGTGGAAATAAACGAGATTTCTGTCGAAGATCCGTTCACGGCTTGTCCTCATGCCTGGAACCTGACACCCGGTAGCCGTTGTTGGGTTGGGTGTGCGTGTTGTTCTTTTTGATTATGTTTGCTGACCGTTCTTGTTCTGTATTTGCAGGAAACCTTCCGGCTTCTGCAGCGTGTGACTTTGACGTCGTTGATAAAGCTTCTTCCTTTATAGAGGGTGCAACTTTGCGGTGGCCGAAAGTCCTTTCACATTTTAAAACTTGTAAGTTTCGTCAGTTTGCCTTCATCTTCATGATGTTCTTGTTTTCGTGTCTAAGGCATCTTCCTATGCTGCAGGTTCGCGGACTAGATTGCAAATGGGAGATTGCCCGATGCCATGTTATGCTGACTTGTTCGATGCTGAGGAGGAGGCAATTGTCACGACCGAGGTTATTGCGCCAAACACCGAAACAGTTGCTGCGGAGCGAGAGGATGTCGAGTTGCCCGTTCCCGAGGGTGAGCCTGATCGCAGGTCTCGCTCCGCCGATGTAGCCGCGGCTCGTGCTGCGAAGAAGCCCTCCTCGGGAACTCGTAGGAGTGATTCGGCAGCTGGTGGTGATCATTCCCGGAAGAGGTCATCACGCTCGAGTCCTCGGAGTGATGTTGGGGGGAGCTCTAGGCGTCCTCATCACGCGGAGGATGGTTGCGGGAGAGTTGACCATCTCGCGGAGAACGATCGTGCAGGGGTTGACCACTCCTTTTCCTTCTGTTACGACGTGAAAGACCAAGCGTTCACTGGCGATTCACGAGCTTGCGCGGTCCTTGCCAGCAAGATTCATGGTGACTTCGTTCCGCTGCCTGCCCCCAGTGATTTGGCTTGTCCCACCACATACGAGCAAGCTGTTCGCCGACAGTTTCAGGTTAGTGTCTGGCCTTCATCTTGGCCCGATCTGTTTTTTTCTTAGTCCCGATATATATTTTTTGTTTTGTGCTTCAGGTGATGAGTTGGACGAATCGTTGTCGTTGGTGACTACGAGGACAAGGTGCGTGCTGCCAGGAGGGATGCCTCGCACGCTCAGGATGCGTTTCTCAGAGCTGAGCGGTCGTGCAAGGAGAACGCGGCTGTTGTCAAGGAGCTGACGGCTGCCCTCAAGCAGTCCCAACGAAAACTTACTACCGAGTCGGAGCGACTTAGGAGAGCGCGGGATGAGCGTGGAGAGCAGGAACGTGCGAAAGCCGCTGTCGTGATTGGGGCGCAACGGGAGCGTATTGATCGTCTGAGGACGCATATAATTGCCACGCGCGAGAGGCAGCCCCATTTGCTTACCCTCAGCCAGGTGACCGGAACTAGACAGTGCCTACAAAAGTTGATCGATAAGGACATTGCTATCCCGCGGATAGGATGGCGCGTCTTGCTGCTAGCGAAAAGGAGTTCCAGTCGAAGGTGAACGGGGTTGTGATACCGCCACTTGATGACGACGATCTCGAGCCGTTCCCGGAAGCAGCTGGTGGAGGTGCTGATGATGTCGCAAACGAGTGATATGTCCTCGTATTATTACTTGTTGTTGTTTTTTTTTTTTTATCCTTGTTGTCTTGAACTCGATTGCTGAGCTATTTTGTATTTTCCTTTCGGATATTTGCGAACTTGGTTGCTTTTGCTTTACGAACTTAGTTATTGCCTATTCTTGTTTTCTTCATGATGATGAAGTTGCTTTCGAATTAATAGGACTTTGTCGTTACGGGCATATTTTGCGGTGCAGGACGTCTCCTGGCTTATCCTGGATATGTTATCCCGTAACGCTGAGAGCAGACAAGGCAAACTTGTCGTACTAGTTAGGTGCGTTCAGTCGTGATCGGCTTACCCTGTGGGTGCTGCAGGAATCGCAAGAGTGTGCGAGTCGGGGTCTTCGGCTTATTCACTCTGCGCCCTTGCTAGCTTTGCGAGTCTGGGCTCGGCTTATAAGTCCTTACCGAAGTAAGGACGTGGATTATTTCACCACGGCACCCATGCGGAGCGCTTGCGAGTATGGACTCGGCTTTTATTCTTTACCGAAGTAAAGTATGGATTATTTCACCATTACATTCGTGCGGAACGTAGAACTGTGCACCTGGCCAGGGCGTCAGTGTGAAGACGAAGGATTTGCTCGAAAATTTTATTTTCTATTAGAGTTATAGTTGGACCTCGTGAAAGGCTGCCTACGTACCCTCGAGAGGGATCAAACCAATCGTAGTTCGTATTACAAAGGAATGCTCGGTGACGAGCTTGTTTTTTTTTTTTTTTTTTTTTTTTTTTTTTAAATCGTGGTCGAACTAATGGTAGTAGCGCTTAAGGTTGGCGGAGTTCCAGGATCGCGGGACAGGCGTGCCGTTCACTTCGAGAAGCTGATAGACTCCTGGCTTGACGATCTTTGAGATTAAGTAGGGACCCTCCCAATGGGCGCCGAGCTTTCCTGCGTTCTTCTCCGCGGTGTTTTCGAAGACTTTGCGGAGGACGAGATCCCCCTCGTCAAAGTAACGAGACTTGACTTTTTTGTTGTAGAACTTTGCGGCAGCTTGCTGGTAGTTCTGGATGCGCAGCAGAGCCTGATCACGCTCTTCTTCGATGAAAAGGAGTCTGTCACATAGCATTTTGTCATTCAGCTCCGGATTGTGTACAAGCATAGATCGTCGGAGTGTCGGGATTCCTACTTCGGCTGGTGCGAGCGCCTCCATACCGTACGCGAGTGAGAACGGGGTTCGTCCGGTGGAAGTGCGCGGAGAAGTTCGGTGAGACCACAAAACGCCATCGAGTTCGTCTGCCCAGAGTCCTTCTTTGCGTCGAGACGCTTCTTAATGCCAGCAAGAATTGTCTTGTTTGTTGCTTCTGCCTGTCCGTTTCCTTGCGGGTATCGTGGAGTTGACTTGCTAAGGCGTATCCGCCAGCCGGCGCAGAATCCTTCGAATTGGAGCGAGATGAATTGGGGGCCGTTGTCGCATACAATCTCGTATGGGAGTCCATGCCTGCAGATGATGTTTTTCCAGACGAAATTTTGAACTTCATTGGCTTCCAGCGAGACATACGATTCTGCTTCAACCCACTTGGTGAAATAGTCTGTCATGATTAGAAGGTACTTCTTTTGGCGGGACGGTGTTAGTGGGCCGACAATATCCATGGCCCATCGCATAAAAGGATAGGGCGGCGACGTAGTGCGCAGGAGTTCGGTCGGAGAATGAATGAAAGGGGCGTGACGCTGACATTTCTCGCATTTGGCTGCAAACGCGGTACAATCGGCGACCATAGTTGGCCAGAAATGTCCGTTGCGGCGTATTCGAAGTGCCAAAGCACGTCCGCCCGAATGGTTGCCTCCGGCGCCCTCGTGGACCTCTCGCATTATGTCGTTGACGTCCTTTGAATTAACGCAGATGAGTAGAGCGCCATTTGCCTCCCAACGAAACAAGTTACCATCCAACATCGTGTAGTGCGCGCTCTTGACGCGAAGGCGTCTTGCTTCCCACTTGTCTTTCGGCATAATTCCGTCCGCGATAAATGCTATGATCTCAGTTTGCCAGTCGTCTCGCGAGGTGGTATCGGGTGCGGGTGCGGGTGTAAGTGGCGTGGTCGAATTCGCAGCTGTTGGGGTTAAGACTGTGACTGCTGAGGCGACTGCTACGATACTGCTGGGATTTGCCGACGTTCGTGTTGAGGAGGTAGCTTCAAAGAGTGTGATGTCGATACTTGGTTGATCAATACTCTCCACGGGGATTACTCTTCGGAGATCGGGATCGGACGTAGAAGCAAGCGTTGCAAGTGCATCTGCTGGAGCGTTATCGCTGCGTGGAATTTTGACGAGCTCAAAGAACTCGAAGTGCTGTGAGAGGTCGCGGACGACTTTCAGATAAGCATCCATGCGTGCATGTCTTGTTGCGTAGTCACCACTGAATTGGTGCGTGACCAGCTGAGAATCGCAGTATGCTTGTATCTTTTTGATTCCAATTCCATGCGCGAGACGTAATCCAGCGATTAGTGCTTCGTACTCAGCATCGTTGTTCGTAGCGGTGAAGGCAAGACGGAATGACTGCTCCAAGATTTCGCCAGTTGGTGAGGTTAGCCGTACGCCTGCTCCCGAGCCCATTTTTGATGAAGCGCCGTCTACGTGTAGTGACCATATCTCAGGTGGAGGGGTGTCGGCCTCAAGTTCAGGAGAGAGCTCTACGAGAAAATCTGCGAGGACCTGTGACTTTGCGCACGTGCGGTTCTTGTACTCGATGTCGTACTCACTCAACTCTACCGCCCACTTCGCAAGGCGTCCTGACTGACTTGGGCTGTGAAGGATTGTTCTGAGCGGCTGGTTGGTCAGGATTTCCACGGTATGAGATTGGAAGTACGGGCGGAGCTTGCGGGCTGAGATGACGACTGCGTATGCGAGCTTCTCTAGAGTCGGGTACCGAAGTTCTGCACCATCGAGAGTTTTGCTCACATAGAAGATTGGATGTTGCTCTCCACGATCTTCTCTGACGAGAACTCCACTTACAGCTGAACAGGAGATGGCGATGTAGAGATACAAAGTCTCTCCTTGCTCGGGTTTAGCCAGGACTGGCGGAGATGACAAGTAGTCCTTCAACTGCGTGAATGCTAGCTCGCATTTCTCATCCCATTCAAAACGCTTGTTGCCGCGCAGAAGCTGATAAAATGGCAAACACTTATCCGTCGAGCGAGAGATGAAACGGTTGAGCGCAGCAATGCGTCCAGTCAGACGCTGAACCTCGCGCGTGTTCCTTGGAGAAGGAAGGTTGATGATTGCCGAGATCTGTTTCGGATTTGCTTCTATGCCGCGCTTTGTAACGAGGTATCCCAAAAATTCTCCGGAAGTGACCCCAAATGTGCATTTCGCCGGATTCAGTTTCATGCTGTACTTGTTGAGAATTTCGAAACATTGCGTCAGGTGTGCGACGTGATCTGCGGCTTGAGCTGATTTGACGAGCATATCATCAATATAGACTTCCATTGTTCTTCCTAGTTGACTTGCAAACATGCGGTTCACCAGTCGCTGGTATGTTGCTCCAGCATTCTTCAATCCAAACGGCATGACTCTGTAACAGAAAGTGCCCTGCTCGGTGATGAAGGCAGTCTTCTCACGGTCATCCTTGTGCATCATTATCTGATTGTAACCCGAGAAAGCATCCATAAAAGACAACAATTCGTTTCCTGCCGTGGCTTCGACGAGCTGATCAATGCGCGGAAGAGGAAAACTGTCTTTCGGACAAGCTTTGTTGAGGTCTGTAAAGTCGACGCAGACTCTCCATGTACCATTCTTCTTTTTAACCACGACGGGGTTACTCAACCAATCTGGATATCGAACCTCCGTGATTGATCCCGCGTCAAGTAGCTTTCGTACCTCATCGTTGACTGCGGTTGTGCGTTCTGCTCCAAGCTTTCGACGCTTTTGCTTGACGGGCTTCTAAGTCGGGTCAACGTTAAGCTCATGGCTGGTAATGCTCGGATCGATTCCGGTCATATGATCTATCGTCCAGGCGAATGTGATTGCGTTTTTACGCAAAAACTGGACGAGCTCGTCTCTTAAATCCATTGGTAACTCCGCGCCTATTCCGACGCAACGCTTGGGATCAGACAAGTCGATGTTGACTTGAATCACGGACTCTTTCGGAGGAGGTGTGCGCGGATCTCGCGGTGGAGATGATTGGGCAATTACGAAAGCTCTCGCGTTCCGCATCTTTTTCTCGATGATGAAGCAAGTCCGAGCCATCAATGGATCTCCACGTAGCGTGTAGATACCGTGCGCGTTAGGAAACTTGACGCACTGGTGATAAGTTGAAGCGACAGCGCGCATCTTGTGAAGCCACGGTGTGCCCAGAATAACGTTGTAGACGATGGGTTTGTCCACAATTGCGAAGTTGAAGCATTGCATTGTGCCGCCGACGTAAATTGGAAGCATGATGGTCCCTACGGTCATGATAGTATCTCCGTCAAATCCCGTCAAAGGTTGCGTTTCGTGTACCGTGTTCCGCAGGTCGATTTCCATCTGGATGAGTACATCCTTGAATATCACGTTCACTGAGCTCCCAGTATCGATAAGAATTCTCGTCACCGAGCTCTCCCCGATCTGCATTTCTACGACAAGTGGGTCGTTGTTCGGACTTGCGTTACGCGCATCCTCCTCAGTGAATGTAATTGGAGCGGAGGATGTCTTCGACATGTTGCTGTGGGAGGGCATGTTGCGTTTTGTTTTTGCTTCGCGGCAGTAGGCTTGGATAGACCGAACGGAATCGCGGCAAGTTGACAAGCCACCCATGATCATGTTGATCCTTCGACGAGGAGCTGGTGGTTCATCGTGTTCTTCTACGTCGTGATTCCGTTTGGGTGGAGGAGGTAAGCGAGCGATTTCTCGTGCTCGGTCATTCTGGGCCCATACTCGGTCATCCTGCGCTGCAGCTTCTTCTTCGCGTTGTCTGCCGTGCTGCTGTTCGTCCCTCAGGCAATACTGGTTGTCTTTGTGAGTGACAACTTTTCTCCGTTCCCGTTCTACGTCGACGTCACCTTTCTTATACTTATTCAGAAGCAGCATTTGAAGGGTTTTGCACTCCTCAGTGGAGTGCCCGTTGAACTTGTGGAACTCGCAATACGGGCGCTTGCCTTTGAAACCGGGATTATCGGATTCGCGGTGCCATTTGTTCCAAGACTTGCTCTGCTGTTCGTTTCCATCGATGGCGAACATTGTTGCTTTTCTTCCTTTCTCGCCTCGAGCGTAGTCCCTGTTGTAGTGTTGTCGGGGTTCGTGGTACTCGTCTACAGCTTTGTTTTTCGAGCTTGGAGCTTTTTCGGTTGTTTTCTCAACTGCGTCAGTCTGGTGGCGGTTTTCTTTCCTTTGGTCCTCCTCCACTTCAATGTATCGGTTCGCACGTGCGAGAACTTCGCGCAAAGATTGGACGGGTAAGATTGTCAGGTCTTCCTTGAACCTGGTTCCGTGGGAGAGTGCATTTTTTAGAGCTCCTATCGTGGACTCGTCGTTGATGGCGAGCTGGGACACGACTCCTCGGAATCTGGCCATGAAATTTCGTAGCGATTCGTTGGGATTCTGACGCATTCTCCATAAGTCGGCATTTGATGCAGGGACGTGCATGAAACATTGGTGATGCTGAAGGAAGGCGGTTGTGAGTGCTTCGTAACCATCGATCGAATTGGCATTGAGTCTTGAAAACCAGTTCAGCGCCTCCCCGGTTAAGCTTTCAACGAACAACTGACAGCTTCCCGCGTCCTCCTCTTCAGGTGAAAAGTACGAACTACCAATATGGATGGACATTGACTTTAGGAAGATAGTGGGATCTCCCCTACCGTCGTACGGTATCGGCTTGTTTTTGTTGGTATCGGGGTTGCGTCTTACCCTGACGCTTGATACTCTCGTGGTAAAAGGCGAACGTCGCGCCTCTGCTAGCACAGTCTCGAGTTCTGGTGCCCCGCTCGTTACTCGGTGCATCTGCGTTGTAATTGACTTCAGCTGAGCTTGCATTTGCTGAAGTTCTTGGCGTAGTGCGCGATTTTCCGCATTCGCGGAATGACTTGGACCAACATGTTGGTCTGCGAACGCCTGGTTGGTTTGGAAATGTACCCTTGGCTGCTCCCCATTGGGTCCGACGATGACCGAGGTCAGGCGTGGCCTTCCATTAGCGCCGTACTCAGCTTGCGGTATATTGGCCGTGTAATGGCTAACTTGCGGAGCATGGTGGTCAGCTCGCGGAGCGTCGTGGTGAGCTCGTGGAGCGTTGAGGTCAGCTCGCGGAGCGCCAAGGTGAGCTCGCGGAGCGTTGAGGTGAGCTCGCGGAGCGTTGAGGTGGGCTCGCGGAGCGTTAAGGTCAGCTCGCGGAGCGTCGAGATCAGCTCGCGGAGCGTGTGGTGCTAATGCGTCGTCCTCATGTTGCCTAAGTTGCCTCGCATGGTCATTTCGTCCTTGTGATTCGATCTGTGCCGCCTGACCGCTCATCCTGTCCAAGGTTCTTCGTACAGCTTCGTCGAGCGCAGCTTGACTGATTTTAACGTGTCTGGATGATCGACGGGAATGAATGTCACGCGTGGTGCCCGTCGCTTCGCGGTTGTTTGGGGCGTCTTCAATAGCTTCACGGTCAGGGAGGATTGGAGCGACTCGCGTAGCGCCTACGGCTTCGCGGTCGGTAGGATGGACTGCAATGGTTTCACGAGCAGGAGACGTAGCGCCTACGGCTACGCCATTGGTGGGAGCGACACGCGTTGCGCCTACGGCCGCGCGGTCAGTGAGTGTTGCGTCCTCGCCCGTAATTGCTTCGGTTCTGTTGACGCCTTGAAGTTGGTTCGTCCTTGAACGGGTGCGCCCCCAATTGGCCGGTCTCACGGGAGATTGTCGCGGAGAGGCGTTGGCGCTTTCGTCGCTGGAACTGGAGAGGTGGAGTGAGACATGCTAGAAGTTTTCCGGAAACGTCTTGAACTTCAAATTCTTTCGTCAAAAGGAAGGACTGGCCCCACGGTGGGCGCCAAATTGTTGATGTAGGAAATCGACAATATTAATTATACGGGTCTTTATTGAAATATTTGGAGCTGGTCCTTTTATTAACGAAGAAATGAAGCCAAAGTTTACAGAAAATGACGATCAAAGAGTTAAGCTTAGTAAATACGATTCACTAATTGCTCTCTTCTCTCTGATTGCCCAAAAAAAACTGGATCCTCTGACGTGACAATGACATCAGCTATTTATAGTGGGACTTTGATCTAGGGTTTTTTCTGTCTCCTGGCAAAATGTCGATTTTGCCCCTGCGGCTCGGTGGGCCCGATCCGAGACTTTTGGCCCACATCTATTGAGAATCTTCTGTTTGGGCTTTAGGAATGTTGGGGGCAAAGCCCATATCCAACATTTGTGTCTCACCCAAATTAGTATTATGGATCTGCCAATCAGTACCAAATCAAAGAAGAAAAAAATGTTGAATCGAAAAAACTTGATCTCTC
The DNA here is from genome assembly GCA_024034495.1 of Camelina laxa. NCBI lineage: Eukaryota > Viridiplantae > Streptophyta > Magnoliopsida > Brassicales > Brassicaceae > Camelina > Camelina laxa. The sequence continues at coordinate 25,833,092 of CM043881.1, forward strand.
ATCAGATCGCACAATATTTGTGGGTTTCAACAAATCATATAAAATGTTTATCATACTAAGTTAAATCGTTTTAGCCAAAGAGTTTATATAGATAACAATATTTGGTGTATTGAATTTTACATTGACCACTTTTACATTGCATCTTCTTTTAGAGTTTTGGCGTTGATAGACTGCTGCAGTTTTACTTTCAAATTTGCATAGTGGAATTGAGAAAGATGAGCTTGGTTGGCCAAGCAAGGTTTTATGTTCGATCATGCTTCCCAAGTTTTTCTCTCTAGAGACATCCGCCTGTTAATGTCTGCAACAATCGAGTTTTGCAAGATCCACAAAAGAGCAGCTGAGTATGCGTTGGTGTTCCCTTTGGTACTCATATGAGAGCGGATTTAGGACTGAACAAAATGTAGTTTTCAAGGACTTGATTAAGCGATATGAAGGCTTATCTCAGTCAACATTTTCGTTTTGTTGGAAGGTTGGAAAGTTAAGTGTTGAAGCGGTTAATTCACTAACCAATGCAACTCTTGAGTGAATGGTCACACTTATTCAACAAACGGTTCCAAACGTTTGTCATAACCATCGACCATTATAAAACATTGTTTCTCACAACAAAAACAGAGTACGAAAGAGTGAGAAAGCGAAAGAGAAAAATCAGATTCACAAAAATCAAAGTTTGAGAAAAACTTTGGTGATAAACACAAAAACAAAACACATAATCTCTATTTGTTTCTTTTGTACCTTAGCCTAGAACAAGAGAGAAAACTTTGATTTTCATATCCTAAAAGGGATTTCGTGTAACCCTAGGCTTGAAGGAAGGGTCGAAATACTCTTTAAGGAAAGTGTTCTTGTGCACGTTTCAATCATTATCCAAGTTCACCTCCGTTTATCCAACATTCTTAAAGAGTATTTTCTGGTGAATTATGATGGGTGCATCGGTCCGTGAGATGACTTCAAAGTTTGGCAAGTTAGATATGTTCGAGGGAGTAGACCTTCGAAGATGGTAGAAGAAGATGCATTTCCTTCTCACTACACTCAATGTGGTGTATGTTCTAAGCATGCCAATGCCTACTGTGACGGAGGATGCTGAGAAGGAGTCTGTGGAGGAGAAAGGAAGCAACTTAAGTGGGAGAACGATGACTACATATGTCGTGGCCACATTCTTAATGTATGTATGATCCTCTCTTTGATGTCTATCAAAATGTCGAATCCGCAAAGGAACTACGGGATGCGTTGGAATCAAAGTACATGACATGAGGATGCTTCTAGTAAGAAGTTCCGTGTGAGTAATTTTAATAATAACAAGATGTCTGATTCAAGGTTCGTCATGGAGCAATACAATGAATTGCTTCGCATCCTAGGGAAATTCGCTCAACACAACATGAAGATGGATGAATCCATCTCACTGTCGAGTATTATCGACAAGTTGCCGCTTTCATGGAAGGATTTTAGGTGCATGTTAAACACACAAAAAGGAAGAGTTGTCTCTTGTAAACTTGGTGCAAGAGGGTGGAAAACCCAAAGAGGCTGAACCTTCTTCAATCAATATGATGGAGAAACGTGGGAGTTCTAAGATGAAGAATAAGGGGAAGAAATGTCCCTGTAATGACAACACTTACAGTGGACCTAACAAAAATTTTAAGAGCGTTTGTTGGTTTGTAACATGCTGGGTCACTTTAGACGTGATTTTCGAGCTGCAAAGGATAAGAATAGAACGGGACAAAACCTTTCAAGACAAGGGTCTAAGGACCAAGGCCAAATCACTCATCAAGGTTAGAATCTTGTAAATGATTTACATTCACATGTGTATTATGTATCAAAGATTTTTGAGGCATTTTATATGCAGGATGATGGAGTGACGTGGTGGATTGACTCGGGTGCAACTACAAATGTTTGCAATGATCGTGGCTGGTCAAGACGTATGAACTAGTTCAAGATGGCTTCGTACTTCATATGGGCAACGAGTCAACCGCTCCTATCTTAGGCCGTGGAAAAGTGGTGTTGGAGTTTAGTTCTGGGAAAAATATTGATCTCAATAATGTACTTTAGTACCCGGAATTAGGAAAACTTAGTCTCAAGTAGTTTCTTAAATAAGTGTGGTTATAAACAAGAGTATGAGTCGGAGTAATATGTTTTATTAAAGGCTGGTGTCTTTGTTGGATTTAAATATTTTTGTAATGGCATGTTTACGCTTAATATTAACAAAGTTGTGAGTTCTATTTACATGGCATGTTTAAGCAAAAATGATTCTTCTCTATGGCATTTAAGATTAGGTCATGTGCACTATAAAAGAATGATTGATATGTCTAAAGAAGGATTGATTCCTAATATTGACATGAATTTAGAGAAGTGTAGTATTTGTATATTGACTAAGATAGTTAGAAAACCTTTTAAAAGTATTGAAAAAAATTCTAAGGTGCTAGAACTTGTACATAGTGATCTATGTGATTTGCATGCTACACCATTTTTAGGAGACAACAAGTATTTCATCACTTTCATAGATGATCATACTCGTTTTTGTTATGTTTATTTATTACATGCTAAAGATGAAGCCCTAGATAAACTCAAGGTTTATTAAACTGAGGTTGAATTACAACATGGTGACTTGATTAAGAAGTTACGCATCGATAGAGGTGGATAGTATTATGATCCTGTGTATTTTCAGTCCGTGGGAATTAAACACGAGACTACGGCTCCATATACACCACAACAAAATGGTGTATCCGAGAGGAAAAATATAGTCCTAAAAAAAATGGTTAATTCCATGTTATCTTACTCGGGATTAAGTGATAGATTTTGGGGTGAAGCCATGTTAACGGCTTGTTATTTACTAAATAGGGTTCCTAACAAAAGGAACAGGATTACCCCATATGAACTTTGGTACAAATAGAAACCAAACTTGGATTACCTTCGAGTTTGGGGCTGTAGGGCGGTTGTTTGGATACCTAAACCGAAGATTAAAACTTTGGGAGAAAGAGGTATTGACTGCATCTTCAGTGGATATGCTGAGCATTCCAAGGCTTATATGTTCTATGTCATAGAACCTAATGATTTTATATCGGTTAACACCGTGATTGAGTCACGAGATGCAATATTCGATGAGATTCGTTTCTCATCAATACCTAGACCAAAGGATCTGGTTCCTAGTTCAAGTGGAACAAAGGAGGGAGATGACACACTCATTCCTTCTAACGCGTCACCTTTGCTTTACAAAAGCAAGCAAGGAAGAATTGAAAAATCTTTCGGTCCCGATTTTCATCTTTACTTAGTTGAGGGGTCAATAGATGAGGTTGAATATGAGTATTCATATTGTTATCATATTGATAAACAGTGGCATCAAAGATTTGATGAGGCTATTTTATCAAATGGATTCAAGTTGAATCAAGCGTACAAGTGCTTATTTAGCAAATTTTATGATTCCGGCAATGTTGTAATCATTTGCCTATATTTTGATGATATGTTGATCTTTGGTACCAACTTAAGACAAGTAGAACTTGCAAAAGAGTTTTTGTCATCAAATTTTGCAATGAAAAAGACATGGGGTAGGCAGATGTGATTCTTGGAATTTGAATCAAGCGTGAGAACAAAGGACTATGTTTATCTCAATCATATTACATTAAAAAGGTTCTAAAAAGGTTCAATTATGAGAAATGTTCTCCTGTGAGCACTCCCATGGATGCAAGATACTCTAACCATCTATTGGGCTATACACACAAGCAATGAGATACTCTAACCATCAAACAACAAACAACAACAAACCAGGACTGCATCGACCAACGCCAACTATGCATCAATCGACACCAACAGGGGATGCATCGACCGACGCATTATTGCATTGACCGACGCATGCTCGATTTTTCACGGAAACCCTAGTTGCATCAACTGACGCCTCCACATGGCATCGACCGATGCTCCTAGGTCAAACCGCACCGTCCTTGCATTTGCATCGATCGACACACAAAGTGCACCGACTGATGCACATGCCGAGCATCGATTTCCCCGGAGCTCCTCGCCGGATCTTCGTTCGTACAACCATCAAAATCGATCCCAAGCCACAAGAAAGCTTCAAAAAGCCTCAAATAACGTTCTAACAAGCCTAACAACACAGAAACAAACAGATCAGAGAAATCTCTGATCAGATAAGCCATGGTCATGCACTCACCTTTGCCAAAGACATTTCTGAACCTCAAACAAGCAAAACAACGCTCCTAGGAAGCTCCAACAACGATCCCAGCTACAGATCTCAACAGGAACAGCCTCCAATCTCCCAAAATCCTCAAGAACACTCAAGAACTTTTTCTCTCTTTTCTTTTCTCTCAAAAACGGCCAAAACCTATCTAATGACGACAAAATAGGACTTAAGGGTTTTCCCTAACCCAAAACGCCGTGTTTAACTTAAACTCGTCTGCACCGAAACAACCTTGCATCGACCGATGCATCCCCTAAACCGGGAATTCGGCTCGCGGATGTTACAATTCTCCCCCACCAACAAGGATTCGTCCTCGAATCTCGCAGCACCGTCCATCCGCCAAGAACCTCAGTGCCACCGTTAACACAGCCCGCACATCCTCTGGTCGGACTGAACTCGTCAGCCAAGGTCTCTCGTGAAACTATCACAACAGCCCGCACACCTCCGACTGAACCCTCGAGGTCTCCCTCTAGTCACTATACTCACATCCAAGACATTGCTCACAACTCAGTGCTTCCCCCGTCTGTGGTCGCAACCAACGAATCATGTCGGCTCACTATCAGGCCAACCACCTTAAGCTACAGCATCCAGGAAGTCACTCACACTCACTCCACCCGCTCTCAGGTCGCAACACTCGAGACATACCGGCTCACTACCGAGTTGCGACTCACAGCTACGGTATCCAGGGAGTCTCAAAATTCCGCTCTTGGGTCGTCACCCTAAAGCGCGCTCTAGGGTCGTCATCCGAAGCAAACATACCACTCCCACTCTCTGGCCACAAAGTCCATCGAGCTATCGGTATCACATGAGTTGGGCCCACACGGCCTTGAGCATCCAAGTCTGTTGCCGTCGAGTATCTCCCGACTAAATCTACCTCAACACTTTCCATTTCTGGAAACTTCTATTTTTAGAGACTTCTATTTTTAGAAAATTTCTCCTTTTATCAATGCGCCTTCACAGAAACTCATATCCCGAACACCACCTCATCTTGGTACTTAGCCGCACAACCAACCACCCCTAAGCGACCAAGTATCAAGAGAGATAGGCTGGAATACTCCATTCCCGCTCTAGCCATGGATTACAACTAGAACCCAGCTAGACAAGCTCAAGTCGCGGCCTGATTTTCAAACCACTTCTTGAACCTTGCCTTCATCCTCTCCTCTGGTTCCCAGGTCTGCTCCTCTACACCATCACAGTCCCACAGGACTCTCATCACAGGAACCTTCTTCCTCCGAAGTTCCTTGACCCTCCTCTCGAGCACCCTCAACGGTCTCGCCTCCAAAGTCATGTTAGGCTGAAGATCCTCGGGAATCTTAGCCAATAACTGATCACCCTCGTGAAGACACTTCCTCAGCATCGACACGTGAAAGCCCTTGTAGAACGCACGCATAACAATAGGCAACTCCAGCCTATATGCCACTGGTCCCACCCGCTCAACTACTCTGAATGGACCCATGTACCTTGGACTCAACTTAGTCTTTGACAATGACCTGTTCGGACCCTGCAACATTGCCATCTTGAGATACACTCTATCTCCCATCTAAAACCTAGGATACTTCCTCCTCTTATCAGCATAGCTCTTCTGCTGATCCTAGCCTCCTTCATGTTAGGCCTCAAAACCCGGATCTTCTCCAAGGTCTCCTGAACAAAATCCACACCATAAATACTCCTCTCCCCCACCTGAGTCCAGCATAACGGTGTACGACACGGAGGAGCCATCCCAATACTCGCCTGGTAGCTGTTGTTGTAAGCAAACTCCACCAAGCTCAAATGATCAGCACAATGACCACCCCAATCCAGCACGCACATCCTCAGTAAATCCTCTAAAGTCTGGATCTTCCTCTCTGACTGACCGTCCGTCTGAGGATTATAGGTTGTACTCATAGACACCTTTGTGCCCATATCTGCCTGAAATGCCCTCTAGAACACTGAAGTGAACTTGGAATCTCTATCAGACACAATACTAGCAGGCACACCATGTAATCTAACTATCTCCCTCACATACTTCCTAGCCAAAAACCGCTGCTCCATCAATTTTCTTGATGGTCAGAAAGTGTGAAAACTTAATCAAATGGTCCACAATGACCAAAATCGCATCAAACGTCCTCGACACATGCAATCTCACCACGAAGTCCATCGTGATCATATCCCACTTCCACTCTGGAATGGGCAAACTCAGCAATAATCCACCAAGAACCTAATGCACCTTCACTAGCTCGCAAGTGTCACACTTCGCAACCTAGTCGGCTACGTCCTTTTTCATCCCGACCTAGTGATAATACCGCTTAAGGTCCCAATACATCTTAGTCACTCCTGGATGAATAGAGAACTTTCTCGAATGAGCCTCTCTCAGTATCTCCTGCCTCATATCCTCACCATTGGGCACACAGACCCGACCATGCACATGGATAGTCCCATTAGCAGAGACCTGATACTCTGAACCCGCAGCATTAGAGGCATTCACCAGCCCCTCATCACTCTCCTGAGCTAATCGCACTCTACTCAACAAGTCCGCTCGATTAGCTGCTTCCAAACCCAAAGGCTCCTGTAAGATAGCACACATCCTCAATGCACTAATCTCACCCACTAACGTCTACATATCATGCTCCTGAGCTAAAGCCGCCCGCTTCCGACTCAAAGCATCTACAACCACGTTAGCTTTACCAGGATGGTAAGCTATGTCCAGATCATAGTCTGGTATCAACTCTATCCAATGCCTCTGCCTTAAATTCAGCTCAGGCTGAGTAAAATTGTACTTCAAGCTCTTATGATCTGTACGTTTTAGAAAAACTCTTGGACCCTCGAATTTTTAGTATCCTACTTTTGCGCAATTCACAGGGTTCAACAAGCAGATTAACAGGGAAAGACCCGGCCGACCTGCCCAGGGCTCGAGGGCGAGCTTTTCTAGGGGGGGTATTATTCATATATATCTATCCCAATGAGCTGTTTATCGAATCGTTGGGGGATACGAAATAACCATAGTGAAATACATGTACCTTCCCGCCATACAGATAAGATCTCCAAATCTTTAAAGCAAAAACTACTGCTGCCATCTCCATATCATGGGTAGGGTAATTAGCCTTGTGCTTCCGCAACTGTTGCGAAGCGTAGGCTATAACCTTCCCACGCTGCATAAGCACACAACCCAACCCAACTCCAGAAGCATCTGTCTACACAACATAAGGCTCGTTCTGCTCAGACAGTGCTAACACCAGCGTGGTAGTCAGCATCTGCTTGAGGCTTGCAAAACTCGCCTCACACTCCGGTGACCACACAAATGGAACATCCTTTCATGTAAGCTTAGTCATCGGCTGTGCCATACTAGCAAAACCCGGTATAAATCTCCTGTAATAAACCGCCAACCCTAGAAAACTCCTGATTTCTGTGGCACTTTGCAGCCTTGGCCACTCCCTGATAGCCTAAATCTTCTCAGGGTCCACTGAAACCCTTATGCAGAAACAATGTGCCCCAAGAACCCCATCTCACGCTGCCAAAAACTACACTTACTCAACTTAGCAAACAATTTATGCTCCTGCAGCTTCTCCAAAACTGCTCTCAGATGTACTACATGCTCCTTAGGACTCTTAGAATATACCAGGATATCATCGATGAAAATGATGACAGACACGTCCAGAAACTCCTGAAACACGCTGTTCATCAATCTCATAAACGCAGCTAGCGCGTTCGTCAACCCGAATGGCATCACCACAAACTCATAGTGCACATATCTTGTCCTGAAGGCAGTCTTCCTAACATATGCCTCATGTATCAGAATTTGATGATAACCTGAAGCCAAATCAATCTTGGAGAACTAAGTAGCACCCGTCAATTGATCCAACAACTCATCAATCCTCGGAAGAGGGTACTTGTTCTTCACTCTGACCCGGTTCAGACCCCAATAGTCGATACACAAGCAGAAACTCTCGTCCTTCTTCTTAACAAACAACACCGGTGCTCCCCACGGTGAACAACTAGGACGGATGAAGCCCTCGCTCAACAGATCCTCCAGCTGCTTCATCAGTTTTGCCATATCTGCTGGAGCCATCCTGTATGACGCCTTAGACAACGGCGTTGCCCCCGATTCCAACTTTATCGTGAAGGGATCAGACCGAGATGGTGGTAACTCCTGCAACGATTGAAACACATCCTCAAACTCCTCCACAATCCGAATACCTCCAACTGTAGACTGTCCCACTAAATCCGGCATCGAAATCGTAACAAAGTAGGCCTCACGCCCCTTCTCCTGGTCTGCACGGACGAGATCACGAGACTCCCCGAAGTCGTTCTCACCCCCTCGAAAACCAACTTTCCTTCTGGATCCTAAAATACCACTCCACCCCTGAAACAATCCACATGTACCCTGTGACGATGCAACCAATCCTTTTCTAGAATCACGTCATACAACTCCACCGGACTGATGATCAAATCCGCCGGCCTCGACCCCCTGCGATCTTGATATCCACATCCTTCACTCGGCCAAAGACTCTCAGGAACTTCCCTCCCATAACTCTAACCACTCCCGCTCACTCCCCTGATATCAGCATCCTCTGCGCACTCCGGAGTAATGAAGCTATGGGTAGCTCCAGAATCAAACAAAACGTGGGACTTAAATCTGCCCACTAACAAGGTCCCTACACAAACCTCATGTGTTGAGAACCTAAAATTTATCACAAGTAAAACAAACATAGGATATGAACTACTGAATTGACCAAGTTCGCGTCTCAGAAGTTATACCTGTGATCGCACCCGCACTGGTGCCACCGGTCTCCACAGTCAAGTACACCCGCGGCGCTGGCTTGATCCATCCTACCGGCTGCACACCTGGCTGTCCCCCAGCCTGCACTGCTGCTACCGCCATCTGCTGCAAATTGGGACAACGAGGCTTGATATTCCCCGTCTCTCTGTAATGGTAACACACTCGAGTATCAGCTCGCTGCTCCGTCACTGCCTGCTGCTCAACCCTATGCGGACAGTTGGCCACCTTGTGTCCCATGCTACCACACCCAAAACATTCCACACCACCGGACCCCGATCTCTGCATCAAACTTCCGCTTTTGCACTTGCGCAAGCTTGCCGCCCTTGCTAGGAACAGAATGCGGCTGGGTCCGCATCGGCTGCACCGGAGGACTGACCACCACCACCTGTGACCTCAATTCATCCTCTAACCCGGCTGCAACCTCTACCAGCTCTGCTCTCGTTGCATAGCTCATCATCCTGCACCGAGTCCTCAAGTCATCACGCAGAGCCAAAAAGAACCTCCACACCTGAGCCGACTCTGCCTCCAAAGCCTCGCTTGCATACACCACAAGTCGACTGAACTCTGCGTCCAGCTCCCACTATTCGGCTCCCCTGAGGCAACCCCAAGAACCGCGCCTCCATGCGATCAAGTGCCTCTTGTGGAAAATACTTGGAGTTAAACTCCCCCACAAAATCCATCTAGGTCATCTCCCGCTGCACCCTCCGTGCTATCACCGACCTCCACCACACACGTGCATCTCCTGACAGGTAGTGCACTGCCAAATTCACCCTATACTGGTTGGGACACCGAAGCGACTGGAAAATATCCTCCATCCACTCTCTCCACTCATCCGCTACACTCGGATCCATGCCTTCCGGGAAAGATCCCGCTCCCACCTGTTGCAGCTGCACCATCATCTGCATATACTGAGCGTCCACTACCTCGGCCCCCGGCTGCACACCGGCCACAGGCTGCACCGCTGCAACCTGCCCACCAACCACTGGCGGCACTGCTGCTGGAAGCCGCGCCAAAACCTGAACTAGCAAGCCCATCAGGACATCCTCCCTACCTGGATCACCCTCCACTGCAACCCTCACACCCGAGGCAACACCGTGACCGACACCGGGCCCATTTGCTTTGCCGACACCCAAACCAGCCTGGTCTCCAGTCACTTGAGGATGAAGCTGTGACTCCGCCACCTCCTCAGTAGCCATGCTCTGGGTCACACTCCCACTGGCCTCGGAACCTGACCCCGTCCACGTCCACGACCACGACCAGAAGCATCCCTACCTCTAACCATCTGTACCACCAAGAACAAAAGGCTAAGCAAACAAAACAATTCTAACTACACAGGAATCACAACTCACCGTGGAATCATATTGAAGGCTCGAAGAGGATGTTCTAGGACCTCATGCCACACTCAATTGACTAAGTCACATAATCAACTCTAGCATGAAATACCAAACATCACAGCAAAAGCTACAGTGAACTCTAGACTTGGAACTTTAAAGGCTTTGGTACCAAAATGAAACAACCCTTCCCGTTTTTTTGTTAATAATAATAATAATCTAGTGGTCCCATACCCACTAACAAAATAGCAACAATCAACAACACTGGATAACAAAATAATTCCATTAAACCAACAATTGAATAATTCAAAGCAACAAATGAAATAATCAAGTTCCAACATCCTACAATGTTTTATCAACTCAATTCTAGCAACCTAACAATAGCTAGACCACAATCAATCAAGCCTCTAGGACAACCTCCTCCTCATCGTCTTGATTCTACGATCATACTTTGCCTTTACCTGCACCACAAACACAAATTGAGATGCATAAGTATTTTATAAACACTCAGTGAGGCAATCCTCCCATCTACTGGGCTATACACACAATCAATGAGATACTCTAACCATCAAACAACAAACAACAACAAACCAGGACTGCATCGACCGACACCAACTCTGCATCGACCAACACCAATAGGGGATGCATCGACCGACGCATGCTCGACTTTTCACGGAAACCCTAGTTGCATCGACCGACTCCTCCACATGGCATTGACCGATGCTCCTAGGTCAAACCGCGCGTCCTCGCACTTGCATCGACCGATGTACATGCCGAGCATCGATTTCCCTGAAGCTTCTCGCCGGATCTTCAAGAAAGCTTCACAAAGCCTCAAATAACGTTCTAACAAGCTTAACAACACAGAAACAAGCAAATCAGAGAAATCTCAGCTCAGATAAGTGAAACATGGTATATTGTGGGTGTGAGATGAAATGATATGGATGAAGATAGAGATGGTGATGATGAATGGCAAGGTGTTATAATTACCCTTATGTAGTTGTAGCATAAAGGATGTCAAACCATAATGAGTGTGATGCAAGCAATCAGGATGTGAACACTTATCTAAGTTAAGCCAAATATGATGATGGTTTTTAACTAGCAACCTAATGACAATAATGAAATGCAATGAACTAAACCTACTAAGACAAGATACTAAATGCAAAGTAAACAGAATGATCAAAGCAGTAATGAAACTAAGCAAGAACATGTTCTACACTAATGCAAGACAAGTAATGAAACAGGATAAAACAGAGATAAATGCAATGGAACAGTAATGAAACTAGAATGAGACAGAAATGATAAAACAAGTAAGATGCAGGACATAATCAAGAACACTGGATGGTGCTCGAGCAAACACTCGATCGGATGCTCGATCGATTACTAGGTCGAGTAGGTTGAATACTCAGAACAGAAACATAGACAACAATCAGAGCAGAGCAAAACAAAAGTAAATCAAATAGCAAGCGATTAACAGTGCTTAAACAAGGAAATCAATAGACAAAGAAGGTCCTAAGGATGGATTCATGGGCTGAACTTAAGCTATGGTTATCTAAGCTGGTCAACAAACCTCAATCAAACATGAGCTATCTCTAGACAATGATCTTCTAATACTTGCTAATCCATTCTCATGGCAAAAACAATCAAGCTTAGATACTCCTAGACCTAGCTCTCACTAGCCAAGAACATATAAAAGCAGGCAATAAACAACCAGATCATCAATGTCAAAAATCAAGTTAAACATCTAATCTCTTAGCATGCTTCATGATAATCTCTAGCATTAGCCTTATCTAGCAATTTAGACATTGGTATGATGCTAAGAAGCTTAAGATCTATCCTTACCTTCTCAGTATAAGAACAGCATAGAGCATATCTAATCTAGAAGAGATCTATAAACAATCAAGTTTGACCAATCTAAACAACCATAACCCTAATCCAATCTAACCCGTCCTTAAGATCCTAACACACTACTCACAATTACTAAACATAATAACCAAAATCATAAACCCATAAATCAATGAAACTTGCATGATTAGATAGATGAGATTAAGATCTACAATATTGAAGAAGAAATCAAACTCACAATCAAAATACTTAGAAAGTTATGAAACCAACAAGTATCAATCATCTCTTGAGATCACACAAAAGTGGCTAATGATCTAAGCAAAAGAAAGCAAAAAGTAGATAATTCCCAAAAGGCTAAATACTAGGTCTAGATATTGTTTCTCTAAAAGTGGCCCTCCTTGGTGGCTGCAGAGTACAAGGCTTTATATAGAAAAGGAGGAGAAGTCCTAAAATGGCTAGAAGAAAAAATAAAGGGGCGGCTCGGTCAACTTGACCATGTGCTTGGTCGAGTGCTTGGTCGAGTGCTTGGTCGAGTGACCTCTTCTTCTACTCCTTCCAGCCGGTCGAGTCCTTTTCCGCACACAGTCGAGTGTCTGGTCGAGTAGGCGGTCGAGTGGACTTCCGCACCTTGATTCTTCAGCTCTAGCTCCCTTGTTTTCTTCACTTGATAGCTCCAATCCTCATTCGCATTCCTTCCATGCTCCTTAGGATCCAAAATCACATGTTTATGCAAGAAACTACGCAAATGCAATGCAAATATACTTTAATGCTTACACAGTTCTAAAGCTATACAATAATGGCCAAAATAGATAGAAAATCATGCAAAAGATGTGAATATACTAAGGGAAAACAAGGTAAAATATATGAACATCAACACCCCCAAACTTAGTCTTTGCTTTCCCTCAAGCAAATAAACAAGACATAAGAAGGTAGATGAGGTTTGAAAGTGGGATCTCAGCTCCTAAAGCTTGCTAATAAAGTAGCTAGAATCAATGTCAGTTAATAGTACTATGATGCAAGGTGAATGAGCTGTACTTAAAGATTTTAGACAAACCTATCACAACCTTAACTGATTCAAGCCTTATACATCCACATGCATTCAAATCAACCATTTCCTTTAACATTCATTAATCAAGAACATGAATCAACTTATGCAATGCTTAAACTCATTTGGCTTGGTAATAAAAGGTTTAGAGACAATGATGATCTCTCTTTAGAGTGGGGCTTATCAATATCAAGGTTCACTCATAAAAAAAATGGATTGAGCTTTAGAAGAAGGCTAAAAGTAAGAACACTTAGACACATACAAGAACCAAACCTTGTCTACCCAAAGGTACCCAAAGTGTTTATCCTATTATTCTAATCCCAAATGATCCTAGTTCTACCCTTCACCTTCTTCTCTTCTCAAGTACCCTTTTTTCTCTATTGTTTTTAAGCCTTAGGAGAGGTTTCTTATTTGAATCACCTAGTGGAATGGGGTTTTCTTTCTTATTTGCTATGATTCACTTTTCTTCTTATTCTTTAAGACATAAAAGCTTTATGCTAGACTCTTCTTTTCTTTCCTTCTTTTCTTTGATTAGAACCATCTTTTATCAATCTTATACTTCCCATTCTTTCACTAGAGCTTAAATTCTCTTAAACACATTTCCCTCCTAAAGACTCTAACCTTTTCTTTCTCTTTTTCTCTTTCCTTTTTCTTTTCTTTTCAAAACAACCAAGTCTCAAACCCAACAATTAAACCACTTAGTCCTATCTAGTTTGGAAATTGCAAACTAGAACTACACAAGGCTTTACTCTTGTCAGCTCAAACCTAACACTTTCTACCAAGCTCAACACCAAAATAGGCCTCACACACACAAGAATAAACAAGGCTTGAAAGAAGGATAGGTTAAGGGTAGGGGAAACTGATTTTTAATGATTTAATCAGCTACTTGGATCAACAAGAGTGGTAAAAAGAAGAAAGATGATCCAAATATGTATATGGTATCCATGAGTTTAAAGCAATGCACAAACTGATAATTAAAAATCAATATTAGGTTCTTATAAATAGGAAATGACATCAAATCACAACATGCTTCAGTTTAGACTATAATGCAATATAGGAATTCAAGACTTGGTTCAATCTTATGCTTCTAGCTACTCAACTAGCATCAAAGTACTATTAACTTGGGCATTGATCCTAGTTTAGTGAATTTAAACAAGCTAACAAGGCTAAACTCATCATAGATCCCTAATGCAAAAATATGAAACAGTTCTATATGAAACATACTAAACAAGATCCTAATATGCAATGCAAACTACATTAACACTCATTTTGTTTTTGATAAAGATTTTTGCAAAAAATTTCAAATTTGTTTTGTATTTTCTATGCCTTAGATGAAATGGAAACATGATTATGCTTAAATATGAAATAAGAAAACAAAACACAACATCAAATACTATCTCAAACCCTCCCCCAAACTTAAATTACACAGTCTACTGTGTAAGAAAAATTTGTAAGAGGATTCAAGACTAAAAACAAAATAAAACTAGAGATGCAATGGTATTTACAAAGGTAAGGTGATATTGTTACCTCATGGGTTGTGGAAGAAGGTGTCCACATCCTCATTCATGCTTTCATAAGTGTAGGTGGGGTCTTGTTTCTGACTTGGAGGGGGAGAAGGAGGCAACTCGACGATGGCCATCGACTAGTACTTGGTCAAGTGGGTCGGTCGAGTTGGCTTCCGATCCTTCCTTTATTTTTCTGTTTAGACTCCCTTGCCTTCCTGACCATGAAAACACCAAAACAAAGATCAAAATACCAAAAACCTAAACAATATAGACAGAGATACTTTAGGGACTTCCTCCCTAGTGAGCTTGTTTAAAGTCTCTAAGCTTGACTCTCCTTATCTTTTCAAGCTTGAGGGGCATCCTTGAGAAACATTGTAAACTTCTCTTGTTTCTCTTTTTCTTTCAGTACTTCTTAACTCTCTGACCATTAACTGTGAACTCACTACCATCCTTGTTGAGGAGTGTGACAGCTCCAAATGGTAAAACCTCTTTTATTTCAAAAGGACCTCCCCATCTACTCTTCAACTTTCCAGGAAACAGCTTGAGCTTTAAATTGGAAAGTAAAGTTTGGTCTCCAGCCTTTAGGTCCTTAATGAGAATCTTGGAGGCTTTTGTTCTTTCCTTGTAGATTTTGGAGCTCTCATAAGCTTCCAATCTGATCTCCTCAAGCTCATGCAAATCAAGGGTTATCTTGGCTTGGGCTGTCTCTATATCCATGTTCAAAAGCTTGATTGCCCATAAAGCTTTATACTCAACCTCAACTGGGAGATGACAAGACTTTCCATAAACAAGTTGGAATGGGGGTTCTTCCTATTGGTGTCTTGAAAGCTGTTCTATAAGCCCAAAGTGTTTCATCAAGTTTGCTAGACCAATCTTTTCTTGTTGCTCCTACTATTCTTGATAGAATGGCCTTGATTTGCTTATTTGAAACTTCAACTTGCCCACTTTTTTGAGGGTGATAGGCTGTAGACACCTTGTGTTTAACTGCATACTTCCTTAGCATTCCTTCAAAGATCTTGTTGATGAAGTGTGTCCCTCCATCACTAATCACAACCCTTTGAATCCCATATCTTGGGAAGATTATGGTCTTGAAAAGCTTAAGAACCACCTTGTGATAATTGGTAGGACTTGCAATAGCTTCTACCCACTTGGAGACATAGTCCACTGCTACTAATATGTAAACATTGCCATTTGAAGGAGGGTTAAAAAGTCCCATGAAATCAATTCCCCACACATCAAATATCTCAACCTCAAGAATTGGATTCTGGGGCATTTCATTTCTTCTTGTGATATTTCCCATTCTTTGGCACGCATCACACTTTGTGATGAACTTGTGAGTGTCTTTGAACAATTAATGTAGGCCATTATAAACCAGCTTGTAGAACCTTTTGGGCAGTCTTGAAGGTTGCAAAATGCCCTCCATAAGCAGAACCATGACAATGTCCCAACACTCCTTCAACTTCATTCTCTGATATACACCTCCTAAACAGTCCATCTGATCCCTTTTTGTAAAGGTAAGGTTCATCCTAATAGTAACCATTGATGTCCTTGAGCAATTTCTTCTTTTTGTAAGGGTCCATGTCTGCTGGGATTTCTTCACACACTTTGTAATTGACTATATCAGCATACCATGACAGGTCTTCACTGTCAAGTGCCATCCACTCCTCCATTTGATCTTGCTCAACCGAGTGGCCAAACGCACTCGATCGAGTGCCTGCTCTAGCCGTCGGTCGAGTTGCTTCAATTTGCATCAGTTTCTCCTCAGGCATTGAATCATCAATTGAAATTTCCTCTTCTATCCTCATCCTGGATAAATGATCAGCTACTCCATTCGTTATACCTTTCTTATCAACTATTTCAATGTCAAACTCTTGGAGAAGTAAAATCCATCTTAACAACCTTGGTTTGGTATCTTTCTTTGAGTAGATGTGCCTCAAAGCAGCATGATCAGTATACACAATCACCTTGGATCCTACTAAGTAGCTTCTGAATTTTTCAAAGACAAACACCACTGCAAGAAACTCCTTCTCTATCGTTGAATATCTCCCTTGAGTCTCATCTAAGGTTCTACTAGCATAGTGAATAGCATGCAGCGTCTTGTCTTTTTTCTGACCTATAACAGCTCCTACTGCAACGTCCGATGCATCACACATAATCAAAAATGGAAGATCCCAGTTTGGAGCTTGGACTATTGGTGCTGATATTAAGGCAGCTTTGATCTCCTTGAAAGCCTTCAAGCATTCTTCATCAAAGTTGATTCAATCTCCTTACAAAACAACATTGTCAATGTCCTAGCTATCTTTGAAAATTCCTTGAGGCATCTTCTGTAGAACCCAGCATGACCTAGAAAATTTCTTATATCCTTGACTGTCTTTAGTGGTTGAAACTGAACCATGACTTCAATCTTTGCTTTATCAACCTCAATACCCTTTTCTGAAATCTTGTGACCAAGAATTATCCCTTCTTCAACCATGAAGTGGCACGTTTCCTAGTTTAGAACCAGATTTGTCTCTTCACATCTCTTTAAGACCCTGCATATATTAGCAAGACAAGAAGAGAAAGTGATGCGATTGATGGACGCGGTTGCAGTACGGACGGAAAGGTCGCTCTCGAGCCGATCGAATTAGGAAAGAGTTTCCTCAGATAAGGCTCGATGAAACGAGTCTAGAGAGGAAACGAACGAGGGAAGCGAGAGATAAGCGAAATTGATCGAGCATATTGGAAAATCGGACCTTTGGCCTCGAATCTGGTCACTGCCTATGATAGGCTACGAGAGGCTTCGAGCAGTTACGAGTGGCTTCGACGCGGAACGACGGTGGACACGAACGGCTGCGAGATGGAACGATGGAGGTTGCGATGGAACGACGATGGATCGAATGACGAAACGAGTGGTTTGGCTCGCCACTCGATACGGTCACTAGCGAACGACGAACCCGGTTCGTGGTTTGCTAGGTTTCTCTTGATGGTCAATTCCAGATTGATCCAAAAGAAAGGAGTGAGACAAGATCAAAGAATCGCTCTTTGAGAAATGGGTTTAATTTCATTCAACTCTAAAGTCTACAAAGAGCTAAGAGAGGGTTTAAATAGCTAAGTTAGGAGAAGGGCATAAGGACACGCGGACTCATATTGGTCCGTACAATTGTCCTTCGATGTGTTCTCTTTGCAAATAGAACACGTCGCTCCCTTTGACAAACAAAATTAGCCACAAACACTCTCAACGTTCAAAAGGGAATATTACACTCTCAACGTTCAAAAGGGAATATTCCAAAGTTCAAATTAAAACGCAAAGCATAAGGGAAGAAAGATAACCGTCTTTGGCCTTGACGCGGGAAACGCCTTGGCTTTGGACGTTGTGCATTGAAGCTCCTCACCTCGTTAAAACCTCCTTCGGTAAACCACTTGGGAAAAACCCAGAGTGAGGAAAAAGAGTACGATTCCTCAATTGCAATGACTTGGTTGTCTTCACCCTTGGTTAAGGGTGAAGACCATGCGAACTAATTCTTCGAGGTCTTCTTGGATCGGGAGATGCTGGACAAACGATCGAACAAAGAGGTTGATCCTCTGTTTGGTGGCCTTGGCAGAGCTTCTTGACCTTGTCGTGGCTCCCGGGAGGATCTCTAGAACCTTGGCCATGCATGTTGCTGGAGTCTAGGTCGCATTCTGCACGTCTCGGTTAGGCATCTCGGTCGCGTCCTGTGTGTCTTGGTCGTCTCGATCGGGTTCCGGTCATGTGCTCACATCATTCCCTCCCCCCTTGAAAAGGTTTTGTCCCCAAAACTTCTTCAAGGTCACCTACATCAAACGGAACGAGGTCAGTGACGTTGAAGGATGTAGATGTGGTATACTCACCTGGTAGTTCGAGTCGGTAGGCTGAGCTTGTCCTTTCTCTTCTGCTGGAACCGCTCCGGCCTTAAGTGCAACCAAACCCAGTCGCCTGGTTTGAACAACATCGGTTTGCGTCCTCGGTTCAAGAAGTGCGCATACTGCTTGGTCCTTCTCTCGATGTTTGCTCGAACCTCCTCGTGCAGCTTCTTGACTAACTCTTCTCTTGCGGCTCCATTTTGGTTCTCGGTCTCGTCCGATAGTAGAGGTAGGAGATCCATAGGTGTAAGCGGCTTGAACCCATAGGCAACTTCAAACGGAGACTTCTTTGTTGCTCGCGATCGCTGTCTGCAGCAAGGTTCCTATCGACCAGTTCACGACCTAGGTCTGGCCGTCAGTTTACGGATGAGCGGTGGTAGAATATAGGAGCTTGGTGCCAATTTTCTTCCATAGTGTTCCCAGAAGTGACCAAAAAACTTTGGATCTCGGTCGGATATGATGGTGTGCAGTAAGCCGTGAAGCCTGATCACTTGACTGAAGAAGAGGTTCGCCAGTAGCACAGCATCGTTGTTCTTGTTGCAAGGTATAAAGTGCGCCATCTTCGAAAACCTGTACACCACAACCATTATATTGTCCTGATGTGCTAAGAGAAGTAGGCCGAGGATGAAATACATGGACAAGTCGATCCAAGGCGCTGCTGACACTGGTAGAGGCATGTAGAGGCCGTGGGGGTGAGTTGTCGACTTTGAAGCTCGACACACTACGCAGCGTCCACAGTGTTTCTCGACCATGCTGAGCATCTACGGCCAATAGAAATGCTCTTGAAGCACGGCTAGCATCTTAGTGATACCAAAGTGACCGGATAAGCCTCCACTGTGAGCTTCTCGAACTAACAACTCGCGCATGGATCCGGGGGGGATGCAAAGACGCCGGCCTCGAAACAAGAAACCTTCATGTAAGTAGAACTCGGTGTAAATCCCTTTCCCATGGTTCTTGAAGCAATCACCAAACTCCACATCGTTAGCATACGCGTCCTTAATGCTTTCAAACCCCAAAACTCGAGCGTCCATTGTGGTGATCAAAGCGTGCCTTCGTGACAATGCGTCGGCTACAACGTTCTCCTTTCCCTTCTTGTATTTGATCACATATGGAAATGACTCGATGAACTCAAGCCACTTGACGTGATGTCTCTTGAGGTTGGTCTGGCCGCGCAAGTGTTTCAACGTCTCGTGATCGATGTGAATCACGAACTCTCGAGCCAATAGGTAGTGCTGCCAAACCTCCATCGCACGGAATAAGGCGTAAAGTTCTTTGTCATACGTGGGATAATTGAGTGTGGCGCCACTAAGCTTCTCGCTGAAGTAAGCCAGTGGTTTGCCTCCTTGAGTGAGAACCGCACCGATGCCTACACCAGATGTGTCGCATTCAATTTCAAACGTCTTGTTGAAGTCAGGTAAGGTAAGTAAAGGAGCTTGAGTGAGTCGCCTTTTGAGCTCCTTGAACGCTCGATCTTGTTCCTCTCCCCATTGTAACTCCTGGTTCTTCTTGATGACCGAGGTGAGGGGCGTAGCGACCGTACTGAAATCCTTCACGAACCTCTGGTAGAAGCTTGAGAGGCAATGGAACGATCGAACATGCGAGATGTTTGTAGGCGTGGGCCACTCCTCTATGGCGCGAATCTTCTCTCCATCTACCTTGAGGCCTTGCGAACTTACAACAAAACCTAGAAAAACTAACTCATCAGCAGCAAAGATGCACTTTTTCAAGTTGGCGTACAATTGCTCTTCGCGAAGAATGTCATCAAAGTAAACTACCACAAAATTATTAATATAAGCTCTTAAGACATGATTCATAAGGCGCATAAATGTAGAAGGAGCGTTAAAAAGACCGAATGGCATTACCAACCATTCGTACAAATCCTGTTTTGTTTTGAAGGCTGTCTTCCATTCATCACCCTCTTTCATGCAAACCTGGTGATAACCGCTCTTAAGATCGATCTTTGAGAAGACGCTTGAGCCGCTTAGTTCGTCGGGCATATCGTCCAGCCTCGGGATGGGATGTCGATACTTGATGGTGATATTGTTGATGGCTCGACAGTCAACGCACATGCGCCACAAACCGTCCTTCATAGGCACAAGCAAGACAGGAACTGCGCACGGGCTCAAACACTCTCGGACGTAACCCTAGGACATAAGCTCGGACACTTGGTGCTCGAGCTCTTTCGCTTCCTCCAGGTTCAATCGATACGCGGGCCGGTTCGGGATTTGGGCTCCGGGCACGAGGTCGATCTGGTGTTCTATGCTCTGATCGGTGGTAAACCTTCGGGCAGCTCTTCCGGGAACACGTCAATGAAGCACCTAAGAACGTCTCGTATCTTGTTCGGTAAGGCGCCTATCGAACCTTTGACCCCTGTGACCAATAAGTCTCGGAAAATCATCAGTAACACTTGGTTAGAGTCCTTAAGGGACTTCCTAACATCACCATATTGAATCAAAAAGTTTCTTTTATCGTCTAAATCCTTAGATAACTTTGTTTACCTTTCATGAACTTGTGTGGGGCTCAAGGGTTTCAAGCAAATATGTTTATTGTCATGGACGAAGTAATATTGGTTGGTGTGGCCGCAATGAGTGGTTCTCTTATCAAACTGCCAAGGTCGCCCCTATTGGAGGTGGCTAGCTTGCATAGGAACCACGTCACATAGGACTTGGTCCTTAAACGGACCGACACTAAAGGGGACCGTGACTTGTTCCTTCACATGAATCACGGTCTTGTCATTCAACCATTTTAAACGATAAGGTCGTGGGTGGTTTGTGGTTTCAAGAGATAATTTCTTGACTAGACTAGAACTTGCAATATTAATGCAAGATCCTCCGTCTATAATCAAGCCACAAACCTTCCCACTTACAGTGCATTGGGTGTGAAAGATATTGTCGCGCTGGCTTACGTCGTCGGCGGTCACCACGCTGGTGTTGAGGATGCGACAAATCATCAGAAACTCCCCAACGTCTGGCTCAGCTACGGCCTCTTCAAGCTCTCTCTTGACTTGATCTTTCACTTTGGCCTCTTCTCTGTCGGACTCGAGCCCCCCGGACTCGGTAATAATCATCGTGCGCATGTTTGGACACTCACGAGCGTAGTGGCCTCTCCCTTGACATTTGAAACACACAATGTCGCGGCTCCAGACGTCAGTGGTGTTACGTCGGGGGTCTTGTCGCTCGTTGGTGGCCGGCTCTCTTGGTTTGAACCTTGTGTCGACGTTTATTGCCTTCGGCTTCTCTTGGGGCCGGTTTGATGTTGATGCATTAGGAGACCAGCTTGGAACTCCTTGAGTTCTGGTGTGACTTGAGGCGGCGTTCTTCTTCTTGATTTGTCCCTCAATTTGCACCGATAGATGCAACAACTCCTCGAAGCCTTGATAAGGCTGACGTTCGACCTTGCGCGCGATTCGGTCTTGTAAACCGTCTAAGAACTGCACCATGAGTGATTCTTCGGAGTCTTCGACTTGTAAAGAGTTTCGCAAGTGTTCAAACTCCTCGAAGTACTCTTCTCCAGATCGCGTGCCTTGAGTAAGCCTCTGGAACTTCTTTTGGGGCTCGCGGTGGTAGAACAGAGGCACATAACGCCTCCACATCTCAGCCTTCAAGACCTCCCAAACGGTGATGGGTCAGTCACGGTTGCGACGCTGCACAGCTTCAAAACGGTCCCACCATGTGAGAGCATAGTCGGTGAACTGTGCTACGGCGTATTGGAATTTGCGCAAATCCATGTAGTTATGACACGAGTATAGGTGATCCATGCGGATCTCCCATTAAAGGTAGGCTTCCGGATCAGATTTACCAGCGAACGTTGGCGCTATCATCTTGTGAACAGGATTGTGATGTCTTGGGGCTTCGTCATAAGGATCATCACGTCGGTGACGTTGTCTAGGCCTTGGCTCGTAATATTCTTTGGACTGGTCGCTTTGCTCCGGTTCTTGGCGTTGACGCCTCATCGGCATAGGATCTTCCCTCGATGGGTTTAAGGGCATCTTTATAGGCAAAACAGTTTATGGTGTTCTTAGATTAAATATATTAGTAAAATAATCTAAGATCAGTAGTTAATATCTTTTGTTAAAAAGATAGTTATAGGGAGAACACTTAAGATCTTAAGATTTAATAATATAATATTCTTAAAAATAAAACAATTTCAAAATCTAATAAATTTGGTATGCAATATTAGAACTAAACTTATTACAATTATATAATATTCTTCATCATATTCTTAAACTTATAAACTTATAAATTATTAAAATTATAAAAGAACATTTAAATTCAAACTTATAAAACTTTTACTAAAATTCCTAATACAATACCAAATTTTTATGAAACAAGAAAACATTGAAAATTTATTTTACAAACCAAACAAACATATTACTTAATTAATTAAAACACAGAAACATTAAATTTATTTAATACATAGTTTAAGGTCCAAATTTATCCCAAATATGCTCAATCAAATCCTCCTTTAAATTGAGATGTGCTTGTCTATCACGGATCATTGTATGGCCATCACCTAATCCCTCAAGATTTGAAGACATATTTATCGAAAACGTAAGATCCGGAGTTATGAATCTTGTTCCAGTTCCATCATCTTGTTGGAATTCTTGTTCGTCGTAGAGTGTGTATGAATCTCGTTCATCTTCGACAATCATATTATGGAGTATTAGACATGCTCTCATAATATATGCAATTTTACCCTTTGACCATAAAAGAGCTGGATTCTTAATCATGGCGAATCTAGATTGCAGGACTCCAAATGCACGCTCAACATCTTTTCTTGCACCTTCTTGACGTTCTGCAAACAATTTATGCTTTGGGTGTTGTGGTTGTGGGATGGATTTAACAAATGTTGCCCACTCGGGGTAAATACCATCCGTCAGATAGTAAGCCAGATTATACTGATTTCCGTTGACATAGTACGTAACTTCGGGTGCTGACCGTAAATAATGTCATTAAAAACTGGTGATTGATCAAGAACATTTAAATCGTTACAAGTACCTGGAGCTCCAAAAAATGCGTGCCATATCCAGAGATCTTGTGAAGCTACCGCCTCCAAAACAATTGTTGGCTTACCGGTGCCTCGTGAATACATTCCTTTCCAAGCGGTTGGACAATTTTTCCACTTCCAGTGCATACAGTCGATGCTTCCAACCATCCCGGGAAAACCCCGCTTTTCTCCATAAAAGAGTAGCCTTTCAAGATCCTCTGGTGTGGGCCGGCGTAGGTATTCAGTGCCAAACAAGTCCACTATTCCGACGACGAAATGTTCCAAAAATTTACGAGCTGTACATTCAGCAAGACGTATATATTCGTCTACCGAGTCCGTTGCAGCCCCATATGCTAATAGTCGAATTGCTGCAGTACATTGTTGTAGCGGCGAAAGACCATTCCGTAAGGTTGCATCCCTTTTTGGCTTAAAATATGGAACTTCTTGACTGAGACGATCCACAATACGTAAGAACAATGGTTTGTTCATTCGAAACCGTCGACGGAATTGGTGAGCATTGTATGTCGGATTATCAGAAAAATAATCGTTCCACAAACGTTCATGCCCTTCTTCGCGTTTTCTATCGATGTATGTACGTGGTTTCCTTTCGGCAAAACTTCCCTCTTCAACAGCTTGAAATTGGTTATTAAATTGCTCTTGAAAGTATTGGTTTAAACTATCGTGATTGGCATCATAATGGTAGTGAAAATTGTTGGAAGAAGATGCCATAACAAGATTAAGAAAAAAATGTCTTTGGTGAGAGGAGGAAAATGGTTTGATTTTTAGGGCTGTAAAAAAGATGAACAAAAGAGAGAACAAAAGAGAGAAGATTGAGTTGGTAAGTTTGAGGGTTGGTAAGTTTCAGTTGTTCTCGTCTCATATATATAGTGTCAGCTTCGTGCATGAGAGAGTGTGAGTTTGGTGCATGTGAGTTCGGACATTGAGAGTGTGAACTTGGTGCATGTGAATTTGATGCATGTGACTCTGTCTTTGTAACTAAAATCCAAACATACAAAAAACAAATACATGTGACCAAACATGAAGACTAAAAAAAAGAACCAATCACGGGTTCACAAGAACAACTCAAAAAACAAATACATGTGACCAAAACAACAACCGAAAATGACACAAACATCAAGTCTAAACAATAACAATTGATGATGACACAAATTTACTTTAGCTGGATCACATGGTCCTTCAGCTGGATTATTTGGTCCTTGAGTTGGACCACTTGAGCCTTGAGTTGGACCACGAGTAACTTGAGATGAATCATTTGGTCGTTGAGCTGGGTCACTTGGTCTTCGAGCTGGTTCAGTTGTGGCTCATTAGCAGGAAAACGTTCATTAGCAGGAAGTGGCTCATTAGCAGGAAGTGGTTGAGCTGCACGGCTAGAGAGACTCGTGAAACCAATAGCAGGAGCCGGTTCCGGAGGATAGTAACAAGTCTCGGCCTCCTCTTCGGATGAATCGCTACTACCGTCTAAAGGGCTGTTTATACCATAGTCGTATAAACAATCCATGACTTGTTCAACCTGAAAACGAAAACACACCGAGTTATTAAACATCATCATAACGACAACATATATTTAGACCAAAGCAAACAATCATATTATTCATAAACACACGTATAAGAAACATATACCATAAGAAACAAGCATAGTATTCATTAAAAACATAAGAAACGTACGATTACACCATCAAACAAACAAGCATAGTTATCAGTAAAAACATAAGAAACATACGATTACACCATCAAACAAACAAGCATAGTTATCAGTAAAAACATAAGAAACATACGATTACACCATCAAACAAACAAGCATAGTTATCAGTAAAAACATAAGAAACATACATAGTTAAACAAACATTCGAGGGTTTTCATCTAAGTTAAAACAATTCCGCCATTAGCTTCTTCTTAAGCGCTTTTTCATCTTCGTCTAGGGTTTCATTCTTGGCAATGAGAGTGTCAAGAATAGACATCTTTTGGAGTTGTTTCATGCCCTCCAAGTCCTTCTGTTTTAACTCAAACATCTGACTAAACTCCGCAGATGGTGTAGCCTTAGCTTTGCCTTTGTTCCTTAGTTTTTTTGTTGTCTTTATGCCCGGAGGTCTGCTCTCGTGCTCACCAACGACAGAACCTGTCGATCCAGCAGCATCATCAGCTTTCCTTTTATTCGAACTGGTTGTCTTTGGGGTGGGGTTCATAGTCTCCAGGTTTCCCCATTTCTGTTCAAATCGTAGCACAGTCCACGCATACTCCATAGCAAACTTTTTATTGTACAGCTTCGTGTAGATTTGGTGAGCCTTTTGTAAAACGTCTACATCGTTCATCCCACTAGCTTTCTCACCCTCTGCCTCCGCAAAAGCTCCACAGAATTGGCTCACCTCCTTACTGATTTTTTGCCATCTTTGTCTACAATGTTCAGGGCGCCTAGGCTCAGCACCACCTCGTACATGACTACTTGTACCGTAAAAGTCTCCTATACGGTTCCAAAAAGACCCTGCCTTTTGGCCATTCCCAACTACTGCATCCTTCGATGTGTTTAGCCAGGCGCTTATCAGGACTAGGTCATCTTGTGAAGACCATAACCGTCTCTCCCTACGCTGTTCTGCTGTCTCTTCTGATTGACTATGAGGTTGAGTTTGCACTGAACTAGGTTGCGAACTAAAAGCAGGGATTTGAGACGAACTAGTGTTTACATTGGGAGCAAAGCTGTCATAGGGGAAGTTTAGTAGGCTAAAATAGGATTGAGACTGGCTGTTAGGGGTATTGTTTGATGCCATAGCAATCAGACTTAAAGAAGGAAGAAGCTTACGCGAAAGGTCTTCAAGAAGAAAGAAGCTTATTAGAGAATGGAAGAAGCTTATTAGAGAATGGAAGAAGCTTGTTAGAGATTGGAAGAACCTTATTAGAGATTGGAAGAAGCATATAAGAAAGGTCTTATACATTGAAGCCGCTTAGTAGAGATTGGAAGTATTATAGAGAAGGTAAGAGGATCATTAATTCAAAAGTTTTTTGTTGTTAGAGTCTTTAAATCAAGCCATAACCATTACCTACTTCAGTTAAATCAGAAGTAAATAATGGTCATTGAGTGTTTTTTAAAAAGTTTTCAAAGCTTTAAAAGTTGTAAAGGTTTCCAAATATTCAATTAGGTTTTCAAAGTTTTAATAAGAGTGAAGACTCAATCACACAACACTTACATCTAACTTTAAGACTGAAAACTAAATTTTAAACGTTTTAAGACTCAACACTCAAGACTCAATCACTCAACACTAACGCTACTTACTTAAAAATAACCGAGATAAACAAGCAATCACACAACACTGACACTACTAACTTTATAACATCCGAGACTAAACAAGCAATCACACAACACTTACTAAACCACAACACCAATTGAATAAACCAAGTTTAAAACCTTTCCTATATAAACAACAACTACACTCAATTCATCAAAGTCTTAAAGTTTACTGATGGATATCCGATTATAAACCAAATCAAACGAGAGACATTCACAAAACTGTCTATATACACTTACCTTGTGATTACTTTCGTTTGACGATGAATATCCGATTTAATTTCCCATGTATAACCTTCACCTACAAGGCTCATAAACAAACAAGTAAAAACGATTAATGTTCATCACTGTAAATTGACTCAAACAACACACGATACTGAAAATAATCTCCAATTCAAAGACACGAGATTGAACCCTAAAGCAAAGGCTAAAACATCAACAAAACTGACTCAATCAACACACAACACTAAAAAGGTTTGACTCGAACAACAGACAACACTCAAAATTGACTCTAATTCAAAGACACGAGATTGAACCCTAAACCAAAGGCTAAAGCATCATAAAAACTGACTCAAACAACAACAACACTCAAAATTCACTCAAACAACACACAAATCTCAATATTGACTCAAAACCTAATTCTATTTCATAGATTTCAAAAACCCAAATCGATGAAACATCGATGAAATTCGGGAGATGTCATTACCTTCGCCTTTGTTTACCGGTGATGAGATTTGCTAGCCACCCGAGACAGAGGAGACGAGTAGACGGAGAGATCGCCGATGAGACAGAGGAGACGAGTAGACGCAGAGATCGCCGATGAGACAGAGGAGACGAGTACACGGCGATACGACGGAGACAGCGTAGACGGAGAGATCGCCGATGAGACAGAGGAATCTGTGGGCTTTGAGGAGGAGACAGCGGAGATGATCGCCGATGAGACAGAGGACGGAGAGATCGCCGTTTCGCAGTCGGGAGAGAAGAAATTTTTTGTGGTCGACAATACCGAAGAAAGGTGAGAAATCTCTCCACCGACCAAAAAATAGATCCAATAATATTTGAACACGTAGCACAAGAACAACCTAAAAACTGTTCTCAAATAAGAACAGTTTTGGGTGATCTAAGCCCACTATTCTTTATATTTCAATTTAAAAAGCCCAAGATCACCAAAACTGTTTTGGCGTTAAAGATGGTCTAATAACTCAAGACGGTTCATACGGTCGGCCAGTTGTTCAATGCCATTGCGTAAAGCTGCGAGAGTGACTCCTATCTCGGGTGGAGGTAGAGGATTTGCTGGTGGTTGTTGATCGGCCATCGTACGGACGGTCTAGAGTGATGTGTAGCTTCACGATGCGGCTTGGGTTTGAATTTAAACCGCGCCAAAACACAAAACGAATATTTGTGAGTATCTTTAGTTCAAAAGGACCACAAAGGAGATATTTATTTCGTCACCAAATGATTGAAGACAGCTCATAACATTCAAACCTATGACTAGACAAAAGCAAAAGTAAAAGTGCAAAACGACAAGAATTGCTTTATGACCAAAAACAAAAACGACGAAGCAAGTCTCTAACTTTACCGATCTAAAAGCGTCTAAGCAAGAACTCGAAAGAACACGATGATGAACAGAATGAACAATATGAACGCTAAACAACCTAAACAAACGCTTAACAACACAACACATGCACCAATTTAAACCAAACGGCTAATCTAAGCATGCGGAGCATAAATAAAGCTAACAGGACTAAACGAAACACGAAAAATCTAAACTTTTGAACAAAGAGATGATTTATTTTATTTTTTTGAAAGAAACAAACTTGCAGGAGCTTTTGAAGCTCTGATACCAAGCTGATGCGATCGACGGACGCGGTTGCGGTACGGACGGAAAGGTCGCCCTTGGGCCGATCGAATTAGGAGAGAGTTTCCTTGGGTAGTGAACGAGGGAAGCGAGAGATGAGCAAAATCGATCGAGTGGATTGGAAAATCGAACCTTTGGCCTCGAAACTGGTCTGCGGCTACGATAGGCTGCGAGAGGCTTCGAGTAGCTTTGAGTGGCTTCGACGCGGAACGATGGTGGACACGAACGGCTGCGAGATGGAACGATGGAGGTTGCGATGGAACGACGATG
Source organism: Camelina laxa (assembly GCA_024034495.1). Classification (NCBI taxonomy): domain Eukaryota; kingdom Viridiplantae; phylum Streptophyta; class Magnoliopsida; order Brassicales; family Brassicaceae; genus Camelina; species Camelina laxa. The sequence continues at coordinate 25,862,024 of CM043881.1, forward strand.
GATCGAATGACGACACGAGTGGTTTGGCTCGCCACTCGATACGGTCACTAGCGAACGACGATCCCGGTTCGTGGTTTGCTAGGTTTCTCTCAATGGTCAATCCCGGATTGATCCAGAAGAAAGGAGTGAGACAAGATCAAAGAATCGCTCTTTGAGAAATGGGTTTAATTTCATTCAAGTCTAAAGTCTACAAAGAGCTAAGAGAGGGTTTAAATAGCTATGTTAGGAGAAGGGCTTAAGGAAACGTGGACTCATATTGGTCCGCACAATTGTCCTTTGACGTGTTCTCTTTGCAAATAGAACATGTCGCTCCCTTTGACAAACAAACTTAGCCACAAACGCTCTCAAATATTCCAAAGTTCAAATTAAAATGCAAAGCATAAGGGAAGAAAGATAATCGTCTTTGGCCTTGACGCGGGAAACGCCTTGGCTTCAGGCGTTGTGCATTGAAGCTCCTCGCCTCGTTAAAACCTCCTCCGGTAAACCACTTGGGAAAAACCCGGAGTGAGGAAAAAGAGTACGATTCCTCACTTGCAATGACTTGGTTGTCTTCACCCTTGGTTACGGGTGAAGACCATGCGAACTGATTCTTCGAGGTCTTCTTGGATCGGGTGATGCTGGACGAACGATCGAACAAAGAGGTTGATCCTCTGTTTGGTGGCCTTGGCGGAGCTTCTTGACCTTGTCGTGGCTCCCGGGAGGATCGCTGGAACCTTGGCTGTGCATGTTGCTGGAGTCTCGGTCGCATTCTGCGCGTCTCGGTCAGACGTCTCAGTCGCGTCCGGTGTGTCTTGGTCGTCTCGGTCGGGTTCCGGTCCTGTGCTCACATCAGAAAGAGTCTCCATAGACAGAGAAGTCATCCATAAAAACTTCAACCACATCCTCAATAAGATCAGAGAAAATTGACATCATGCACCTTTGAAAGGTAGCTGGAGCATTACATAGTCCAAATGGCATCCTTCTATAAGCAAAAGTACCATATGGACATGTGAAAGTTGTCTTTTCTTGATTATTAGGATGAATTGGTATTTGAAAAAATCCAGAATATCCATCCAAGAAACAGTAGTGGGTATGATTTGCTAATCTCTCTAACATTTGATCAATAAATGGAAGAGCAAAATGATCTTTCCTAGAAGCAGAATTAAGCTTTCTATAATAAATGCGCATTCTATGTCCTGTTATCGTTCTAGTAGGAATAAATTCATCATGACCATTCTTTATCACAGTAATTCCTCCTTTTTTAGGGACACAATGTACTGGTGAGACCCAAGTACTATCTGAAATAGGAAAGATCACATCAGCACCAAGCAACTTAAGAATCTCCTTTTTGACTACTTCTTTCAGGTTGGGGTTAAGTCTTCTCTGAGGTTCAATGCTAGAGTAAGATGCATTTTCAAGGTGGATTCTATGCATGCAGAGACTAGGTGAAATTCCCTTAATATCATCCAAAGAATAACCAATAGCTCTCCTATATTTCCTTAGCTCAACTACAAGCAAATCAAGTTCTTCACTACTCAATTTAGCATTCACTATTACAGGATAAGTAGAGTTCTTACCTAGAAAAATGTACCTTAGCCCAGATGGGAGAGATTTAAGTTCAACCTTTGGTGCTTTTAGCTCTGACCAGTCATCTATGAAGGTTTTGGACGGACACTCGGTCGAGTGCTTGACCGGGCACTCAGTCGAGTGCATGCTCGAGTGGGTGGTCGAGCTCTCTGTATCAGCTATTTGAACTGACCAGACTTCCTATCTTAATGATGGTAACCCTTCAAAAACCTTTGGATTGACGGATTCTCTACTGGAGTCCAGCATCTCTTCATAAGTTTTGGTTTCTTTATAGAGGAATCCTTCTTTTCCACTTTTGGTCAAAGCAGTCTTAAGGTGACCTTGCTCTGACCATCAACTCTCTTGCTACCTTGTCCATTTCTTCAACCCAAAAGACTTGTCCTCCAATTGTTGGTTTCTTCATAGCTTCTACAATGTCAAATGTCATCCTAAGGTCCTCTCCCAAGTTGAGATCAATCTTCCCTTTTCCCACATCAATTATTGCCCCTGTTGTGGCTAGGAAAGGTCTTCCCAAGATCAAAGGATCTTTTGGCTCTTCATCCATTTCCAAGACTACAAAGTCTGTTGGTACTTCCACTGTTCCAACTCTAACTGGTAAGTCTTCCAGAACACCATGTGGCAATCTTACTGATCTATCAGCTAAAATCAGAGATATATTGCATGGCTTGTACCTTGTAAACCCCAGGCGCTTAGCAACTGATAGAGGCATTAGGCTAACTGAAGCTCCCAAATCACAAAGGCATCTGATAAAATTCAAAGGACCTATGGAGCAAGGCAGAGTGAAGGAACCAGCATCTCTTAACTTTTGTGGGTTCACTTGCTTCTGGATTAAGGCACTACACTCATGGCTAAGGATCACTGCCCCTTAAACTTCTTTGATCCTTTCCATCACATCATCTTTCAAGAATTTCTGTTAAGGAGGGATCATAGCAAAGGCATCTATTAGAGGCATCCTAAGCTCAATCTCTCTAACTTGTTTATCAAACAATGCCTTGTACTTTTCAAACATCTGCTTCTTAAATCTCCCTGGAAAAGGTAGTGGAGGCTTGTAAGGAGGAGGAATGAGCCGGACTTCTTTTTCCTTGGTAGCAGCTGGCTTTGTCTTTTCCTGAAAAGGTACTCGATCCTATGCTCGATCAGGTACTCGATCCGGCACTTGGTCGTGTGGGTGCTCGAGTGGTTGGTCGAGTTCAATCTTCTCTTCATTCTAAGTTTCCTCTTGCTGAAAACCCTCCTCATCTTGACCTTCACTGTCCTTAGTGTCTGGCAGTGCTCCTAGTCTTGTTGGTATGACTCTTCCACTGCGGAGGTTGATAGCATTAGAAAACTCTATAGAGTGCATAAAAGTTTTGCCCTTGTTTTGGCCATGCTTTGGAGATGAATCTTGCCTGCTTTCCATAGTCATTAAGTGTGTCAAACTTGGAATGTAGTCCTCTTGTTCAACTCAACAAATCTGTTTGTTGCCTCAATCTGCCCATTTGCTTGCCCAAGTAGCAATTGTTGCCTCATAGCTCTCAAATCAGGTTCTTGGCTTTGGTTAGTCTGAAACCCTGGTGGGGGACACATTGGAGCCTGGTAACCTTGTTTTTGCTGCTTAGGGACATAATTGTTGTGTTGTTGAGGCTGTTGAGGAGGGTAGAGTTGATCTTGAGGATTTGCTACATTGGTGCTTCTAAAGGTGAGGTTGTTGTTCTTGAATCCTCCTCCTTGATTGTAACCCTTGAATCCTCCTTGGTTTTGCATGTAGCAGAGCTCAGCAAACTCTCTCTCCCCATATTGAACTTGAGAGTCTTCTTCACCAATGAAATGAATGGTCTTTTGTTGGCTGAGTAGAATTCTATCTAGCTTCTCATTGACTACTTTCAAGTCCTTCTTGTACTTCTCCTCTTGGTCATTGGAGACAAACCTTACTAATATGTCATAGTATTCATTATAATTTCCATCTGATTGAGCTAGATTTTCTACCAACTCCCAGCCTTCTTCTACATTTTTGTTTAAGAAGTTATCATTGGAGGTTGTATCTAGAAGCATCCATATCTTAGGTAGAACCACTTTATATAAAGTGCTGAGCAAAGACTCATTGCTGAATCCATGGTGTGGACATTGAGTTTGGAATCCCTTGAATCTCTCCCATGCCTCACAAAAGCTTTCATTGTTCTTTTGTGCAAAACCAGAGATCCCATTCCTCAACCGTGCAGTTCTAGCATTGAAGAAGAACTTAGCTAGAAAGGCCTTCCTACAAGCATCCCATGTAGTGATAGCACCAGTTGGAAGTGTCTTCTCCCATAGATGAGCTGTGTCTTTAAGTGAGAAGGGAAACAGCCTAAGCTTGAAGCCATCTTCACTAACACCATTCATCTTGGTGAGACCACAAATCCTATCAAACTCATCAAGGTGATCCAATGGGTCCTCCATTGGTAAACCATGAAACTTGTTAGCTTGAATCATGGTGATTAGACCACTCTTGATCTCATAGTTGTTGTTGGCCACTGTAGGAGGAACTATGCCAGCTCTTTGGTTATGTGTATTTGGGGCATCTCCAACACCAATGTTCCTTGGCCTTTGATCTTGATTGTTTTGTTGCTCCATTAGCAACTCTTGTTCTTGTTCTTGAAGAATTCTTGTTCTCTACTGTCTCAAATCTCTTGGTAGGCGGTTGATGTGATCAAGGTACCTCTGAAGATTCTGATTACCCTTAGATCTTGTTTGCATCAACTGACTCGATCACTGACTCGGACAGGCACTCGGTCGAGCACTGGCTCGAGTAGAGGGTCGAACTGAATGAGACAAGAGGACTAATTGAATCCGGGTTGTGGCTCGATCAGGTACTCGATTAGGAACTCGGTCGAGTGGTTGGTCGAGTTGGTACCTGAAACTCAAAACAACCAAGCAGATGAAGAATCTTAATCAGTAGTGATCAAATGAATAAAAGAACTTAATCTTAGACTTATATAAATCCTAAATGTCACAAACAAACACTCAAATGGCAACGGCGCCAAATTGAAACATAGTATTTTGTGGGTGTGAGATGGAATGATATGGATGAAGATAGAGATGATGATGATGATGATGAATGGCAAAGTGTTTCAATTACCCTTATGTAGTTGTAGCATAAAGGATGTCAAACCATAATGAGTGTGATGCAAGCAATCAGGATGTGAACACTTATCTAAGTTAAGCCAAATATGATGATGGTTTTTAACTAGCAACCTAATGATAATAATGAAATGCAATGAACTAAAACTACTTGAAACGACCAACCTTTTTTTTTTTTAATAAATAAATAATAAATATAATATATTAAAACAACTACAGCTAGTGGTCCCATACCCACTAGCCACCTAACCACAACACATTCAACAGCGGAAAACATAATCAATAACCAATAATAACCCAATAATAAACCAATATTATATCAAGGCAATATCTCAATACCAAACAACAAGAAACATGAAACCAGCAACCTAGCAATGTTTCTAATGACTCAACTCTAGCACCCTAGCAAATGCCAGACAACATCCAATCGAGTCCCTAGAACATCCTCCTCTTCATTGCCTTTGATTCCACGATCACACTTTGCCTTTACCTGCACCACAAACACAAATTGAGATGCATGAGTATTTGATAAACACTCAGTGAGGCAATCCTCCCATCTACTGGGCTATACACACAAGCAATAAGATCTCTACAAGCCACAAACAACAATCAATAAAACAAACCAGGCAATATACAACGCATGCAACATCCATCGCAACTGATCAAGGGTGTCGACCGACACCAGATGGTGTCGATCGTCACTGACTATCTGGTGTCGACCGACGCCAAACTGGTGTCGACCGACACCCTGCCCGACACTCCCGAAAACCCTAGTTTGTGTCGACCGACGCCTCCACATGGCATCGAACGACACTCGCCAAAGTCCCGAGCCGTCCTCGCGTTGGTGTCGACCGACACCCCAACTGGTGTCGACCGACACCGATACCGAGCAGCGATTTCCCTCGATCAGAAACTCCGAATCTCGCCTCCAATCTTCTCCAATCCGCTCCTTGCACTCCCAGAAGCCAAACCCAGCCCAGATAGCAACGAAGTAGCATAGAGAACTCAAGGAAACAACCACATAAGCACCAAATCACATAGAAACTAGAAATCTTAGCTTAGATAAGCCATGGTCATGCACTCACCTCTTTGCAGGAAGATTCTGACCAACAAGAACGAACTCCCTCACTCCTAGCAAGCTTCTAACACCTTCCCAGCCTTAGATCTCCCAAGAACAGCAAGGAATCTCTCAAACTCTTCCCAAAATCTCAAGAACACTCTCTCTTTGTGTTTTCTCTCAAAAAAACGGCGAATCACCAAAATAACACGACCCTAGGTCGTTTCCTACCTCTAAAAACTCGATTTAGGGATTCCCTAAACCAACCACACAAACCGGACAATTAAAATTGAACCGACCAAACCGGCCACAACTGGTGTCGATCGACACTCCCTCTGTGGTGTCGATCGACACCCTCACCAAAATTCCCAGAAAATGGTTTGCGGGTGTTACAATTCTCCCCCACCAATCTAGATTCGTCCTCGAATCTCGAACAACCATCAGTCAAGGACTCCCGTGCAACCGTCTCCACGGCCCGCACTCCTCCGACCGATCTACAGAAGGTCTCCTCTAGGCGATAGACTCACGCTCCAGGCGTCATTTGCTCTTGACTTTTTGGACTTTCCTTTACTCATAGGCCTAAACCTTGAGTTTTTATTGGCTCCTCATCAGACCTAAGTCTGCATGCCAAATGTTGGCTCCTCATCAGGCCGAAGCCCGCATGCCATAATATATAAGGAAAAAATCCAAACTCGTCTCTCGGGTTGCCACCCTACAGCGCGCCCCCGGATCGTCATCCGAAGTCGATATACCAACCATTCTCCCGAGCCACAAAGTCTCTGAAAATGGCAGTACTAGGAGAACCTAAGTCCCCCAAGAGTCGCGAGCAAACGATTCTGAACACGTCCGAGTCCTATCCCTATCCAGGTTTCCTTCCCGTGGCTCGCGTAGAACATCTCAATGTCCTACCAACCACATATTCCCTCACTGGAATACCTCATGACCACACAAGGATCATATACGCCACAAGGGCCGCCACAAAGGCCAAACAGAATGTCCTAAAGAGGACCGCCACCAAGGCCAAACAAAATGTCCTAAAGAGGACCGCCACCAAGGCCAAACAAATGTCCTAAAGAGGACCGCCACCAAGGCCAAACAAATGTCCTAAAAAGGACCGCCACCAAGGCACTCTGGCTAAACAGCCCGCCACAAAGGCCATCTGTCCCGAAGGACCGTCACAAAGACCATCTGTCCCAAAGGACCGTCACAAAGACACTCTGGCTAAACAGCCCGCCACAAAGGCCATCTGTCCCGAAGGACCGTCACAAAGACACTCTGGCTAAACAGCCCGCCACAAAGGCCAAACAAACGTCCTAAAGAGGACCGCCACCAAGGCCACACAAATGTCCTAAAGAGGACCGTCACAAAGACACTCTGGCTAAACAGCCCGCCACAAAGGCCAAACACAAGTCCTAAAAAGGACCGCCACCAAGGCCACACAAATGTCCTAACGAGGACCGTCACAAAGACACTCTGGCTTAAAAGCCCGTCACAAAGACCCCACAATGTCTAAAAAGACCGCCACACACGGGCACACTGACTCAAAAGTCCGCCACTAAGGCCACACCCAAGCCCCCTTTAAGGCTCTCCACCACTAAAATGGACAAATTCTAACTCCCATAAAACTTTCCATATTTAGCACCTTCCATTTTTGGAAACTTCCCACTTTTGGAAACTTCTCTTCACAACCCCGCCTCACGGAAACTTTGTACCCCAAACACCACCTCATCTTGTTACTGAGTCGCACAACCAACCACCCCAAGCGACCGAGTAACAAGAGAGATGGGCTGGAATACTCCATTCCCGCTCCAGCCACGGATACAGATGGGACCCGGCTAAACAAGCTCAAGTCGCGGCTTGCTTCTCATACCACTTCTTGAACCTTGCCTTCGTCTTTGTCTCAGGCTCCCAAGTCTGCTCCTCAACACCATCACAGTCCCAAAGGACTCTCATCAAAGGAATCTTCTTCTTCCGAAGCTCCTTGATCCTCCTCTCGAGAACCCTCACTGGTCTCGCCTCCAAAGTCATGTTAGGCTGAAGATCCTCAGGAATCTTAGCCAACACCTCCTCTCCCTCACGGAGACACTTCCGCAACATAGACACATGGAAAACCTTATGGAATGCACGCATCACCTCAGGTAACTCCAATCTATATGCCACTGGTCCAACCCGCTCAATCACTCTGAATGGACCCATATACCTCGGACTCAACTTAGTCTCTGACAATGACCTGTTCGGACCCCGCAACATGGCCATCTTGAGGTACACTCTGTCTCCTACCTGAAACTCAAGATCTCTCCTCCTCCTATCTGCATAACTCCTCTGCCTATCCTGAGCCTCCTTCATGTTCAACTTGAGAACCCGAATCTTCTCTGAGGTCTCCTGAACAAAACTAGCACCAAACATGCTCCTCTCCCCCACCTGAGTCCAGCATAATGGTGTACGACATGGCCTCCCATACAAAGCCTCATAAGGAGCCATCTTAATACTTGCCTGATAGCTGTTGTTGTAAGCAAACTCTACCAGGTTCAGATGATCTGCCCAATGGCCACCCCAATCCAGCACACACATCCTCAGCAAATCCTCCAGCGTCTGGATCGTCCTCTCTGACTGTCCATCAGTCTGGGGATGATAAGCTGTACTCATATGCACCTTAGTGCCCATCTTTGCCTGAAATGCCTTCCAGAACACCGAAGTGAACTTAGAATCCCTATCAGACACAATGCTTGCTGGCACCCCATGCAACCTGACTATCTCCCTCACATACTTCTTAGCCAAGACCGCTGCTCCATCAGTCTTCTTAATGGCCAGAAAATGTGTTGACTTAGTCAACCAGTCCACAATGACCCAAATAGCATCAAAGGTCCGTGACACTGGCAATCCTACCACGAAATCCATAGTGATCATATCCCACTTCCACTCAGGAATGGGTAAACTCTTCAGTAACCCGCCAGGAACCTGATGCTCAGCCTTCACTAGCTGACATACATCGCACCTCGAAACCCAACTAGCCACATCCTTCTTCATCCCGACCCAATGATAGTACCTCTTGAGGTCACGGTACATCTTGGTCGCTCCTGGATGAATGGATAACTTGCTCGCATGAGCCTCTCTCAGAATCTCCTGTCTCAACTCCCCATCCTTGGGCACACACACACGACCGTGCACCAAGATAGTACCATTATCTGAGACCTGATACTCTGAATCCACATCCTTAGAGGCATTCACTAGCCCCAAATCCTTCTCCTGAGCCAACCGCACTCTACTCAGAAGATCTGCTCTATCTACTGCTTCCAAACCCAACGGTTCCTGTGAAACAGCACATAAGCTCAAAGCACTGATCTCCCCTACCAGAGACTCCATCTCCTGCTCCTGAGCCGAAGCTACCCTCTTCCGACTCAGAGCATCTGCAACCGTGTTAGCCTTACCAGGATGATAGGCTATCTCCAAATCATAATCTGCCACAAGCTCCATCCACCGCCTCTGTCTCAAATTCAGCTCAGGCTGAGTGAATATATACTTCAGGCTCTTATGATCTGTAAACACCTGTACCTTTGCACCATAAAGATAAGATCTCCAAATCTTCAGGGCAAAAACTACAGCACCCATCTCCAAATCATGAGTGGGATAGTTGCCTTCATGCACCCGCAACTGCCGCGAAGCATAAGCAATCACCTTCCCATGCTGCATCAGAACACAACCCAACCCAACTCTAGATGCATCTGTATAAACCACATAGGGTTCTCCCTGCTCAGGCAAAGCCAACACTGGCGCAGTAGCCAACATCTCCTTCAGGCTTGCAAAGCCTTCCTCACATTCTTCTGACCAGACAAAAGGAACATCCTTCCCTGTCAACTTAGTCATAGGACGTGCTCTGCTTGCAAACCCCTGCACAAATCTCCTGTAGTAACCTGCCAATCCAAGGAAACTCCTGATCTCTGTGGCATTCTGCGGTCTAGGCCAATCTCTGATAGCCTGAATCTTCTCTGGATCTACTGAAACCCCCTCAACAGAAACAATGTGACCCAGAAAGCCCATCTCACGCTGCCAGAAACTACACTTGCTCAACTTGGCAAACAGCTTCTGCTCCCGCAGCTTCTCCATAACTGCCCTCAAATGCACTGCATGCTCCTCAGGACTCTTAGAGTAAACCAGGATATCGTCGATGAAAATGATGACAGATACATCCAGAAACTCCTGAAATACACTGTTCATCAATCTCATAAACGCTGCTGGTGCGTTAGTCAACCCGAAAGGCATCACCACAAACTCATAATGCCCATACCTCGTCCTGAAAGCAGTCTTCCTCACATCTGCCTCATCTATCGGTATCTGATGATAACCCGATGCCAGATCCACCTTGGAGAACCAAGTAGCACCCCTCAACTGATCCAACAACTCGTCAATCCTCGGGAGAGGGTACTTGTTCTTCACAGTGACCCGGTTCAAACCCCTGTAATCAATACACAACCGGAAACTCCCATCCTTTTTCTTGACAAACAACACCGGCGCTCCCCACGGTGACACGCTAAGACGGATGAATCCCTTACTCAATAAATCATCTAGCTGCTTCTTCAGCTCTGCCATCTCTGCTGGAGCCATCCTGTAAGGAGCCTTGGATAACGGTGTCGTCCCCGGTTCCAGTTCAATGGTAAAAGGATCCGACCGAGATGGTGGTAATCCTTGCAGAGACTGAAACACATCCTCAAACTCCTCCACTACTGGAATACCGCTAACCGTAGACTTCCCCACTGACTCTGGCATAGATATAGTAACCAAATAAGCCTCACGGCCCTTCTCGATCATCTTCCCAGCCTGAATGGCTGAGATCACGAGACTCCCTGAAGTCGGTCTAATACCCTGAAAAACCAACTTCCCTCCTGGTCGCTCAAACTCCACTCTACCCCGATAGCAATCTAAATGCACCATATGCCGATGCATCCAATCCATCCCGAGAATAACATCATACAGCTCCACGGGACTGATAAGCAAATCCGCTGGCCATGACTCTCCTGCGATCTGAATATCAATTCCTCTAGCTCGTCCAATAACTCTCAGGAACTTGCCTCCCGCAACTCTAACAACTCCTGTGCGCTCTCCAGGATCCCCGCTGATCCCCGCACACTCTGCACACTCTGGAGTAATGAAGCTATGCGAAGCTCCAGAATCAAACATAATGTGGGACTTAAACCCGCCCACCAACAAGGTCCCTACACAAACCTCATGTGTTGAGAACCTAACACTTTATCACAGGAACATAAAATCTGACCCTACTAAAATTCACAAAGATTAAGTACCAGAAATTATACCTGTGATCGCCCCGGCACTAGTTCCACCAGTCTCCACTGTCGTGTAAACCCGAGGCCCCTGCTCAATCCGGGCCACCTGCTGACCCCCAGGCTGCACCTGCTGCAACGCTGCCACTGCTGCCGGCTGCAGCTTGGGACAAAAAGGCTTGATGTGCCCTGTCTCCCTACAATGATAACACACCCGAGGTCCTGCCGTCGGAACACTCCTCTTGGGACAACTAGCAACCCTGTGATCCCTGCTCCCACAACCGAAGCAACCCGCACCACTCGGCTTCTGCGTAGCCTCCCACTTCCTCTTGGTTCCCTGAGCATGCATACCGCCCCTGCTAGAACCACCCTGCTGCTGAGCCTTACTAGGCTGAACTGCTGGAGCTACCGCCACTGACTGTGCCCGGATATCCTCCTCAATCTCTGCTGCAGTCTCAACCAGCTCTGCACGCGTAGCATAACTCCTCCCTCTACAGTGAACTCTCAAGTCATCACGTAGAGCCCTCAAGAACCTCCTGATCTGAGCCTCTTCAGGCTCCATAGCCCGACCTCCATAACAAAGAAGTCGACTGAACTCCAGGTCCAACTCCCGCACTGACTGTGCCCCCTGAGACAACTGAAGGAACTGCACCTCCAAACGATCCAATGCCTCTCTAGGAACATACTTGCGGTTGAATTCCAAAACGAAGTCAGCCCAAGTCATCTCCCGCTGCACCCTCCTAGCAGCCACAGATCTCCACCACAACTCAGCATCACCACTCAAAAAGTAGACCCCTATGTCCACCCAAAACTCCTCAGGACATCTCAGAGTGTGGAAGTTACGTTCCACTCTCGTCCTCCACGCATCCGCAGCAGTAGGATCTACACCTCCTGAAAACTGCTCAGTACGCAACCGACCCATCTCTGTCAACATGCTGAGATAACGAGCATGGACCCCCGCATCCGCAGCCACTGGCTGCCGCTCCTCCGCCACCACTGGTGGCACTACCTGAGCCTGAGCCGGTACCACTGGTGGTAACCACTCTAACACCTGTGCTAGCAAAGCCGCAAGGTCAACACCAGGGACTCCACCCGCTGGGACCCCCACACCCGGGACCCTAGCATCACCGGCCACTGGAGCATCAACACCGCCCCCTCCTGCCACACTCACGGAATCCCCCGGAACACCCTGCGACTCGCCAACACCCTCAGCTGTCACACTCTGGTCCTCGGTCTCACTAACCACTGGGACTCTGCCCCTACCACGACCACGTCCGCGTCCACGACCACGTCCGCGTCCACGACCACGTCCGCGTCCACGACCTCGACCAGCCACAGCACCCTCTCTAACCATCTGCACTACCATGAACAGAAGGCTAAGCAAACAATTTCTATTATTACACAGAAACATAAACTCACCGTGGAATCACACACTCGGCTCGAAGAGGATGTTCTAAGACTCCATGCCACACACAATTGACTAACTCACATAATCAACCAAGACATGCAATCCCAAACATCTACAACAGAAACCTAGTGAACCCAAACCTAGAACCGTAAGGGCTCTGATACCAAACGACCAACCTTTTTTTTTTTAATAAATAAATAATAAATATAATATATTAAAACAACTACAGCTAGTGGTCCCATACCCACTAGCCACCTAACCACAACACATTCAACAGCGGAAAACATAATCAATAACCTATAATAACCCAATAATAAACCAATATTATATCAAGGCAATATCTCAATACCAAACAACAAGAAACATGAAACCAGCAACCTAGCAATGTTTCTAATGACTCAACTCTAGCACCCTAGCAAATGCCAGACAACATCCAATCGAGTCCCTAGAACATCCTCCTCTTCATTGCCTTTGATTCCAAAAAATCACAACTGGGGGTACTCGAACCCAGGATGCTGAATGTTTAATAACCAAGCCATAACCCAATAATAAACCAATATTATATCAAGGCAATATCTCAATACCAAACAACAAGAAACATGAAACCAGCAACCTAGCAATGTTTCTAATGACTCAACTCTAGCACCCTAGCAAATGCCAGACAACATCCAATCGAGTCCCTAGAACATCCTCCTCTTCATTACCTTTGATTCCACTATCACACTTTGCCTTTACCTGCACCACAAACACAAATTGAGATGCATGAGTATTTGATAAACACTCAGTGAGGCAATCCTCCCATCTACTGGGCTATACACACAAGCAATAAGATCTCTACAAGCCACAAACAACAATCAATAAAACAAACCAGGCAATATACAACGCATGCAACATCCATCGCAACTGATCAAGGGGTGTCGACCGACACCAGATGGTGTCGATCGTCACTGACTATCTGGTGTCGACCGACGCCAAACTGGTGTCGATCGACACCCTGCCCGACACTCCCGAAAACCCTAGTTTGTGTCGACCGACGCCTCCACATGGCATCGAACGACACTCGCCAAAGTCCCGAGCCGTCCTCGCGTTGGTGTCGACCGACACCCCAACTGGTGTCGACCGACACCCCAACTGGTGTCGACCGACACCGATACCGAGCAGCGATTTCCCTCGATCAGAAACTCCGAATCTCGCCTCCAATCTTCTCCAATCCGCTCCTTGCACTCCCAGAAGCCAAACCCAGCCCAGATAGCAACGAAGTAGCATAGAGAACTCAAGGAAACAACCACATAAGCACCAAATCACATAGAAACTAGAAATCTTAGCTTAGATAAGCCATGGTCATGCACTCACCTCTTTGCAGGAAGATTCTGACCAACAAGAACGAACTCCCTCACTCCTAGCAAGCTTCTAACACCTTCCCAGCCTTAGATCTCCCAAGAACAGCAAGGAATCTCTCAAACTCTTCCCAAAATCTCAAGAACACTCTCTCTTTGTGTTTTCTCTCAAAAAAACGGCGAATCACCAAAATAACACGACCCTAGGTCGTTTCCTACCTCTAAAAACTCGATTTAGGGATTCCCTAAACCAACCACACAAACCGGACAATTAAAATTGAACCGACCAAACCGGCCACAACTGGTGTCGACCGACACTCCCTCTGTGGTGTCGATCGACACCCTCACCAAAATTCCCAGAAAATGGTTTGCGGGTGTTACACTACTAAGACAAGATACTAAATGCAAAGTAAACAGAATGATCAAAGCAGTAATGAAACTAAGCAAGAATAGGTTCTACACTAATGCAAGACAAGTAATGAAACAGAATAAAACAGAGATGAATGCAATGGAGCAGTAATGAAACTAGAATGAGACAGGAATGATGAAACAAGTAAGATGCAGGACATAAACAAGAACACTGGATGGTGCTCGAGCAAGCACTCGATCGGATGCTTGATCGAGTACTAGGTCGAGTGGGTTGAATACTCAGAACAGAAACACAGAGCAAAACAAAAGTAAATCAAACAGCAAGCAATTAACAGTACTTAAACAAGGAAATCAATAGACAAAGAAGGTCATAAGGATGGATTCATGGGCTGGACTTAAGCTATGGTTATCTAAACTGGTCAACAAACCTCAATTAAACATTAGCTATCTCTAGACAATGATCTTCTAAGACTTGCTAATCCATTCTCATGGCAATAACAATCAAGCTTAGATACTCCTAGACCTAGCTCTCACTAGCCAAGAACATATAAAAGCAGGCAATATACAACCAGATCATCAATGTCAAAAATCAAGTTAAACATCTAATCTCTTAGGATGCTTCATGATAATCTCTAGCATTAGCCTTATCTAGCAACTTAGATATTGGTATGATGCTAAGAAGCTTAAGATCTATCGTTACCTTCTCAGTATAAGAACAGCATAGAGCATATCTAATCTAGAAGAGATCTATAAACAATCAAGCTTGACCAATCTAAACAACCATAACCCTAATTCAGCCTAACCCATCCTTAAGATCCTAACACACTACTCACAATCACTAAACATAATAAACAAAATCATAAATCTAGAAATCAATGAAACTTGCATGATTAGATAGATGAGATGAAGATCTACAATATTGAAGAAGAAATCAAACTCAAAATCACAATACTTAGAAAGTTATGAAACCAACAAGTATCAAAGATCTCTTAAGATCATACAAAAGTGGCTAATGATCTAAGCAAAAGAAAGCAAAAAGTAGATAATTCCCAAAAGGCTAAATACTAGGTCTAGATATTGTTTCTCTAAAAGTGGCCCTCCTTGGTGGCTGCAGAGTACAAGGCTTTATATAGAAAAGGAGGGGAAGCCCTAAAATGGCTAGAAGACAAAATAGAGGGGCGGCTCGGTCAACTCGACCATGTGCTTGGTCGAGTGACCTCTTCTTCTACTTCTTCCAGCCAGTCGAGTCCTTCTCCGCACATGGTCGAGTATCTGGTCGAGTAGGCGGTCGAGTGGACTTCTGGACCTTGATTCTTCAGCTATAGCTCCCTTGTTTTCTTCACTTGATAGCTCCAATCCTCATTCGCATTCCTTCCATGCTCCTTAGGATCCAAAATCACATGTTTATGCAAGAAACTATGCAAATGCAATGCAAATCTACTCTAATGCTTAAACAGTTCTAAAGCTATACAATAATGGCCAAAATAGATAGAAAATCATTCAAAAGATGTGAATATACTAAGGGAAAACATATGAACATCAATAAGCCATGGTCATGCCCTCACCTTTGCCAAAGACGTTTCTGAACCTCAAACAAGCAAAACAACGCTCCTAGGAAGCACTTACAAGGATCCCAGCTACAGATCTCAACAGGAACAGCCTCCAATCTCCCAAAATCCTCAAGAACACTCAAGAACTTTTTCTCTCTTTTCTTTTCTCTCAGAAACGGCAAAACCTATCTAATGACGACAAAACAGGACTTAAGGGTTTTCCCTAACCCAAAACGCCGCATTTAACTTAAACTCGTCCGCAGAGAAACGACCTTGTATTGACCGTTGCACATAGTGCATCGACCGATGCATCCTCTAAACCAGGAATTCGGCTTGCGGATGGTACACTTATGCCTAATACGGGAAAAGCGATTTCACAACTTGAGTACTCACAACTAATTGGCTGTTTAATGTATGTCATGACAAATACCAGACCAGATAGCTTATGTGGTAGGAAACTTGAGTAGATATACTTGTAACCCTAGTACTCACCATTGGCAAGCTATAAGACGGGTGCTTAAGTACATAAATTATGGTCTGTCTTATGGCAGATGTCCTTCGGTTTTAGAAGGATATTCTGATGCAAGTTGGAACTCCAACATAGAAAGTCACTCTTCTACAAGTGGTTGGGTGTTCTTGCTTGGAGGAGGTGCCATTTCTTGGACTTCTAGAAAACAAACTTGTATTACAAGTTCGACTATGGAATTAGAGTTCATAGCGTTACCGGCTGCTAGCAAAGAGGCAGATTGGCTAAGAAATTTAGTCTATGAGATTTCTTTGTGGCCGAGACCAGTATTACCAATTTGTATAAATTGTAATAGTAAAGCCACTTTGGCTAGAACTTATAGTTAAGTGTATAATGGTAAGTCACGACACCTTGATGTTAGACATAGCATGATACGTGAGCTGATCACTCATGGGGCAATTACCATACAGTTTGTTCGGTCTGAACAAAATCTAGCGGATCACTTAACTAAGGGGTTGGCTAAAGACTTGGTGATCAATTTGGATAGAGGGATGGGTTTAAAATCCATTTAAAATTTTTAATTGTGGGATACCCAATTCCTTTCTAATACAATGTTAGAGAATAAATTCAATGTGGAAAGTTTACAGTTAAAGATTGAAGCACTTGTTGTATCACCGCCGCCATAACTTCTAACCGAAGAACCACCACCACCACCACCTCCAGTCACCTACTCTAGCCCTCGCCTCCATTTGCTGGCCTCCGGCCACCTCCTGTGACCACCAGCCACCACTACTCCATCACCACCAAAATTACTCTTTTTATAATTTTTCACTAGCCAATGGCTACTTATCTAATTTTGTATATTAGTTAGTTATTTTATTTATATTTTTTTATTTTGATTATGACACAAATTCATCGTATTAATAATTATAAATAATAATAAATCAAAAAGGGAATTCATCTTTCCAAATATAAAAATATACTCAACTTTTAATTTTATAGTATAATTAAAATTAAGGGAAAGAGAATATCCGTTTTCTTTGCCACAAACATTTTCATTTTGGGGTTTTGTTCTTAGTTTTTGGTTCTTCTGTTCTGTTCCTCAGAGCTTCGATAGGTATCGTCTTCTTCACAATACTTTTTGGATTTTTCTGATCATGTTTCAATTCCAATCTGGGAGATCTTCTTTTACTCGATTTCTGAACAAATCTCTGTGTTTTTATAGGGTTTTAGTAGTTTTCCGATGGCTTCAAGTTCAGAGAAATCAACTCTTCGTCCTTCAGGTATATATATATATATATATATATATATATATATATATATTATTTTTTAATCAATCGATTCTAATCGATATAGTTTGGATTCGATTGTTATTGTATAATCAGATTTGGTGTTTGTTTCTTCGAGTTTTAGACAATATTATTTTTCCATGCTTCCCGCAGATGAGAAAAACGATACCAAGGAAGAGAGTAAGAGTACTATACCAGAATCAGCAGGCTCAGGAGCTTCACCCTCACCTTCACCTTCACCAACTGATCCTGCGCGTGATTTCAGTGCTTTTGATTTCTCAGGCATGGCTGGTATTCTCAATGTAAGTTCCCTTTTTTTTTTTTTTTGTGGGTGTGATGATTGAATAGTATAAATCAAAGGTTTTGGTTTCTTTTTTTTGTTGATGGGTTTAGTTTTGGTTTTTTTTTTTTTTTTTTTAAATTCAGGATCCAAGTATCAAGGAACTAGCTGAGCAAATAGCTCAAGATCCTTCGTTTAACCAGTTAGCTGAGCAGCTTCAGAGATCTGTTCCAACCGCCTCGCATGAAGGAGGTTTACCTAACTTTGATCCAGAACAGTATATGAAGACCATGCAACAGGTCATGGAGAATCCTGAGTTTAGGACAATGGCTGAGCGTCTTGGTAACGCTTTGGTGCAGGTACTTCATAGGAGCTCTTCCGGTTCTTGATATTAGTCTTAATCTTATACTTGACTTGTGGTGAATGATGATGGCTGAGCGTCTTGATACAAATTGTTCTTGGCTCTTGTTACTATTATTCTTAATCAACACTTGAGTTGTAATTATGGCATTCAATCTCTGTTTGGCCTTTAGGATCCACAAATGTCTCCCTTTTTGGAGGCTCTAGGTAACCCTGCAGCAACAGAGCAGTTTGCAGAGCGTATGGCGCAATTGAAAGATGATCCGGAGTTGAAACCTATACTAGCTGAGATTGATGCTGGTGGTCCTTCTGCTATGATGAAGTATGTTTTTAAAAAAATACTCATCATTCGTTAGAAATTACTAGGTTTACTTCTGTGTGTTGCTAAGATATTTGTTTATGGTTGTAGGTACTGGAATGATAAAGATGTGTTGGCAAAGCTGGGTGAAGCAATGGGTATAGCTGTTGGAGGAGACCAGAGTGTTGCTCCTGAACCTGAGGAGGCTGAAGAAGGGGAAGAGGAAGAGTCTGTTGTTCACCAAACTGCTAGTCTCGGTGATGTGGAGGTAAACTGATTCCGTACACTGTTAATACCTCATGTTTTTGATGGTCTGAATTTTATCCTTAAATTGGGACCGTTGATCGAGGTTAGCTTTTAAACTCACTGTGCATTGATTTCATGAACCAATCAGGGCTTGAAAGCGGCATTGGCATCTGGTGGTAACAAAGATGAAGAAGACTCTGAGGGGAGGACAGCATTGCATTTTGCATGTGGATATGGCGAGGTATGACAAAGTCTTGAAACAAATCATAACAACAAAAACCAACTGTTATCACAGAATTATGAAAAGTAATTTACACTATGAATCTTTCCTATCATGCACTTGGTGGATTAGCAGCTTCTGCTTCACTTAGTAGAATGCCACACACTTATCTATAGCATTGTTTACCAAAGAAGTTGGCTATTACCATTAATGTATTTGCGATTACACGCCGTTATAAAAGTTTAATCGCAAGTTTGATCCCAATTGACCTAGGTTGAGTTTGTTTGTAGATGAAATGTGCTCAAGTCCTTTTGGATGCTGGAGCAAATGTGAATGCGGTTGACAAAAACAAGAACACACCATTGCATTATGCTGCTGGCTATGGGAGGAAAGAGTGCGTAAGCCTTCTCCTAGAGAATGGTGCTGCAGTGTAAGTTTGCAATAACAACACATTCTATTTCAAACAACTTTTAAAAAATGGTTCTATATGACAAGTGTTGTTTCATTGTTTGTTTGCAGTACTCTGCAAAACATGGACAGTAAAACTCCCATTGATGTGGCCAAGCTTAACAATCAGCTCGATGTGGTGAAACTACTTGAGAAAGATGCTTTCCTCTGAGGAGGATATGTCTCTTCTATGTCCTGTAAGAGTGTCACAGAGTCTGATTCCAACCTCGTTGTATTCTGTGGGTTTGTTGTTTCATCATCAAATCTGGAAAAAGATAGAAAAAAACAAGTTTATTATGGTTTTGTACTAAATCATTTTTGTCTTGAATTCGTCTCTCGTTTCGCTCTTTAAGATATTTTCTCCTTTCTGTGTCACTGTCACGGTGCTGCTTTAGTTTGGCAATCTCAAAAATTAAAAAGAACCTAAAATCTGGTACATAATTAAGAAGCAAAAGAACCAAGAAGCGAAACTTACACTGCAGAACCTTCTGTTAGTAAAGGTTTCGAGCTCTTGCGATTTGGGTCTTTAGTTTTCCTTGTTTTCCATTTAGTTTCCGGGGAAATTTATTTTTCCTCCGGCCCATTTATGTTTCCATTTTTTCTCTTGGGTGTTATGTTTCACCTTGGTTCTTGTTGAAGGTTGGTATCCACCTCCAAAATGAGGTCCGGCTCATGAACATCTGCAAAGCCTAAACGAAATGAAGGATTAGATTTTTAGAATATGGACGGAAGCATTTTTGTCATTTTGATAGACAAACGCTATAAATACGCATGTACAATATCCAAAAAAGGCATCAAAAAAGTGAGAGGAGAAATAAAAAAGTTTTAGAAATTGTTGTGTTACAAAACATGTTAGATCATATTATAATATATTAATTAGAAAAAAAAAAAAAAAAAGTTCCGGCGATAGCTATGGCGATTAGGGTTGGATTTTGAATGGTTTTCGACGGAGGTTCACGAGAGTTGTTTTGGGGGTTCCGAAGGGGGTTTCTGGATCGGATCAATGGAAATTTGCGATCTCTATGGCCGTTAATGGTGGTGAATCAAGGTCTGGTAATAGGGGATTGGGGAGAGAGAGATCTCCTTCTTCGTAATCTGCGTTCGGGCTTGAGGCAGATTTCATGGCTTGAGTGGATTACAATGAATGTGGATTTGGCTATGATTTCTTGGGGATTCGATTGGGATCTAAAAGGGCGGTTCGGATGGTTTTTTGGAAAGAGAGAGATTCGGATTAGGCCTCTCTTCATGAGTCAAGACGTGGAGTTTCGGAGGATGGGGGATCTCGATCTTCTGATTTTCCAATTGTCTGCTTGGTTGTTATCGCCGATGGTGAAAGATACGATTTCGTTGGATTTGATTCTGGCTTCAAGGGGCTGTGTTTATTGTCTTTATGGGAGACTCATGTGTGACAACGAAAACGGAAAGAGGAAGATTTGGTTTCAAGTGCTTTCGGGTAAGCAAATATTGTCTCTGTCTCTGTTTCGAGATTGTATAGCTGGATACAAGATTCTCTATTTACTAGAGATAGTGGATCCCGATTGTGGCTCTTGGGTATTTATTTGGCTTTGTGTTGTGTTCGGGTACATCATCTCATCTTGTTCATTCCTTTTCGACTCTTCCTCCTACATACGAGACACAGTTGCTTTCAAGTTATTATTGTGGTGTGTTCTCGTGTTTTTAAGGGTTTTTCTTTCGTTTTCTGGTTTTGTTAAGGTTGGTATGGCGCAAATGAATCTCAACAAAGGC
The DNA here is from genome assembly GCA_024034495.1 of Camelina laxa. NCBI lineage: Eukaryota > Viridiplantae > Streptophyta > Magnoliopsida > Brassicales > Brassicaceae > Camelina > Camelina laxa. The sequence goes on from CM043881.1 coordinate 25,883,035, forward strand.
AAGGCGGCCTTGGTTCGAACTGAGACGGTGACTATCTCAAACTCCTTGATGGCTCAACGCATTCAGCAATTTTCTCTCACTCTCATTGGGAGATTGATGAACCCGACGGTCCAGCGCATGGAATCTCTTTTGGCTAATTTGCCAAAGATCTGGAAGCTTGAAGAGAGGGTTGAAGGTGCTGATTTGGGACAGGACACCTTTCAGTTCAACTTTCAAACCGAGGATGATCTTCAAGGGGTGATAAGGAACGGTCCTTATCATTTCGATAACTGGATGTTATCATTGGTTCGGTGGGAACCCATCATATCGGATACTTACCCTTCTGCTATTAACTTTTGGGTGAAAGTTTCAGGGATCCCAATGCACTTTTGGGAGGCTGCAACCCTCCAGGCTATTGGTAAGAAAGTAGGTATTCTTCGTGATGTAGATGAGGAATCTGGTAGCTTGTTTGTCACTGTAAATGGGTTTAATCCTCTCATTTTTCATCTGGTGGTTCCGTTTAATACTGGTGATGAGGTGGTGGCCTCACTAGAGTATGAGAAGCTCCTTGGTTTTTGCAGTCACTGTTTCAGGCTAACACATGATGTCAAGGTCTGTCCAGAGCTAAGCAAGATAGAGGGGGGTCGAGGTCAGGGTGATGGTGCGGATAGGAGAGGAGGTCCATGGAATAAGCCACTGGTCAAACCGGTGGTTCAACATTTTGAAGGGGCCTGGGAAAAGCCAAGGAAGTTTGCTAAGCGCTCCTTGGATTTTAATTCAGAGGGGACCCGAGTTAGGGAGCACTATCAGCAGCGTATAGGTGAGAGTTCAAAGAGTACTTTCAGTTATCAGGCAAAGATTCAGGGAGATATGGGTCAGCAAAGGGTTTCTGGGAGATATTCAGAGGGTAGAGAGGGGCAGGGTCCTGTTGTGGTTCACCAAGCACGATCGCAGCCTTCTAGAAAGGGGAATGGACCGGCCTGGCCTAAGCCTTTATATCAGGCAAAACAGAATAACGGTTTGCAGGTTGGAGGTGTTTCTGAGTCTGAAGTCCCTTTGGTTGCTGACATGTTGTTCGCGAGAAGGATGCACTGATGGAGGATGCGAACGGGGCTAGTGGAGGAGACAATGAGGCTGGTTTCTCTGTGAGTTCTGATGATCTCCTTGAGGATGGGGAATATCAGGAGGGTGAGGGTCAGGCTGTCGACAATGCTAAGGATGATGAGGATGCTCAATCGGATACAGATAAGGATGTGTCAGAGATTGATGATGATGTCCCACAAGGTACCATTTCGCTCTCTCATTCCCTAGTTAAGGATTTGGGGGATGTTAGTAAGGCTATGGAAAAAATAGAGTTGGGAAATGCTAAGGTTGCCAAGGTAAAACGAGCTGGTTTTCTGGCCTCTAAGGGTGGTAGGGATAAAAGACATATTGTAGCCATAGCTTCGCCTGGTAAAAGATTATTAGCTAAGGCTCTATTGTTGAAAAATGCAGGTGATGCCGCAAAGAGTAAAGGGAGTGTTAGGCCACACCAGAAGAAGCCAGAGGGTGGCAATATGGGAGGAGGAACCCGCAAACTGAAGAAAGGGATGGTGGCTCTCCCGAAACCGCCGGCTCAAACGTGAAGATTATGAGTTGGAACTGTCAGGGCATTGGTGCTGATCTGACAGAGAACTATTTGACGGATTTGTGGAAGCAGAATAAACCAGATGTTTTGTTTTTATCATAAACAAAAAAATGTTTTTCCTATTTACAAAAGTTTCAGAATAAATTTCGGTATCATCATTTGTATACGGTTGAACCCTGTGGGTCTAGCGGGGGTTTAGCTATTTTTTTTAATAATAATATAAAACTCGACGTTCTTTCTGCTTGTGATCGTTTAATTGATGTTCAAGCTTTTTTGGGATCTCAAATCTTTTTTATTACTTTTGTTTATGGAGATCCCGTTCCCGGGTGTCGACAGGAGGTTTGGGACAAATTAACTCAAATTGGTGCTATTCGGCAGGATCCTTGGTTTATGATTGGTGATTTTAATGAACTAATTGGTAATCATGAAAAATCGGGAGGTGCATTAAGACCGGCTTCATCCTTCCTTCCGTTTATTTCAATGATTAGAGAATGTGGGATGTTAGAGTTTCCGTGTTATGGAGATTCTCTTTCCTGGCGAGGAAATCGCTGCAATAACCAAGTGGTCCGTTGTAGATTGGATCGTGCTTTAGGAAATGAAGATTGGCATACACTCTTTCCGTGTTCGAGGGTGGATTATCTAGAAATGATAGGATCGGATCATCGTCCTATATTAGCCTCTTGTGCGAAAGCTGAGGGACGTCGTTTTCGTCAATTTCGATTCGATAAAAGGTGGATGGGGAAAGACGGGTTCTCCAGAGCAGTGGAAACGGGATGGGACCGTACAAAAAATTTTAGGATACCAATTTTTGTGGAAAAAATCAAAAATTATCGGAATTCTATTTCATGGTGGCGGAAGCAGAATGTTCCGAATAGCAACACTCTTATCTCATCCCTAAAGTCGGCTTTAGAGGATGCTAAAAATGATGATTCCTTTTCACAAGTGGAGATTCACATCATTGAGAAGAAGTTAAAGGATGCATATCACGATGAGGAACTGTATTGGCAACAGAAAAGTCGAAAATTTTGGTTACGGGTGGGGGATAAGAATACTAGTTTCTTTCATGCGTCTACCAAACAGCGGAGGACTAGGAACAAGATTGTGGGACTGTTCGATTCTGAGGATGTTTGGGATGAATCGAATGAAGGTATGGAGAGGATTGCGTCCGATTATTTCAAGAAACTTTTTGCCCACTCGGAGGTGAGTGGTATCTCAGAAATGGTTCAAGCGGTCAATCCTTTTATCACAGAGAGTATGAATCGGGAGTTAACTAAGGATATATCAGAGTTAGAAGTTCGCAAGGCCTTATTTGCAATGCATCCGGAAAAAACCCCCGGTCCGGATGGCATGACTGCACTATTCTTTCAGAGGTTTTGGCCGCACCTTAAAAGGGATCTGGTTGCTCTCGTTCGAGAATTTTTTCAAACTGGGAAATTTGACCCCAGAATCAATGCAACTAATATTTGTCTGATCCCAAAGGTTGATGTGCCGAAGAGGATGACAGAATTCAGGCCCATTAGTTTGTGTAACGTGGGATACAAAATTATATCAAAGATCCTGTGTTTCCGCTTAAAAAAGATTCTGCCCTCGATTATTTCGGAAACACAATCGGCCTTTGTGTCTGGTCGGTTAATTACAGATAATATTCTGGTGGCACAGGAGATGTTTCATGGCTTACAGACTAATCGGATGTGCAATTCGGATTTTCTGGCTTTCAAAACGGATATGAGTAAGGCATATGATCGAGTAGAATGGGATTTTCTGAAGGCGGTCTTAATAAGACTTGGATTTGACTCGAAATGGATTTCTTGGATAATGTGGTGTGTGAGTTCGGTTTCCTATCAAGTGTTGATCAATGGTTAACCACGTGGCTCCATTCTACCAAAAAGAGGCCTACGGCAGGGGGACCCTTTATCTCCTTATTTGTTTATTTTGTGTACTGAAGTGCTGATTGCTAATATAAAGAAGGCGGAGAGGGAAGGAAAAATAACAGGCATTAAGATTGCCCGAGATTCCCCCCCTATTTTCCATTTGTTGTTCGCGGATGATAGTCTATTTTTCTGCAAAGCGGATGAAGAGCAATGTTCAGCGGTTATGGATGTCATAGGCAATTATGGTAAAGCATCCGGCCAGGAAGTAAATTTAGATAAGTCATCGATCATGTTTGGTAAAAAGGTGCCTGTAGAGGTCAAGGACAAGGTTAAAACTGTTATTGGCATTTCTAATGAAGGGGGAATGGGCTCCTATTTGGGAATCCCTGAGAGCCTAAGTGGCTCAAGAGTACAAGTTTTCGGTTATGTTCGGGATAGGTTGAACGACCGGGTTAATGGTTGGACGGCAAAATTTTTATCAAAGGGAGGAAAGGAAGTTTTATTAAAGTCGGTGCCTTGGCCATTCCTACGCATGTTATGTCCTGTTTCAAACTTCCTCAAGGATTAGTATCCAAATTGACGAGTGCTATTTCCAATTTTTGGTGGAGCTCTGATGGGAACGATCGGGGACTTCATTGGGTGGCTTGGGATAAATTGTGTAAAGATAAAGCTGAGGGCGGATTGGGATTTCGGGATTTGGAGTCTTTTAATGATGCTTTATTGGCAAAACAATATTGGCGTTTAATACAATTTCCGAATTCATTGTTTGCTCAAGTTTTTAGGAGTCGATATTTCAGGAACAAGCATCCATTATTGGCAACTAAACCAAATTCTCCCTCCTTTGGCTAGAGAAGCATTTTCTCAACTAAAAGTATAGTGGAAAAAGGAGCCCGATGGACGATTGGCTCAGGGTTCAATATATCGGTTTGGCGTGATCCGTGGATCCCTGACCAACACCCTCGACCTGCACAGGGCAGGGGTCAGCACCTGCATCCAAATTTAATGGTAAACCATCTGATTAATCCTCGGACTAAAGAATGGCATTTACCTATACTTCAGGAATATATGGATCCGGAGGATATCCAAACTATTCTAAGTTTGCCAATTAGCAAATCTTTTAGGCCAAATACTTTGGTATGGCATTACACACAATCCGGTCGATATTCGGTTAAGTCAGGTTATAAGGTTGCCCAAGCTTTGACGGCGGACATCGAGGTGGGTCCCAATGTTAATGCCCTGAAGGCTAAGGCATGGGACCTCCCGGTACACCTAAAATCAAACATTTTTTCTGGCAGATTGCCTCGGGTACCCTTCCGGTGACAATGCGTTTAGCCTCCCGGGGAGTTAATTGTGACACACTATGCAAGAGATGTGAATTGGAGGAAGAGACTATTAATCATACCTTATTTGAGTGTTCCCATTCACGTCATGTTTGGGGGAGGATTTTTGTTGGAGCTGATAGGGACAAATTTCTGGTTGGTTCAATCTATTCGAATTTAGATTTTATATATGGCAAAGGTCTAGCTCATATGGCTTTGGGCACTACTCATAGCTCGATCCCATGGTTGGCATGGTTTATATGGAAGGATAGGAATAACAAGGTTTTTCAAGGACTACAATCGGAGCCAATGATTATTATTAATCAGGCTTTACAGGAGCAATTGTGGTGGAAGGAATCCCAATTAACCACAAGGGTCAATCTCGCTCCGACGGATTCCCTGATTACGCTGGAGTCGACTATTCACTGTCAGGTGGATGGCTCATGGAAAGCCACAGAGCCTCATTCAGGATTAGAATGGTGGTGTGGTGATGGTGAGAATCACACTTTGGTAATGGGTGCCAAATGTCATCGACGTAGTTTATCTTCACTTCACTCAGAACTGGAAGCATTATTATGGGCGATGGAGTGTATCTGTGCCAGAGGGATTGACTGCCGGCGATTCGAGACGGATTCTGCAGAGTTACTAGCAATGGTGCAAGCTCCGGAGGAATGGCCAGCTTTCTCAACGCTCCTGGAGGAGTTTCAGGTGCTTAATGCTTCAATGCCTTCTTTCTCCCTTATCAAGATCCCAAGGACGTCCAATGTGAAGGCTGATTGTTTAGCTCGTTCTTCTAGAGTTTTAGTTTCAGAATCATCTTTTGTAAACACCTTTCCCCCAGTTTGGGCAATCAATCGGGGCGTTTTATTTTAATTATTTAATGAAAAAAAAAAAAAAAAAAAAAGTGAGAGGAGAAATCGTTAGAGAAAACGACAAAGAATTAGCGGCTGACACGTCGATTCGATAAATTGGACGAACCACTCGAGGTCTTCCAGATTTGTAGCATTTGATTCTCATCAAGTTAGCTAGTCAAGTTTTGTTTTATAGTTCGGTCTTTAACAAGCCTCAGCTTATATTAATAAAGAGAATATTCGTTATTTTTCCCTGAAAAACAACTTTTTAATTGTGACCCAATTGTTAGGCCATCAACAATTCTACGATTAGTTTTAATAATAAAAATTTTAGATGACAAAAAAAACTGGTACATAATTGAGAATAAGTTAACTCGGCAATAAGTTCAATTTTTTCTAAGTTGTGTGAGGTGTATGTGGCACTTTATAATCTCACCTATATTAACATTTTTAAATTACATTTTAAATTATACCTTTTTAACTATATTATTTAGATAGTTATTTACAAACTTAACCTCTAAAATGTTGCAAAATAAATAATAACTAATACTCCTATTCTTTCATAATATCTAATATAGGATATTTTAGAGATTTTTATTTGTTTCATAATATAGGATGTTTTCAACTTTCTAACTAACTTTTAGATTACTTTTATATTTTTTTATTATTTATTTTATGCAGTCTTATTTATGATTGATTGAAATTTTTTAAAGTGATTATTTCTTAATCTCCGTGTTTTCACTCAAAACATCTTATATTTTGATACGGATGGAGTATATGGTAACAAAATCGATTAGTCAAATAATATATTGTTAAAATTTTAGTTTTGGTAAGATATATTATTTTTAGTGGAAACTAAATATACTAACAAATCTAAATAAAAAAAAATGACACATGTTTTACCATAAGGAAAATACTTAGGGGTAAACCTTTTTGTTCACCCTCTCTCCTCTCAGCCAATCAAAATCTTCTATTTAATATTTCATTTAAAAAAAATCAAAATTAAATTAAAAAGTAAAACAAATTAAGGAAACAAATTATGTATACTTTTAATTAAAGAAAATTAAATATTGGTTTGGTTTAGATTTTTAAAATTAGAACAAAATTATGTATCGGTTTGGGTTTACAAATAAAGGTATTAGAGTTTAGATTTTACAATTAAAACAAAATTATATGTCGGTTTGGGTTCACAAATGAGATGGTTAGGGTTTAGATTTTACAAGTAGAAAGAAATTGTACGTCGTTTTGAGTTCACAAATGAGATGGTTAGGGTTTAGATTTTACAAGTAGAACGAAGTTATATGTCGGTTTGGGTTCACAATGAGATAGTTAGGGTTTAGATTTTACAATTAGAACAAAATTATATGTCGGATTGGGATCATAAATGAGATGGTTAGGGTTTAGATTATACAATTAGAATGAAATGATATGTTGGTTTGGGTTCACAAATAAGATGGTTAGGGTTTAGATTTTACAATTAAAACAAAATTATATGTCGGTTTGGGTTTACAAATGAGATGGTTAGAGTTTAGATTTATAATTAGAATGAAATTATATATCGGTTTGAGTTTATTAAAGAGCGGTTTAAGTTTTTAATTTTATAATAATATATACAGATTCTATTTCCTTATTTTTTATAAGGGGGTGAATGAAGATGTTCACTCCAAGGGGTGAACCCAAGTATTGTTATTACTATAATCAGAGCCGGACTCGAGGGCATGCATTTGAAACATTGCAGTGGGTCCCACCAATTATTTTTTAAAATTAAATTTTAGTTTTTTTGGACTTAAAAGAAAAATAAGAAAAAAAAATTAAGTAACAAGAAGATGAGAAAAAAATATTTCTAAAAACATTCATATTAAATTTTGTAAAACAATATTTTCAGAAAAGTTCTGCAAAAATTATGATTTTATTCTATTAATCTTATGAAAAAATGTAATGCAACTTGTTTATTAGTTTTTCAGCTAAATATTTTTTATAATCTGTATGGGATCCCAAATTTCGTTGGTCTGACTCTTGCCACAATACAATATTACTCTCATCACAAATTATATTAGTTAGCATAATATCAAAATTTTATATTAACTATAATTACATCTATTCTTAAGGATAATTTATACTGTAAAATTGGAAACAAAACTTGGCCAAACGAGTCATGATCGGTATTGGCGTAATTTCCATATATGATGATTTAAATAGAATTTTAATCGTTTATATCTCTAAATATACAATTGAATAGTATTAAATTACACATGTATTACGGGTTAAATCGTGAAAAATTAAAAATCTAATTCATATAGTTTTATTCATATCAAATTAAAAACTATAAGAAAATTACACATCTATTGCGGGTTAAATAAAAAAAATCAAAAAATCTAAATTATATAACTTTAATATCAAACTAAAAATCTATAAAAATTAAATTCTTATATATCAAAATGAAAAACGATTGCGTGAGCTAAATTCTAGTATATCCAGTAAAATAACTGATAGATTTAGATTAAATCAAACTAAGACTAATAAAACATAAAACAAGACAATCTTAGAAAAATTGGGGAGAATAAATTGGATTTAACATAAAAAAAACCTTGAATCTTAATGAAAAGTAAATGCTTCATCATCGGTCTACTGTCAAGGCAAAATGGGAGAAGTCGATAAAGTGTGTAAGTTGAAAAGTAAAATGCAAATGTGACTAAAATTGTTTAACTATACTTCCATGTTTTTACCTTCTTCTTTTTTTTCTGCCATGGAACCATTGTCTAGGTATATTATTTAGGTATTCAAACCATTAATGGAAACATCACTATTTATTTTCAATATCACTATTTTGTTTTGTTTTGAAACATCTGCCCATGAACATCTGCAAAGCCTAAACAAAATAAAGGATTAGATTTTTAGAATATGGACAGAAGCATTTTTGTCATTTTGATAGACGAACCGATACAGTACCCTATAAATACCCATGTACAATATCCACGTGTATAGGAAGGCTAACCGTCTATTTGATAGGTTAACTACCAATTCGTATTCTTTGCAGTTAGGTCTTCATTCTTTTGATTCATATCCTGATGTAGTTCATTCGATTATGTTGGAGGATTCTGGTGAAATGGCCATTCTTAGAGTTGTTCGTTTGTAATTCTTTCTAGTTCATTTTAATATAGTAATGGAGACGGTTGTTTCCCTTTTTCCCACCAAAAAAATATTATTATTTCTTTCTTTATTTACCTTTTTTATTTAGTTTTTTTTCATTAATTGAGTGAATAAAAATATTTGATGTGTCAAGATTTTTACTGGTTTTTAATACTAGATATGGATATTTTATTTAAAATAATTGTTTAATTGACAATGATTCTGTTAAAAAGTAATTCAATACTAGCTAATTTTTTATTTCTTTACATAGTTTAAATTAGAAATTATGATATGTCTAATTGGTAAAGAATATCAAAATTTTGATTGGATAGATTTTGTCACCTTTTCTGTACTGTATATAAAAGATAGGGAGCTAGGGACCGTAAGTGCAATCATCAAATTAACCGTCTGGTCGTAGCAGAATCAGATCTGAACTTTTGTCATGAAGAACTCTGGGGAGACTACGTCTCCTGCAGCCACTCCCATCGCCGACGGTATGAAGAAGCTGAAAAGCTCCTCCCTCGAAAGCCAGGCTATCTCGCCACCTGAACTACAACGTACACCATAGAAAGAAGTCAACAGAGTCAACCCCATCTCCACCGTCTTCACCCCGTACTCCCATTCTAACTCCACGTCCAAAAGCAATACGCGATGAGTTAAGTAATCCTAGAAAACCACTAGGTCTTTCTGAATCATATCTTTATATCATATACCGTTCTTCCTTAACCTGAGATATCCTTTTTCATTCGTTTCAGGGACATGAGGAAGAATTGGCGTGTATACCTACTACAAGTCACTACAAGAAAACACGGATTTTGCGACTACGATCGGCGACTATACCCGTAGTCGTTAAATTTAGCGATTATTTACCCACTAATTTGCGACTGTTTTATAACTACACTTACATAGTCACTATTTAGTCGCTAATTTGCGACTAAACGCGTTTGTCGCTATTTTAGTCGCTAAATGGCGACTATTTTGCGACATTTACGACGTGTCGCAAAACTTAGTCGCAAAATAGTCGCTAATTTAGCGACTAAGAGGTAGTTGATTGTGTAGTCGTAAATTTGGCGACTATTTTATGATATTTTCGGCGGGTCGCAAAATTTAGTCGCAAAATAGTCGCAAAATTGTCGCTTAAAGTTGGTTTTAAACACGTTTTTAGCATTCGGAGTAGGTGTACCTATATTTGGTGACTACGTAATATGCCTATATAATCTGAGCTCACCAATCGTTTTTCTTACTCACAGAACACAAAGCAACACAAGAAAGAAAAAACGAGGTCATAGAGATTTATAATAATGTCAGGAAGTTACAATTATAGTAATTTCCGAGAGTGGATGTACAAGAGGATCGATGAGGTGACGGGAAATTTTACAGAAGAGTTCAGAGCCGGGATGGAGCAGTTCATGCAATTTGCAAATAGCCAGCCTTTTGCACAAGAAAACGGGGGTAAGTTTTTTTGCCCTTGTAGTAGGTGCAAAAACGGGAAGCGTTTTCTAGGGACTAGAATTAGGAATCATCTTTTTAGTTATGGGTTTATGCCAGATTATTATGTTTGGTATAAGCATGGGAAAGAAATTAATATGGATATAGGAACGAGTACTGTTGATCCGACATTTATTAGTGGGAGTGAGGAAGTGGGTAATGTAGTAGAAGATATATATGTGGATATGGTGAATGATGCATTTCCTTCTACTGTGGGTTATGATGATAACTATCAATGGGATGGGGGTTATCAAAGTGTAGAAGAACCAGTTCTTAACCATTCAAAAAAATTCTATGACTTGTTAGAAAGTGCAAAAAATCCAATATATGATGGTTGTCGTGAAGGTCAGTCACAATTATCTTTAGCTGCTAGAGTTTTGCAAATTAAGGCAGATTATAATATGAGTAAAAAGTTAGTGGATTCAGTATGTGAAATGTTGAGTGATTATTTACCGGAAGGAAACCAGGCTACGGGTTCTCATTACGAGAGAGAGAAATTAATGCGCAATTTAGGACTCCCATATCATACAATTGATGTTTGTATAAACAATTGTATGTTATTCTGGAAAGATGTCAAAAAGGAAGAAAAATGTTTGTTTTGTGATGCACCAAGATGGAAGCCTAAGAATGACCGACGCAGAACCAAAGTACCATATAGTCGTATGTGGTACTTACCTATTGGTGATAGACTGAAGAGAATGTATCAGAGTTACAAGACTGCAGCAGCAATGCGATGGCATGCTGAGCACCAAGCAAAGGTGGGAGAAATGAGTCATCCGTTTGATGCAGCGGAGTGGAAGTATTTTCAAGAAAAAAATCCTCAATTTGCTGAAGAACCACGTAGCGTGTATTTGGGATTGTGTACTGATAGATTCAATCCATTTGGGATGTCTCGCCACCATTCATTATGGCCAGTGATATTGACGTCATATAATCTACCCCCTGGTATGTGCATGGATGCTGAGTACTTGTTTCTTACATTTATGAATTCTAGTCCAAACCATCTGCGAGCTAGTCTTGATATCTTTCTCCAACCTCTTATTGATGAGTTTAAAGAGTTGTGGTCTACCGGAGTTGATGCATACGATGTGTCCTTGGGCAAAAATTTCAACCTAAAAGCAGTGCTGATGTGGACGATAAGCGACCTTCCTGCGTATGGCATGTTATCTGGATGGACAACACATGGTAAATTGTCTTGTCCAGTTTGCATGGACGATATAAAGTCTTTTTATCTACCGAATGGAAGGAAGACATGTTGGTTTGATTGTCATCGAAGATTTCTTCCTCCTGATCATCCTCTGAGGAGGAATAAAAAAGACTTCTTGAAGGGAAAAGACGCTATAAGAGAGTATCCACCAAAGTCCTTGACCGGTGAGCAAGTTTATTCTGAGCGGTTGAATTGTGTAAATCCTCCAAGACCCAAGGACGTCGGTGGAAATGGTAATGAAAGGAAGATGCATGGATATGGAAAGGACCATAACTAGCACAAGGAAAGCATTTTATGGTCGCTACCGTACTTGAAGGACCTTAATCTTCGACATAATATTGATGTGATGCATACAGAGAATAATTTTTTGGACAACATCATGTACACTCTTATGCGTGTGAAAGGTAAATCAAAAGATTCCGTCATGTCAAGGTTGGATATAGCAAAGTTCTATTCTCGGCCACACTTACATCTTGATAGTAGGGGTAAAGCACCTTTCCCGCCCTATACATTGACAGACGAAACCAGAACAAGCTTATTGGAATGTGTGAAATACTCGGTGAAATTCCCAGATCGCTATTCAGCAGACTTAGCAAGTTGTGTTGATATGGAAAATGGAAAGTTTTCAGGCATGAAGAGCCATGTTTTCATGAAGCGGTTACTTCCATTTATCTTTGCAGAACTCCTTGACCAGAATGTCCATCTTGCGTTATCAAGTATTTTAATTAATTATTTAAAGTTCTATATATATAGATGAAGTGAGTAATTGTGTTGAAGCTTGACTAAATATAATATTGTAGGGGTTGGAGCATTTTTCCGGGACTTATGCTCGAGAACTTTGCAAACAAGTCGACTTCAAATTCTAAAACAGAACATTGTTTAAATCCTCTGCAATTTGGAAAAGATATTTCCACCATCATTTTTTGGAAGACCTTGTTATTTTTTAAAGATTATTGTTTTATACAATCAATAAAACATTTTCTGTGTTTAAAAAAAAATATATATGTATATATATAACATTGGGGCTACTCAAACCCAGGTCTGATGATTACAATTAGAGTACATTAACCATCTGAACCAATTTCTCTTTTCTGTATATTGACAAAACGTATCGGTTATATTGTGTAACATTTGTCTTATATTTTGGGCAAAACAAATTTGGGCCAAAATATTTCGATCCGATCCATTAACTAAAAACCTAACACTCGATCCATTAAGAAAACAAAACCTAAACCTAACACTCGATCTCTCCTTCTTTCTCACTTCCGCATCTCCTTCGTTTCCATTAACCCTAATCGATTCGATCTCTCCTTCTTCCTCACTTCCGCATCTCCTTCGTTTCCATTAACCCTAATCGATTCGATCTCTCCTTCTTCCTCACTTCCGCATCTCCTTCGTTTCCATTAAACCTAATCGATTCGATCTCTCCTTCTTCCTCACTTCCTCATCTCCTTCTTCCATTAATCTAAACCCTAACCTAAAGCTAAAACACTCGATCTCTCCTTCTTCCTCACTTCCTCATATCCTTCTTCCATTAACCCTAAATCAATCTTCTACAATCAATCCTAATCTCACTTCCTCATCTTAATCTCACTTCTTCCTCAGCTCATGTCGAATCCTGCGGTTAAGAAAACAAAAAAAGAGAAAGGTTGCACCCAACCTTTCTCAGAGAGTTTCCGCATCTAACCCATCCGCAGCCGTTCATCTCACCAAGTCTCAGAGAGCCGGACCGTCTAACCCATCCACAGCCGTGAATCAACCCGCTACCACCACAGTACAATTTCACCCCGACTGCTCGAATTCCTCCGCCGTGCACGCGGTCAGAGGAAGAACGATTTATGCCCCAACAAGTACGACTTGTTCGGAAGATTACCAAGATTTTTACAAACAAATTCGATGGTCCATATTATACTTGGTCTTGTGTGCCTCCCGATAGAAAAGAGAGATACTTCATGGAGTTTGCGGTAAGAATAGTACACTATAACATGTTTTATACTTTTGTTTATTGCTTGTTTTCACTGACATAATTCCTTCTCTCTTTGTTATGTAGAAAACTCACACTTCGGATCCATTGATAACATGGACCGTTCAAGAACATTTCAACACCATCTGTAACCGCCGGAAGAAGGGCATGGTTAGCGATGCAAGAACGGCTCTAATAAAACCTTCATGGATTGAAGGTGACCTCTGGAAAGTGATGGTTGCTAATTGGGATACTGAAGAACAACAGCAAATGAGTTCCACCTATTCCAAGTGTCGTATGTCTGACCGTAATGGTCTCGGTCCTCACATACACTTATCAGGCCCTAAGTCATATAGGGAAATCCAAGATGATCTGGTACTAAATCATTTCTATTTTGTTAGTTTCATTTATCAACATTTCTATATTATCTAGTACTAACAATTGTTTAATTTCTAACATTTCCGGAAGAAGAGTTGGGAAGAGAGGTTAGTATGGGTGAAGTTTTTTTCAAAACACATACAAAGCCGGATGGTTCTTATGTTGATGGCAAGGCAGAGAAAATCCATCAAGCTTATCAGCAGAAGTTGCAAGAGAAGATGGCTGAGCTCGAGGCAGATTCAACTCTTTCAGATGGTACTTCACACCGTCGGGAGCTCACCCCCGATGAATGTACTGCCATCTTTCTTGAGGTAAAGTAGCCTAACACTCGATCATGCATTTGTTTTGCTCTTTAGCTCTTTACTTACTGTTTTTCTTTTTCTAAAAACAGTGCACTGAGAGGGATTCACGTGGAACTCCTTATGGTGTTGGAAGCCTCAAAGATACTCTTGGCAAGGGCAAGGGCAATCAACCATCACAAACGGAAGCCTTTCTCACATTGCAAGAGCAACTGAAGGCAGCCCAACGCCAAATTGAAGTTCAGGCTGAAATCCAGGCGACTCTCAACGCTGAAGCTGCTGCTCGAGAACAAAAGACTGCTCTCCTTGTGGCTGAATAAAAGTAAAAGTTGACGATGATGGTAAAGTTTATGCGCCACACTAATCCAGCCTACATGGAGTTTATAGCCTCTCAATCAGCTGAGGAGGACAATCTTCCATCATCAACTCCATGATCAAACCTTGCATTTTGTTTCTCAACTCATGAACTAAGTTCTTGTATTAAGTTTGTATGTGTTATAAACTTGTTCTTTCTATGCTTTTGGTTTGATCTCTATTTTGAACTTGTGTATGTGAAGGTTTTAATACAATTATGATTATGTTTTTAGAAGGTGTTTTCATTAGATTTTTGATTTACTAATTCAGTATTAAAATCAGGATTACTAAAACAATAAAAACCAGTAAATTTCATTATTTTCTAAAACAAAGTAGTCGCTATATAGTCGTCATTTAGTCTGCAAATTGTCGTTAAATAGAGGGTAAATAGTCGCAGAATAAAACGACTAATTTGAGACTAAAGTATTGCAAGTTTTATTCATGTATATACGTCGTAACGTTGTCGCAGATTAGTTGCTAAATTTAGCGACTAATACACGACTAATGCTATTATAATCGTTAAATTATCGGCAAATTGTCGCAATATTTGGTTACTACGTGACGACAACGCAGCGACAAAGTAACGAAAACGCTATATTGTCGTTAAATAGTCGTTATTTAGCAACTATTTAACGACTATACGAATTAGCGACAAAATTTTACCTACAACAGTAATTAGTCGCTAAATAGTCGTATATGATCATTTAACGACTATTTAGCGACTATTTACACAGTCGCCGTTGGTCTGTTTTCTTGTAGTGAGTTCACGGTTGTATCTTCCTGTTTCATAGTCTGGTGGTTGCGATTGCTGGGAGTAATGTTCAGGAGTGTGGTGCAGACTTGCAAGTGCACTGTTCGGCATACTTCGTGCTACACCACAAGTTTCTCTCCCAGATACCCTACTTGTTCTCTCTTGCAGTCTATATTCAACTAGGGGTCATATCGACACGTTTTAAACCTGTGAGCCCGAATCGTCTGTTGATCGTTGATATGGCAACCATCACATCCAGGCTCATTATCCTCGAAGTTGCTATGTACCACACACTGGGAAAAAATTTCTTTCACTATCTGCGCGGGGCTTACAATACGAGCGATAGTGTTATGGAGCCTCAGTCGTGTCCGAGTCCCATATCTTGAGATCAATAAAAAAATTATTATAATGAAGAAGAAAAAGATTAGGGAGTTGTAATAGGGTGATATATGCTACCCTGTATTTGCATGCAACTTAAAATAACACTAAGATACTGAAGTTGTTATTATTAATCTTATTTATGTCTATTGTTATCACCGTACATGTTGACCCTTTGGTAATTTGTATATTTTAACGTCCAGTACAGCGCGTGCGTATAATTTTTATTACTATTTATATTTTATATTGGATTTTTTAAAAAAAATATTTGATGTTTTGCAAATAGAAGAATAACTAAAATTGATAGTTTGTGTAGCTAAATATTTATATTCAATTTTTACCGGTAATATACTTCATGACTATTTGTTTGTTATATTTAGTTTGTTTGTTTAGTGTTTGAGATTTTATTTATACGCTATGATTAGTCACATTTTAATGATTTAATTATTTTACACAATCTTAGTTAAATCAACTTAATTTTATATATCATATATTCTAATATTAATAGTGTTGACAAATAATAAAATGAGGATTTGACCCGTGTTAGCACAAATTTAAAGATAGTTTATTAATTCCAACATGTCGTCTTTATAACCCATCAACTATATAACCATATTATATAGTATTTTGAACTTTTTGAATTTTACATATCCGTAATATTTTAAAATTTTATTAAATTTATATATATTAATTATAATATTTAAATAAATGTGAATCGAAGTTCTTCTTGCGTTAAAAATCAAAACTCACAGGTTTTGGAAAACAAAATAGGAATCAAATTGTTGTTTTCTTGATTTGCAAAAGATTCATAGATAGAATATTTTCAATACACAATAAAGGTGTAGTTAAATATATCATATTTTGTGTTTCCATATTGATTTTGATGTAATTTTTTAGTTGGAATGGAATGTAAAATATTTAGGAAAGAAAATCTGAAATAATGTTATTTTTTGAAACTTTTGAAGGGTTACTGTTGTAAATAAAAATTTAAATAAGAAAAACTAAAAGGGCATAACACAAAATGTACTTCAAAAATGTTAATATAGATTAAAGCTGTCAATTAGAGCAAGTCAGTGGGTTTTTTTAACCTCTAACTGTGGCGAACGTTCTCTTTACGAGTTTTGGCGTGATTAATTTAGAAGATTTTATTATATTTTTTTAATTGTTTAACAATATATGGTTGTTAAAAATTTTATTTTTGTGAGTTGTATTATTCTTTAGGATATTCTATTCAAATGTATTTTGGTATAACTAAAAAAGATAATCCATATAAACTATTTTGTAACCAACTAATGAATCAAATAATAAATATAATTTTATAACATATTTATAGTCTAAAAAAGAAGTGGTGTACTTATTACCTTAAACACCATGGTTGGTTAGTCATATGACTCACGTATATTTAATATATTAAGATCCGTGCTAGAGCACGGGTTAATATTCATTATATTTATATTGTAATTTTTCTATAAAATATAAATTATGTGATTGTTTTTGAAAGTTTTTTTAGATAAAATAGTATGCAATAAAATCATATGCTAAATATGATGACTTGAAAAAGACACTTATTTTGTAACTTTATATTGTTAATGATTCTAGATAAGTACTCATGCTATAACACTAGTTAAATTTTATTTTATACAAAATTTGGTATATTTTCTATTTTAAAATAAAATTTTAATATGTTGTATCAGTTTATGTACGTGAAGTTATTTCAACAATGTATATTCTACCTATGACTTGAATGTCATTATAAGACATAATTTTGTAAATTTGGTTTTTTTTTAAAACGAGTTATTATATTATGAGTAATTTAATATATTGTTATACTTTTTGTTTTAATATACTTAATTTTTTAAAATTATTTTATATTATAAAGATATATTATTGATATTATTATAACAAACCATATCAGAGTGTTTACAGTTTCTAACTTTAATATCAAGTTTCAATATTTTTAAAATATTTCAAAATAAATTATTTAAAATTTATTATATTATATAAAATTATAAAATTTAATAAAAAAGTATAAAATTGAGTTTTAATATTTAAATTTTAACTCGTACTCAACAAAAAGTAAAATAAATTAATTTCCGACAAGATTAGTAATGTAGATCGGGCCAAGTAGATTAGGTCAAAAAGCCCGTGAGAGCCCAAAAAACCTAAAAAAAAAACCGGTTAAAATTGCAAACCCTCGATTTCATTTCTCCAATTCTATCGGTGTGTAAAAATTTTGAGAACGACGACGACGACGAAAGAGAAAAAGAGTGTTTCAGTCACCACCACTGGCACAAGGAGCTCGGAAACACAAAACCAATTCATCTCCTTGTCGTCTCCATATCTACCTTTTTCCCCGTTCTGCTTCTTCGTCTCTACCAACCAAGGTTCGTTTTCGTTTATTTTAACGCTTTATTTTTTCCGGAATTTGGAAATTTTTATTTATTAAGATGAATCCGGAATTCACGACTCTATTGTTTAGCTTCTCCGCTAAAGGTTTTAGAAATCTTGGATTGAATTCGCAATATGGAGAATCTTAATTTCAATGTCTTATTTTTTTATTTTTTTTTTGCTTATGTGTTCCTAATCCTCTTTTATTCTTTTAATACAATCTTAGAACACAAAACCAAAACCCTAATTAAAAAAACCAAATATATCTTGAAAAAAAAATAACAAATCCCACACAAATATTTAAGCTGTTGTTTATTGGTAATATATGAACATACTTTTGTGTGTGTGTGTGTGTGTTTTGGGTTTGTCTAATTTGTGAGATTCAGTGGTCATTTCATTTGATTTCTCCAGTTCCTAATTGATTTATATCTTTATGTATTCGTGTATTTGTTTATAGGAATGCTGTTTAAATGGAATCAGCAATGGAGAATCTAACGGATATAGAATCTACTACAATGGAGAATTTAACTGAGTTGGAGAGTGAGAGACTTGAACTGGGCGCTGACAAGGAAATTGAAAGTGGAGAGCAAAGGCAAGATGATGTAAAGGAAACGGAGAATGAGAATCCAGGAGAGGAAGCTTCGAACGAGGTGAATTCTATGCTTGAGATGGAGACTAATGATGATGATCCGCCAAAGATTGATGATGAGAAAACTTCCCTATTAGAAACAAGCCCGCCTCCAGTTCCATCTCCGTCAGTAGCTTTAGAAACTGACCAAGGGTTCATCAGCCCTACTGTTGAAGACACTCCAGAAGAGAACATAGACCCTATCTTGAAAGATGACGGAGTAGCTGTCAAGGTTGACAAAGATGATGCAACAGTCCTTGAAGAAACTGCTGAAATACCTGACTCCACACTCTTGGAGGAGGACACAGGATCACTGCATCAGCATGATGATATTGTGATGGAGCAGGAAAACGCTGCAGAAGAACATGACATGATAGCCTCAGGAGACCATGAAGAATTTTCAGTCAATCCTGGTAACAAACATTCAGAAGAAGAAGGATCACTGCATCATCATTATAATACTGTAATGGAGCAGGACAAAGCTGCAGCAGAACATGAGATCATATCCTCAGGAGACCGTAACGAATTTCCAGCCAATCCTGATGCCAAAGTTGTTGAGGAGAACAATGACAGTATGGAGGAGTGTGAGGCTAACAATGTGAATTTGGCTGGCGATGGAAGTGGACCAGTCGATCATGATGACGGGACCACAAGGGAGCTTGAGAAAGGGCTAGAGGTGCCTGGTTCTGAGACCATATCTAAACTGGAGGATACCCCATCTGAGCCTCTCTCGGAGGCCTCAATGAACGTGGAAAAGGAACTAGACCTGCCTGCCACTGAGAATTTGACAGACAATGACAAAAACTCTGATGTGTTGGCAGTTAGAGTCTCAGAAGACAGTGAAAAAGGGTTATCTGTCTTGCCCGCTACCCAGACTCCCTCTGATCATGATGAAGGAATGACTATAGTTGATGCTGAAGCTACAGAAGACATGGAACTTGATCTTCCAGGTTCTAAATTGGTTGCCGATGCTACTGTTGACTCTACTAATAACAAGGATGTCAATGTTGAGGCTAATACTGAAAAGCAAGATAATTCTAGAGAACTTGTGATAAATGATGCAGAGAATGTAAGTGCACCAGTGAGACGTGAACCCGGTCCTCGTGTTGCATCTTCCAGTATAAAGTCTGAAGCGCGGGGTAGTGGAGATTTGAATAACGGAGTCCATAAGATAGTTCGGACAACACCTGGCTTTGATGGGACCATGCGCGCAAAGCGCAATTTCCTCTTGGATGATAGATCTGACGGTAATGAATCTGGAACAGAAGAGGATCAGTCTGATTTTATGAAAGAATTGGATAGTTTTTTTAAAGAGAGAAACATGGATTTCAAACCTCCAAAATTTTATGGGGAAGGACTGAACTGCCTTAAGTAAGCTTGCTTCCTATCATTATTTAGTCACTTTAGTATGTTATACATTGTAAAATTTTCAGAAGCTGATATTGAATCAATTTCTTTTGCACAAGGTTGTGGAGAGCTGTAACTAGATTGGGCGGGTATGACAAGGTATGGGTCACTCTGAATATGCCTGATGAATATCACAGCGTCTTTTTTGACGAGAAAATGTGCCTTTTGCTTTTCATCTTCCCTTCCTGGCTTACTTACATGCATACTGTTGTTCGTGATCTAGCAGTGGGGCTTTCGGTGATTTTCTATGGTTAATATGTTTTTTTACTGGATAGGTTACTGGAAGCAAACTATGGCGGCAAGTGGGAGAGTCTTTTAGGCCCCCAAAGTAAGAAGAATGCTTCTCTTATGAGTGGTAAAAATTTTGGGAAATCATGTGTAAATTTGTAAGACTTAACCTCGTATTGGTCAATTGTTTGTTCAGGACATGTACAACAGTATCATGGACTTTCCGAGGTTTCTACGAAAAGGTGAGATTATATTCTACAACTCTTCCACTCTCTGCTTTTTGTTTCTTTCATGTGACTTTTGTATACACTGGCATGGGATCTATGCATCAATGCTTCTGAGAAATTATTTAAATGATTGAACAGAAAACAGTTGTGAATCATATTCAATTATATTTTCCGTTAGATACAGTAACATCTAGTAACATTATATTTTCTTAATTTTTCAGGCTCTTCTTGAATATGAGCGGCATAAAGTTAGTGGAGGTGAACTTCAGATACCCCTTCCGTTGGAGCTAGAACCAATGAATATTGATAATCATGTAAGATTGAGAAAAACATCATGCGTCCGTAGTTTTTGTTCGATCATTTTCTTATGATTAATGTTTGTGTTTGAACTTAACCCGCTGCCTTGTTTCTACACTAGGCGTCTGGATCAGGTAGAGCAAGGAGAGATTCAGCAGCACGTGCTATGCAAGGTTGGCATTCACAGCGTCTTAATGGTAACGGTGAAGTTAATGACCCTGCAATCAAGGTCCGGTTGAGTCTTGTTACCAAACATATGTTTCATTTTACATTCACTGATTCCCTTCATCTCTTTGTTGTCATAGTCTGAACTAACATGCTGTTTTGTAATTGGTAGGATAAGAACTTAGTTCTTCATCAAAAGCGTGAGAAACAGATTGGGACCTCCCCTGGTATGAGTTCTGTTTGATGAAGAAGTCTTGGTTCTCATTTATATTATTGAAACTTCTATTCGGGGTTGTTACTTACATCTGGGAAATGTCATCAGGTTTGCTCAAACGCAAGAGGCCTGCTGAATATGGTGCAAAAAATGCCAACCAAGTGTCTAAACCTATGTATGGTTTTTAGCTTTGTGGTTTGGTTTTCAATGGGTGATCATTCACATTTGAATGCTGATCTCAGTTGTTGTGTTTCTTAGGTTGGATGTTACAGTCGTTGATGTTGGACCACCAGCTGACTGGGTCAAGATTAACGTACTGAGGACGGTAAAATCAATCGCCACTTTCTTAGAACCCTGATCAATCACTTTCTGGTTTCACATGTATTAATAATCTCTTCCGTTACCTGCAGCAAGATTGCTTTGAGGTCTATGCACTAGTCCCAGGACTAGTTCGTGAAGAGGTTAGCTCTCAAATTTGAAAACTCGTGTTGTTGACATATGGGTCCTAAGATTGAGTTTAACTCTCAGTTTTTGTCTTGGCAACAATAATACAGGTGCGAGTCCAATCAGATCCGGCTGGGCGGTTGGTAATAAGTGGCGAACCTGAGAACCCTATGAATCCCTGGGGAGCTACTCCTTTCAAAAAGGTAAAATACTCAGTTACACGATACTTCAGTTTATGCATAGAATGTTGAATGGCATTCTCAGACCTCCATTGGAACACTGCAGGTGGTAAGTTTACCGACGAGAATCGATCCTCATCACACATCGGCTGTGGTAACCTTAAACGGGCAGTTATTTGTCCGTGTGCCTCTCGAGCAATTGGATTAGAAACATTTACAGTTTTAACAAAAAGCCTTTGAAGAAGATCTGAAAAGAGAGATGATTGTTAGAAGAAGTAGCTGTTGTTGAGAGTATTTTGTCTGTATATTATTATGAGAGCATAACACCACAACCTGAGAAGAGCCAACTTTAGGAATCCTTTTTAATTAGGCCATCTAGTTTATGGTCTCTCTCCTCTCTTTGATTGGATTATCTTCTTAGTAGTATCACTATTGATTTGTTGTAGCTCAAAAATCTTTTTAAAAAACCCTTTTTCTATTAGGAAGACACCAATTTTACAACTTTATTTGATTATTTTATCGTTTATTATTGATATCTGTGGCCGTGGATCTTTTTTTTATTACCACCTTATATGTTATAGCCCAAGAATCAAGATTGCATCTCAATCTGTACTTAGTGGGTTAGTGGTATTACTAGAAAAAGACAATTGGTCTAAATTAGTATTATCTTTTCAATGTTTATTAAGGTGTTATGGAAAGATGTGTTTTTGTAAAACTATGTTTAGTTTAGGGTTAGACCATCTCCAATGTATATCTCTATTTTTTTCTCTAAAATAGAGTAACTCTAAAATAGAGCATTGTTTTCCTCCAATGTATTACTCTATTTTGGTAGTGTAAAAAAATAGAGGTGAGAATAGAGTTACTCTATATATAAGGCAATCCTATCATTTTCTCTATTTTAGAGGAAAATATAGAGTAGGGTTGGAGCAAATGTTGCTCTATAATAGAATTTTGACTCTAAAATAGAGTAGGGTTGGAGATGCCCTTAGATTATGATTTTTTTTTTTAACAACAGGGTTAGATTATGATTTTGGATTTAAAATTTAGGTTTAACTTTTTTTTTTTCTAGAAAATAAAGAACTTCTTTCTTATTTAACTTTACATTTCAGACTATATTAATCCAGCCTTGTATTTTGTGTCAAATATGCGAGAATCATCATTGGCTTGTAAGGAAATGTAATCCACTGTTTTAATATTGGAAGTGATTCTAATCTTGTCACTGTTAATATTCCAAACTCCAAAGCCTTTGCATATATAAAAATGATCAAATAATAATTTTGCCATATGGGCTTTTAATTCATAAAATATTGTAAATTTTGCATCGTAAACTGTGATTCAAATAAAGTGGTCTATATTATTCAAACTGATTTGAACATGTGTTGGATCTCAATGAGCCAGTCAAGGTTCATAATAAAGTCTTTATTAAGCAGCGTAGGAGGAGGTTTCTTACTTGGATCTGCTCTCTCAACTCCTCCGTCTTTCGCCACCGCGTCTTCTTCTCCTTCCTCCTCCTCCGCCGCCGCAATGGGAACTCACAAAACCAAGGTTTGCATCGTCGGAAGTGGTCCAGCAGCACACACGGCGGCGATCTATGCAGCTAGGGCTGAGCTTAAGCCTCTTCTCTTCGAAGGATGGATGGCTAACGACATCGCTCCCGGCGGTCAGTTAACTACAACCACCGACGTCGAGAACTTCCCTGGGTTCCCTGACGGTATCCTCGGTGCTGAGATCGTCGAGAAATTCAGGAAGCAATCGGAGAGGTTCGGTACTGAGATCTTCACTGAGACGGTTAACAAAGTTGATTTCTCGTCGAAGCCGTTTAAGGTAATCACCGATTCGAGAACTGTTCTCGCTGACTCTGTGATCATTTCGACTGGAGCTGTAGCGAAACGTCTTAGCTTCACTGGATCTGGTGAAGGCGATGGTGGTTTTTGGAACCGTGGTATCTCCGCTTGTGCTGTTTGCGACGGAGCTGCTCCGATTTTTAGGAATAAGCCTCTTGTGGTTATTGGTGGTGGTGATTCGGCTATGGAGGAAGCTAATTTCCTCACTAAGTATGGATCTAAGGTTTATATTATCCATAGAAGGGATACGTTTAGGGCGTCTAAGATTATGCAGCAGAGAGCTTTGTCTAACCCTAAGATTGAAGTCATTTGGAACTCTGCCGTGGAGGAAGCGTATGGAGATGAGAACGGACGTGTTCTTGGAGGGTTGAAGGTGAAGAACGTTGTTAGTGGAGAGGTTTCAGATCTTAAGGTGTCTGGATTATTCTTTGCTATTGGTCATGAGCCAGCGACCAAGTTTTTGGATGGCCAGCTTGAGCTTGATGAAGATGGTTATGTTGTGACCAAGCCTGGTACCACAAAGACGAGCGTGGTTGGTGTATTCGCTGCTGGAGATGTTCAAGACAAGAAGTATAGACAGGCCATCACTGCTGCAGGAACTGGTTCGTTTTTTTAACTTTTCTTTTTTTACATTTCGAAAAAATGAGTTAGCTCTTTGAGATCATGATTGGAATCTATCTGATAATATTATGCCTTATAGATATTTTGATTGACCTGTTGTTCTACAGGAGTCAGGTTTTCGAAAGTCAGTAGCTTTTTATGATGAAATCCTTTCGTTTTCTCAAAGTGGTTTGCTTTGTATATCGTTTGATTCACTTAACATAGTCGTCTACGCATGCTTTTGTTGGATTTGTGTTTGCTACAGAGTGGTATTGGGTTACGAAGGAAACATTCAGTTCATATTGATCATGTGTTTGCGGTTATAGACTATCTGCGTTCATTCTCATTCTCTGTAGAAGACTAGTACTAGTCATTAATTGTTCTCAGTAAGTGTCTTGAGAGCTTGGAGGTCAAGTTATATGTGCTCGTTACTTAATACCATAATGTGTATTATCTACTATTTGTGTTTGCTGTTGTGGTCTTGTGTTGTGCTTTTGTTTGCGGTTGCATGCTATCTACGTTTCCATTCGTAATAACTCTTTAGACGACTAGTAGTGGTCTTGAGAGCCCGCAGGGGAAACTAAATTGTTTCAAGTATATCGTTATAAGATTTGTTTAATGTTACAAGAAAAAAAAAAAAAAAAAGCCGACATATTTAGCTATTTACACGGCATGTTGTGTGGTCTTTAAATGACTCGAGCTGAAGTCAGATTGTTCTTGGCGGTCTAGACTCTAGAGAGTGATTGTGTGTTTCCATCAAACCCATTCAAATGCTCATCTCCTTTCTTTTTGTTTCACGGATAAGAAAGAATAAGTTTAATAAACAACTTTATGAATGGTGCAGGGTGCATGGCGGCATTGGATGCAGAGCATTATTTACAAGAGATTGGATCTCAGGAGGGTAAGAGTGATTAGAGAAGGTGTAGGAGAAGAATCCATTTATAAGTTGCTCTATCACTTTCCTCTCCTCTTATTATTTGCTTTGTCATTTTAAAAATCAATAAAGAATAAGATTATCTCATAAGGACAATCTGAGTAGAGAGTATTGTTATTTGCATTTGTTTGCAGTTGGAGTTTGTTCCAAGTTGTAAACTCTTTAGCCGTCGCAGCTTCGACCCATTCCTTTTTAAGATTTGTTCCTCTCAGTTGAGAGGACTTCTATACTTATTTTGATTATCTCTCAGTTCAAAATTGAATCAATGGATTGGAGTTTCATAGCTCGAGAAAAGTAAGGAATATATGATTAAATTTCTCGACACTGAAATTGGGTGGTAGGAGATGATGACGTGGACTAACGTAACCGTATAAGAGAGAAGAATAATATGATCAATAATTCACTTCCATGTTATATAAATACTAGTATTAGACATTTACTAGGTAACAATCCGGCACAATGTACGGATAAGCCCCCTCTTATAAAATTATCATGACTAAAGTTATTATTTGAAATCTAAAATTTGTTTGTGTAAAATAACATATTAGCTTAAGTTTGTAGTTTATTTTATATCAAAATATGTTATCCATGAAATATATAAACGTGATGGTGATGGATAAAAGTTTGACAAAATATAACCATTTATGGCAATATTATTTTTTTTGTGTTTTTAGAAATTAAATTCATATTTTTTATGTTTTTCATTATTGTATTTACAGAAATGAAATTTAATAAAATTTATATTTAATAATATATAATTACCCTCAACTAACAACAAAAATGCAATATAAAAATGAAAATTATGCTGACGTAACAATATATTATACTTCTTTATAAAACAACAAACTCAATTCATTTTTTAATTATAATTTCTTCTGTTTTATTAAATTGTTTTCTATAGCAATTTATATTACATAATTGTTGAATATTAGTATTAAAACACTAAGATATAGTTATATATAAAATACTAAGAAATATAATTTACATTAAAATGTAATTATATTTTTGTATGTTAAAGAATTTATTTTTGATATTTTAATGTAAAGATATGAATATTTTTACTAATTAAATTATACATTATATTTTATATGTTAATTTTGAAATATTCATAAAAATATGTTTGAAAAGGAGGTGAATGCTAGAAAATAACAAATTATTTTAATTTATTTTTAGTGAAATATATAATGGCATGAACTATGAATAATATTAACTACCGAGGACAAAGTACAAAAATGTGTCTCGAGCCTCTAGCGACAACACGTAAGTTTTTTTCACAAAATGTTTGTCTATTAATATATTTGGGATATTCACACTAAAGACATATACTATAAATGTACCATTTTGTATACAAAAGGTGTATATAAGTAATTTTTGATTTCATGTACAACACAAATATACAATCGACAAAAATGAGACTAAAAATATGAATGACCAGCATGAGTAGCCAGCCTATGCAGCTTATCTAGACGATATTCGGATCAATAGGGAGGAGTTTTCTTCTTTCTCTTTGATTTACATTTCTCGTAATGCCAATGTAAGAGCGTACTCTTTAGCACGCCAAGCGCGTGTATCTTCGCATCATGTTTTTTTGTAGACAGTTTCCAAAAAAAAAAAGACTAAAAATATGAAAATGATCTGATCCGAACCGATATCTAATAGATATTCGAATATAACCAAACATATAAGAAATAGTTTGATATTCCGATAGATATGGCTCATATCTTTTATGTATTTGTATGGTATTATGAGAACCTTGTCATTTACTTAATTTCTATCTTTTTATTTGTTTTAATACTCCATTAGTATGGTTATTTGGGTACAATAAGATTAAAAAGTATTTGAATAAAACATTGTCCAAGATTTTTTGGTTTAATTTTAGTTATCGACAATCATATCCAAACAGATCCGAAATTCGAATTATCCAAACCGAAACCAATCCGAATTTTATAAATACCCGAATGGATGGTAGAGTCAATATCGAAAAAATCCGATCCGAAAAATCTGATTCGATATCCGAACGCCCAAGCCTAGGTGGCACCACAACAGAACCAGATCTATGCCAGAACAACATACCATTAACTGGTGCAATTGAGTTACTGTAAATATATTGCTACCTCGAGGTTCAAGTACCAGTCGCTAATGTAATCTTTATGATTAAGCTTCTTCTCGGTGATAATACGTAAAGCATGGCGACATGGAGTTCCACTCATATCCCATCTTCTACATACACATGTCCTCAGCCTAAGATACACACGTAAAGCATGGCGACATGGAGTTCCACTCATATCCACTCATATACACTAGACTCACCAACATCAAATCTACCTTCTCCACCTAGGACAAACGTGAAGTACTTTATTTTCTTAGCTTCTGATTCTAAGACCTCTTTTGCTCTCTCAATGATTCTACATGTATACTCATCAGCCGTAGTCTTCCTCAAATCAATACACACCATGGTTCTTCTCCTTATAATCTCGAACATCTTAACCATTGGTATGTATCCTACTAGATCTATAGCATTGTTAAAAGACTCTGATATGTTGTTATGAACATCAACTCATTTGGTTGTAGGTGAATAGAAAGCTAAACTGCAATTCCTTGGATTTCTCTACATAATGGCATCATATAGACGGATATCATAGTTTCTCACATTTGAATTCTACTTCGACTTACCTCATCTCCTCGATTTGTCCCTCTCTTTCCTCTCTCCAGTCGAATCGCTCACCTTCTTCGTCCATCTTTGTCGTTTATCTCGTCGCCGATTCCAGAGAAGAAAAATAAAAAAACCCTAATAAAACACAAATTGCGAAGAAGAAGAATACTTTAGGATTTCTAATTTTCCCCCAATTCAAAACGACGACATTTTAGATTATCGAGACTTAGATCGTTTTTAGTTTTATAAAAATAAATTTGTATGATACTTTTGAGTAAGGTTGTGGGATCAACTGGTTACGTTCAATGCTAAACATGTATGAGATTGCGAGTTCGAACCATGGGAGTGTGGATTTTCAACAATTTTTTTTTGCAAGATAACATAGCAAAACGACATTGTCTCAGAGACTCGATGGCACGTCATTACACATGTGGAGTCTGAATCAGCATCTCTAATGGTTGACTTAAATCTGTTAACGTGGACTCTGAAATTAGCTCAATTTTATAAGTACAAGTATGAATTGTGAAATTTATTGGAGTACATGCCTAAATTAGCACTACATGATTGTACATAAATGAATTCACACTTTTGGGAGTGTACACATAAGAAATAACCATTTTCCCTCATCTACCACTGTTAAATCAAGTCCATCTACATTTTTTTCCAGTATCTTGTTATTAGATAATCTTCTCAAATTCAAGCAGGTTGCCACCAAAATAATACCTGAAATCAAATTGAAAAAGTGACATCATAATTAATAGTTCAACAAAACATTATGATAATATAAACAAATACTAAAAAAATCGATGAAGAGAAATAGGCCTCGGCATTCGGTTAACCATTCGGTTTCGGTTCGGTTGTGTTCGGTTTCAGTTAGTTTGGATATAGTAATATAATTACCATTTAGATATTTTAGAAATTTCGGTTCGGTTCGGTTTGGTTTCTTTCAGTTTGATTTCGGTTTTGGTTAGTTGAAGAGATAACTATAACTAACATAAATTATATTGAAATTAACCAAATAAAACTAATATAACCAAAAGTAACCGAATATAATTGAAATTAACCAAAAATATATTACAAAAGTACAAAAAGGGAGAAAAATATTGATCGGATTTCACAAAATAGTATTTAACTTTGTAAATTCAAAATAATAACATTAAGATATATTGATTATTTAAAGTATTTAATTGTTTTGATTGTATAAATAATTAATATTTTAAGTTTATTTTATAGTTTTGCATAAATATTAAGTATATTATTTTTGGTATCTTCTAAGTATTCGGACATTTCGGTTAACCATTTAATTGTCGGTTCGATTCGGTTTAATTTCGGTTAGTTTGGATATAGAAATTTACAAACCATTCGGTTATATGAAGAATTTTGGTTCGGTTTTGATTTTATTTTTTTCGGTTCAGTTTGGTCGATTATTTAGTTACCGGTTATTTTGCCCAGCCCTAAAGAGAAAGACCAAATTTAGAAAATCGATTTATAGATCAATTCAGAATTAATGATTTTAAAAGAATATTAATGAATATAAACAAAGTTTAAATATTCATCTTACTGACAAATTGTAACTGTATTAATGAATATAAACAAAGTTTAAATATTCACCTTACAGGCTCGTAGTTTTCTAAAAATGAAAAAGGATTTTAATTACAACTTAAAGTGTTTAAATCAATTGTGAGTTCACTGAACCAACAAAAATACCAAAATTTGTCAAAAAAAGTAATAAACAACTTAAAAACTAAATCATCTTCTTTCATGGGCATGGCTCACCATATTTAAGCTTTCAAACAGAACTATTATTATATTGTTGAATGTTGACCATCGTTATCATTCTAGAAATCAATCAAAACCACAATTAGTAGGTTATTGATCTTAATTATTGACCTCTTAAGTTGTCTCGTTATTTCCCCTTTTGTTACACGATTTTCGAACCACCCCACCTCCAAGATTTTTCTTCTACTTCATCTATCAGAAACCCAAAATATGAAATCAAAATTTTTTTATCCTATTATATCAAACAGAATCGATTGCGTCACGTACGGTTGATGTCGGTCATACTTGTGAACAACGTCAAACCTTCTATTTTTTTATTATACTCCTAGATTAGCTAGCGGTTTCACTCGTTTGTGTTTTTGCAAACTTGTAGTCAAAATTTTTTAATACTGTACGTACGTAATTGAATTTGCTAATGTAACTTCCAGTGATTAAATGAGATGAGTTACAAAACTGAACTACACTTTGGTTTTTTTGTAAATTTGTGAATGCATGGCTAATTCCACAAATACGTAATTTTCAGAATTAAGTATAAGTGTACTTGTGGTTTTTATGAATCTCACAATAAATATAGTCAAACGAAAACCAATTGTTTATCTATATACTAATTTAACTTACGTTGTACAACATCGTAATTAAGAAGCACTAACTTAAGTTTTGATTCTCTACGTTAGTATCTTCTTTAATTTGTTTCATAACTTTCCCTTCACTCATGATCACACAAAGCAAGTGTCAAAGATCTTTGTTATGGTTTCTGGTGTTCCACGGCGGAGCTACGGCCACCACAGGAAATCCCTCCGGCGGGAGACAGCTCTCTCAGACGCCCACTTGGGCTGTTGCTATCGTCTGCACCCTTCTCATCCTCATTTCCCATCTCCTCGAAAAGGGTCTTCAAAGACTCGCCAACGTCTGTTTTCTTAATCTTCTTAGTTCTTACTGTTAAATTTGGGCTTATCTTGGGCTTCTAACTAAAAACCAATTGGCAATTAGTAGATTGACCATAACCCTTTATATATTGATGATAGTCCCTTCAAACTTCAGATGTGGGACTTGGATTGTATCCAACACTTACTTTTCTTACAAGAGTCTTCTTGTTCATACACTCATTTGTCTGAAACATCTTTAATTGTTTTTTCTCATCAGTGGCTATGGAAGAAGCATAAAAACTCTCTCCTTGAAGCCTTAGAGAAAATCAAAGCCGGTAAGTAAACATATATAGTATTGCTAGCTTGTCTTAAAAGCTATTTGGTTCGGTTTTTGAAAATGGTAATTGATTCTACAGAGCTGATGATCCTTGGATTCATTTCCTTATTACTCACTTTTGGAGAAACATATATTCTCAAGATCTGTGTTTCTCGAAAGGCTGCTCTCTCTATGTTACCTTGTTCATCTGAAGACACAGAGCTTTTTCAGAAACTTGCTCCATCTCTTAGCACGCGTCTTTCGGCTGCTGGTGATACATCTGTGAATTGTAAACAAGGATCAGACCCACTCATAACATTGAAAGGCTTGCACCAACTTCACATCTTGTTGTTCTTCTTGGCCATCTCTCATATCCTCTATAGTTTAATCACTATGATGCTTAGCAGGCTCAAGGTACGTACGCGATAAATCTACTTCTGATCAAAAACTGTGTTTGATTGAGTCAATGAATGCTTCATTTTGTATTGGCTTTTATGGCAGATTCGTGGATGGAAAAAGTGGGAGCAAGAGACATTATCTCATGACTATGATTTTTCTATTGGTACTTTGTTTCATCTGATTCTGTTTAGAAAGCTCTATTCTATTTTACGTACAGACTCACATTTTTTTTTGTGGTGTAGATCATTCAAGACTTAGGCTCACTCATGAGACTTCTTTTGTGAGAGAACATATAAGTTTCTGGACAACAATTCCTTTCTTCTTTTACGTCGTAAAGAAACCATTTCTCTCCTTCTTCATCTCTTCCAAAAAT
Source organism: Camelina laxa (assembly GCA_024034495.1). Classification (NCBI taxonomy): domain Eukaryota; kingdom Viridiplantae; phylum Streptophyta; class Magnoliopsida; order Brassicales; family Brassicaceae; genus Camelina; species Camelina laxa. The sequence goes on from CM043881.1 coordinate 25,914,570, forward strand.
GCATCAAAACGTTCTTGATTTGATTATTCTGAGCTCTTCTGGTTACAGGGATGCTTCTTGAGGCAGTTATTTGTATCTGTGGGAAGAACCGACTACTTGACTCTGCGCCATGGATTCATCTCTGTGAGTTTTATATTCTTGCATCTTTCCATTTCCTTCTCTCACAATCTTGACATGTGATACTAATAGTGTTCTACTTCTGATTTAGGCCCATTTAGCCCCGGGAAGAAAGTTCAATTTCCAGAGATATATCAAAAGATCTCTCGAGGACGATTTCAAGTTGGTAGTTGGAATAAGGTTATAACACAATCAAAATCCATATGAATCTGTGTTTCCTACTGTTTCTGACATTTTTTTTGCTCTGCAGTCCACTTCTTTGGGCATCATTTGTGATCTTCTTGCTGTTTAATGTTAATGGTGAGCTACACATCTATCTTTAAATTCAAATACAATTCATATACTGAGGTCTTTCTATTCAACTTTCAGGATGGAGAACATTGTTTTGGGCATCAATACCTCCCGTGCTCGTAAGACAATTTATCTCTCTAATATATATATACATACGTTCTTGGAAGTTTCTTGATTAAAATAATTCTTGTTGCAGATAATACTAGCTGTTGGAACAAAGCTTCAAGCAATTATGGCAACAATGGCGCTAGAAATCGTAGAGACACATGAAGTAGTTCAAGGGATGCCTCTAGTACAAGGCTCAGATCGATACTTTTGGTTCGATTGTCCTCAACTGCTTCTTCATCTTATCCACTTTGCCTTGTTTCAGGTAATAACAGTATGAAAGCATCTTATTCTTGATTTCATCTTGAACTAACATGTTTTGCAGATTCTAACTCCTCTGTTATTTATTCCAGAATGCTTTCCAGATAACACACTTCTTCTGGATATGGGTAAAAACAATGAGTTTCCTCTTCATTTCAACATTTTGGAGTACATATTATTTACTTAGTAATATACATATTTGGCATTTTCAGTATTCTTTTGGATTAAAATCATGCTTCCATAAAGATTTCAATCTAGTAATCATCAAACTCTTTCTATGGTAAAAAGCTTATTCATAACCTTTATTATGTTTCTAATTAGTATTATAGAGGAAAAGTGTTTAAATAATGTTGGTATGTGGCAGCCTAGGAGCTTTGATCTTATGCAGCTACAGTACTCTCCCTTTGTACGCCCTCGTTACTCAGGTAACTTGTAAACTTTAGTTTCCAATCGATACTCTATCCAAACTTACAAATGATGGTCTCTTGAAAGAAAATAAATAAAATAGAGAATGATGAAGTGGTGTGTGGAGCAGATGGGTTCACACATGAAGAAAGCAGTGTTTGATGAGCAAATGGCAAAGGCGTTGAAGAAGTGGCATAAAGACACTAAATTAAAGAAAGGCAAAGCGAGGAAGCTCCCGAGCAAGACACTTGGTGTTTCAGAGAGTTTCAGCATCTCCCCCTCTTCCTTTGCAACCACTCTTCACCGTTCCAAGACCACTGGTCATTCTTCTAACATCAAATACTGTAAGCAAGAAGATGAAGAAGACGAAATGTCGTCTGATCTTGAAGCAGCTGGGGCAGAGGATGCTATCGACAGGATTCAGCAACGGCAAATGCAATTGCACCACTCTTAGGCTCGTAGCTAGCTGCTTTCTTTTGTTGTTACTTGAAAGGTCACATGAAACAGTTGTCGTTTACTAACTGCAGGTACTTGATCAGAAATCAACGGTCATAGAATTGTTTTTATGTGTTAGACCATGTTTAGAGTTCTTTAATAACTTGACCTACAAGTTATTTTACAATATAAGATAGAGCATCTACTTTTTTAGCAATAAAAGGTAACAAAAATGTGAACTTTCCTTAATACAAAAAATGTTCATAATTTCCAATATCTTGAGAGAAAAAAATGAGAATCTTTCAGTCGGCTCCGGTGGCTTTACACCGCCAGAAAAATGGTCCGTAGTATATGTGTATGCCATGGAAGTGTTGGAATCGGATATGATATGTTTTAACTTTTTGATGAAATCCTCATACTCTATTTTTAATTTATTTCTAATTGTTAAGTATAAAAGTAAAAATGTAAAAACTCTATTATAGTTAGTGGCCGATCCGGAAATAAAATTTACGCGGTTATATTATCAATATTTTACATATAGTTGGTATAGAATATAAAATTTTAAATTTAATGGGATCAAAATTATATTTCACTTAACTATTTCATCAAAAATTAACAAAAATATATTAAAATATATTATTTATAATTTTAATGAGAGGTCATTTGATACCCCCTAATCTTCATTTAGGTCTGCCAGTGAATATTGAATAAAAAAATTGAAATGTTTTAGAGTTGGAAATAAAATAAAGTCATAATTGTTAGAGATCGATGAGTATGAAATAATGTTGGAGATAGTCTAACTAGCCAGCCAGCCAGCCAATCGTGTGAGAGAGAACTCCAAATTTCATGATCGTTGTTGAATCGTCATGCAAAGAAAGGTAGCATAACATAGATATCGGATTTATAAAAACAATAATAAAAATATACATATCAAATGGTTTAATACTTTAATGTAATGATAAAAATAAAATTTTATTAATATATTTTTAAAAAATTTGATATTACAATAACATTTAAAATTTGCTTTTATCAAAATTTTAAAGGAATTTCCAATATATTTCAAAATTATTAATATAATGCAAAATTTCTTATAAATAAAAAAATTTAGATCTGCCTATCCAAACTTTTAAATCAAGATATCATCTCTATGTATTTGAAATTCACTATCTAAATCCTGATCCGACTGTAGTAAATAGTCTCAATTATATGTTTCAAAATTATTAATAGTAATGGAAAAATTACTACAAATAAACACATTACTAGAAATAAAAAAAATTTAGATCTGTCTATCCAACTAAATCTTTAAATCAGGATATCTGTAGATATTTAAAAATTCACTATCTAAATAAATCCTGATCCAAACTGTCCCAATAAATTAAAAAAATCCTCACGATCATGTTATCTTCTTTGTCCAAATATTATATCATCATGTTCATGTCATTGTCAATGTACTTAACTATTGTTTAAACATCCACCTTTTAACATTAAACAAAATTATCATTAACCTCCTAAACAGACAAGGACGCGAGTAGAGATAGAGATCACAGTGACCACTAAACTTAAAAACTAATTAATTTATTTATTTTTGAATTATTTAATATTTGATTATTTTAATGCAGTTTGAGACAGAGAGAGAGAGAGACGACGAACGAAGGAAGAAGAAAAGAACTGACGAAGAAAGAAAGAATGAGAAGACGAAGAAGAAGACAGAGAACAAACAATATATGGAAACATGAATCTCTCTGTCTCTTCTTCATAAAAATCCAAAATCTCAAATCTTTTTTCTTTTGATAGAAGCCATGGAGAAACGTTTGGATTCAAAGGACAAGGTTGTGGAAGAGATCATGAGGATTCACAGATCTCTTCCATCTAGACCTGATATCGAAGACGTCGACACCGCTACTTCTCTGATTCAAAACGTTGACAAAGAGGATCGAATTCGCTTGGACGCCATTGATGAACAAACCTCCTCCTCTTCTTCTGGTGTTCCTAAGGAGCTTTTCGACGTGTTGAAGGAAATGAGGAGATGTCTTGTTCGTTTCCAGAGCGTTGAACAGAGAAGAGAAGCCAACAAAATCCTCGATCTGGAATCTATACACGTTGTGTTCGACGATTTGATTCAGAGAGCTTCTCATTGCATTGCTTCCCCTAACGGCACCACCTCTGTGCCTCGCTCTGTTCCTTCTGATCAGAGTCTTGTCAAGTCAAAGGACATGTTAACGCGTGATGATACGTTTGTGAAGAAAGCGACATCTTCGTTTTACAGTGATGGGTTGTTAGCTCCTCGGAAGCCTCAGGTTTTGGATTCAACACTTCAGGCTAAGAACGTCGCAGGTGTGTTTTCATTTGAAATCTGAACGTTTTCATCTTTATATTTGTTGTAGGCCATGAAATGTTCTGACTTTTGGATAGAATCTCTACTTTTAAGATTCAACAGTGCCTTTCAGGTTGATTAGTTTGCTTTTCCCAATGGAGATTTATATATGTGTAGGCCATGTAAAAGTGTTTTGACTTGAAATGTTTTTAACTTTTTGGAAGAAAGCTTGAGATTCATGTTTCTAGAATGTGTTTTTTTCCAATGGAGTCTGTTTTGTCTCTAATTGTAGTGGAATCATTATTATTATATATGTGCAGGCCATGATGGGGAGAAGTTGAATCTCATTAAGCTTGCTAGTTTGATTGAAGTATCAGCCAAGAAAGCTACTCAGGAGCTAAATCTGCAGCACAAGCTGATGGATCAGCTCGAGTGGCTTCCGGATTCTATAGGCAAGTTATCGAGTCTGGTTAGGCTAGATTTGTCTGAGAATTGCATCATGGTACTACCGGCAACCATAGGAGGGCTTTTGTCCTTGACGAAGCTTGATTTGCATTCCAACAGAATTGGTCACCTCCCTGAGTCTATAGGAGATTTGCTTAACTTGGTCAACCTGAATCTTAGCGGAAACCAATTATCATCTCTTCCATCAGCATTTAGTAGATTGACACATCTCGAGGAACTTGATTTGAGCTCTAACAGCCTCTCCACACTCCCTGAAACTATTGGTTCTCTTGTGAGCCTAACGAAGCTCGATGTTGAAACAAATAATATCGAAGAGATTCCACATAGTATCTCTGGTTGTTCTTCTCTGAAAGAACTCCGTGCGGATTACAACAGACTTAAAGCTCTACCTGAAGCTGTTGGGAAGTTATCGACCTTAGAGATTCTGAACGTTCGTTACAACAACATTCGGCAGCTACCCACAACAATGTCCTCCATGGCTAACCTCAAAGAGTTAGATGTGAGTTTCAACGAGCTTGAGTCAGTACCAGAGAGCTTATGTTATGCCAAAACACTTGTTAAGCTTAACATTGGGAACAATTTTGCCAACCTAAGATCACTCCCAGGGTTGATAGGCAACCTTGAGATGCTAGAAGAGCTTGATATGAGCAATAACCAGATCCGTTTCCTTCCATATTCTTTCAAAACGCTTTCACAGCTGCGGGTTCTTAACACACAGCAAAACCCCCTTGAAGAGCTTCCAAGAGATATAACCGAAAAGGGCGCACAGGTTCTTCTTTCTTCTCTTAATTATATTTTTTCTGTAGATTTCGCAGTTTGTCGTTTGTGTCAGTCATGGATGATTGATTCCTGCTCTTTGCTATCATCATCATCTCAGGCCGTGGTTCAGTACATGAATGATCTCGTGGAGACAAGAAACACCAAATCTCAAAGAACTAAGCCGAAAAAGAGCTGGCTTAACAGTATCTGCTTCTTCTGCAAGTCCACCAACTAGAGAGAACAGAGCAGCATTGAGATCCTCTAAACCACTCTTGACACACTCTGACCTTTAATCTTTAGGTAGATTTCTTTCTTAGAGATCCAAACATGAAATCCAACAAAAAAAGACCAGTTTCATTTTCATGTTTCAGGTGTATGTCTGTTACAACCGTTGGCAGGACAGAAGAATCCCGTTGTGTCCGGACAGTTCACCATTCGTTCTTTTATTCAGTCACATGTTCGTTAACAATGTTTTCATATCACTCTTTGTATACTGGTGTTTTGTTTGTTGTATCTTTGAGGAAAATGTAATTCAAATTGTTAATCTCTAAGTGATTCTGTTCTTGTTTCTCTTGATGTAACTTTTTACGTTTTCGTTGCTGAACTGAACCTCAATTCTTGTTTTCTTTTGATGTACCAAAAGTCTTGAAAATAAGAGAATACGTCCGGAAATAAATATGTTAGTTAAGCTTGAAAATAACAACAACATTTCATACATGGACAAAAATATTAGTCATATGCCTCTTGCGTTCCCATGTATTAGGATGTTTGTGTTATAGTGCCGTGCCGAAACATATTTGAGGTTAAATATGATTTACTAACAACAAAACAAACTAGATAATGTTAGTCATAAGTTGATACATATTCAGGATTACCATTTCCTATTACTAACAGAACTCAAAAGTTAAGAATTAACCAAGGTCAGATCATCAAAAGCTTGGGCTACTTAGTTTTTGAAGAGTTCATCTGCACCAAATCAGTTGGCTTCTTCAGATCCATTTCCTCGTATGTAACTGCGCTCAGTTTCTTCTTGCACATATCGTTCGGCCTTTTTCATTTCTATCAACTCTTCCAACCTAGCCTAATAAATATGAAAGACACTAAAGATTCATCAACATAACTATAGTTGTATAGTTGTATTTCAAAATAAAACAATAAGATGCATTATAGCTTATTTTTTACATTAAATGGATCGAGCATAATCTTTCTCATTTTTTCCACCTCAGCGAGTTCAGACTTAGCCATCTGAAACATAAAAAGACATTACATATGTCAACCATGACAATGTCTTCTACAAAATCAACCAACTTGAGATGCATAACACCATTTCTTGCTTACCTTTACTATGGACTTGGCTTCAGCCACCTCAGCCTCACGCATCTGAAACATGAGAAGACATTACATATGCCAACCATGACTTGTGTCTTTACAAAATCCAACAACTTGAGATGCATAACACCAAGTCTTGCTTACCTTTACTAAGGACTTGCCTTCAGCCAAGCACTGTAAACATGGGAAAAAACAGCTGGAGACATGAGAATTCAACAATTTCTGTATACTAACAAACAAACAAAAATTCCCATTTCTTGCTTTACCTGTTTGGCTTCTTTGATTAGTTTATTTGCATTCGGGGTTAAAGCATCATCTGCAGGAAAGACATTGGATCAAGCTTGTTTCCGGAAAGAAGAAAGCAAAATCATCAACTTATCAATGACCAAAACAAATATCCTTAAAGCCACATTACTTGTGTAGTATCCAAGAGCAAATACTGGTGCATTCTTAAACAAAAAACCCCTGCAAAAAAAAGTTCGCCTTTAAACCTCTCTCAGTTCATGGGTTTATCAAAAGAGATCAAATACAAGAAAAAAAAAAAAAGAGTGTTACTTTGACGAGAAGAGACCCATAATCTTCGTGACCCTCCTCTGAAATAGAAATTTTAGGGATTCTCTTAGTCGACAATACAGATGGAAATAATAATAAATAAAACATTATCAAAGAACAAAATTCACCACCACAAGCGTCATTTTACAGGTAAACTTATAAACTGATTTAAAAAAGTCAGGAGCTTTCAAGCATTAGCTACGGGCCAAAAGGGCTCTGTAAAAAACCCTAATACCAACAAAATCGAACTCAAAGAAGATAAAACAAACGGCATTGACTCTAACAGAGAAGCAATAATGAGCAAGACCTACGCGAGATTGACGATAATGGCGATTTTTAGAAGAGAGAGAAGTATAACGCAGAGCTAAAATGTTCTTCTTCAGTACTCACTCTCTCTTTCAGTAGCACCTTTCCCTAAACAACAAAAGAAGAAGCAAACCGGGATTTTGTAAAGATATCTTTTACTTCAATTTATTTCGGTTTGGTTCTCTCTTGTTGGACCGTGTTTGTTAGGAAAGGCCCAGGAAGCCCAAGGAAAACCAGCAATTGTGAGCAAACCAGGATGTTGTTGATATCACAATGTCCCACATCGCTCAGACACAAAGTAATGACTGAGGAAGCAGGGTTATAAATAGAGAAGCCGACGGTACGTGCAAATTACTTACCTGGACGGGGTCAACTCGTGATCAAGAAGACGAGTGGCCTAGGCTAGTGACCTCCATTGCACATTTAGGAGGGGCGCTTAGCTTAAGGTCTTCCCAAGAGGAAGAGCCTACGTCATTATTTGTGGCAGGGGGGTTTGCGTTCGCGCAGCCCCCACAATCTTTAGTCCCAACCTTCGTACAGTACTAATCTGATAATCTTGTGGGCATATTTGAAGTCTAGAGGACTTTTGTTATTTTTTTTGTTAAGGTACAGAGTCCCACATCGGAAAGACGTATAGAGTTGATGGGTATTGTGTGACTATAAAAGAAAGAGGGTTTCGTTGAAAGAAAACCATCTTTGCGCTTGGGGCAATGACGCAGCTAGTGAGGTCTTAACCGAGGCGCGTCTATTGCTGGTTGAAAACTATTTCCAAACCCCCTCTTAGGCCTAAGCTTGTCTTGGGTCTTCGAGAATTTCTGGAAGAGCTCCCTTCGGGGTAAAGCTCTACAATTCTTAGTTCAATATTTAAGTCCCATTAAGGTTTCATGTCCAAAATGCCGAAAGATGTTTATATGTTCTACAAAACTAAACCTTAAAGTAAAATCCTGCAAAATTTCTAGTCCCAAATTTCATCTAACAACATACTAAACTTAAAATACACCCAGGACCGGTCCATAGGGCAATCAACTGAAACAAAGGATTAGGGCATCAAAAAATTTATGCCATTTTTTTGTAAAATTTTTATAGAGCTTTTATATACATCTAAAGACTTTTACAAAAATGTGAACTTTAATGTAAGTGCAAATTATAGTTTTTGAGGTTAATTGTTAGTTTTGGTTTTGATTTTTTCCCTTTTTAAGTTAATAGTTTGCTTTATTAAACTATTAGATAAACCTTTTCATCAAATCTAATGCTTTGGCTTTGGTTTGTGTTAATAAAATTTCAAAACATGAAACACAAAGTCTTATTTACTATTGGTTATAATTTTTTAGTAATGTATAAAAGGGCATGTTTTTAAGTATTGCGTAGGGCACTAGTAAATGCCGGACCGCCACTGAATACACCTCATAATAATCTGGAGCAAACTGTAAATCTTAAGAACAGAACTCAGTGCAAAGACATGATCAAAATACATACATTTTAATTGGTTTTTTACTAAGACCTACAGTCTACAGACAATTTTGAGTGTTCGTTAAAACAATATGTGTTCATAAGTTAAAAAACATTATTCTGCTTATTCCAGTACCCTTCGCCAAATCACTTGTTGCTATCAACAAAGCTGTTACATTTTCCAATCGCTGAATGATCTTAACCGTAGAGAAGTTACGGGTATTAATTCTCCTTTATAAGCCGTCTTTAAGAATCATAGGGTTTATAAGCTGAAGAAGAGCTGGGTCAACAGTATTTGCTTCCTCGGCAAGTCCACCAACTAGAGAAAACAGAGCAATATGATCATGCTCTCTAAACCACTCTTGACAAAATCTTACCTTTTATAGTCATGTAGATTTCTGTCTTACAACTCCACACAACACGAAAGGTCCAAGCAAAGAAGCCAATTTCATTTTCACTCTGACCATTATTTCTCTTGATGTAATGCTTTTCTGGTGGCTGCGCCAGAAACTCTTGCATATTGATGCAATTAGAGATTTAATTCCCAGAATTAAAAATGTCTAATTTGAAAATCACAACAACAACAACAAAATCGTACAAGGACAATGAATCTAGTGTATATGTTTCCCTTATGGCTTATGTCGGTATATTTGTGTTATTAGTGCTAAAACATACATAAGGTTATATATGATTTACTAACAACAAAAACTAAGTAATGTTTACTGAAAAAGGTGATAAGATTCAAGGATTAACATAGACTAAGGTATGTATAATTAATGAATAGGAAAACTTTAAAGTTAAAAAAGAGATAAACTAAGGTCAGATCATCAAAACCTTGAGCTGTTAAGTTTTAAAATACTTCATTCTCTCCTACAAATCATGCATATTGTTTTTTACCTCTTGAAGGAGTTAATCTCAGCGTTACACCTCTGAAACATGAGAAATTCGAATGGACACATTAGAAACCAAGCATTAGTCTTCTACAAAAGCTAAAGAGCGATCAATGTGCTTACCTCTTCGTGTCTGGACAAAGTCAAAGTACCAACTGTAGGAAAGACGATAAACACAAATGATAAGCTTCTTTCGAAAGCAAAAAAAAAAAAAAAAAAACACAGCTACAACCATGATCTAAAAATCCAACAACCCCAAGTTCTTTAGTTTACAGCCGCTTACGTATTTCGCAGAATGCTAATCCTAACACAAGACCATAACCAGTCCCTCTCATAAATCATAATGATCTTTTGATCCTCCTGAAAGAGAAAATTAATTAGAGGTTCTCAATACAGATGGCAATGGAGTATCAAAAAATAAAGTAAAAAACACAGTTAACAAGATAGAACAAATATTTTAAGATTCTAACACAGACGTACACCTGTTGATTTGCGAACTCACCTAAAAAAAAAACAAATTCGAACAACAAAATCGAAGAAAGAAACAGACATTAACCTGTAGTAAGAAAACTGAGCAGACCTAGAAACTTGTCTGTGCGAGATTGATTGTCAACTTGAAACGATGGAAATAAGAGAGGATGGATATATAAGGCAAACAAAAACAGTGAGAATTGAGAAATTTAAGGGATCTTAATGGGCCGATTTAATATACATATCACTACTAGGGTTTTTTTTTTTTTAGCTTCCGGAGCAAGTAAGTATTCTACAACAACAAATATATAAGTAAAACTATGCGTATCTTCCGTAATATCCTTTCATACTGGAGTTGAGTAATGAATGATCTTGTGGAAGCAAGAAAGACCAAGCCCAAGAAGAGTAAAGTCAACAGTATATGCTTCTTCTGCAAGTCTCCACCCCAACTAGAGAGAAAACAGAGCAATTTGGAGATCCCCTAAACCACTCCTGACGAAATCTGACATTTCAACACCAAAAGTCCAACACAAGTGATTAGGAGGACTAGGATTATATTCTTGTGAACTCTTTCTTCTTTGGCACTTGTAACATTTTGATAACCAGTTCTGCTGGATCCAACTTCAGATTATATCCGAAAAGCTATCTATTTTGTATTCTCATAGCTTGGTCCGAGAATGTATCACAATTGAGTTCATCCATGTGTCAAATTATTCATGAATTAATCGTCTTGTTTTTGTTAATCTCAGAATTACTGTGAACTTTGGAAATAACTACAAAATTCCATACAAGGGTTGAATTGATATTGTCACTCAAAGGTTGATAAATATTCCATGGATTAAAATTTTACTAGTTACTAATATCAGCTCTGCACCACATCAGCTCGTTTCTTCTGATCCATTTCTAAATCGGATTCTGAGGTAACTCTATATTTTGGGTTCACCAATGGAGGATGGACTGACTTGAGTAGTTTTAAATCGTTAACATTAAGATCCTCTATGTGGTCTATAAAGGTGCGAACACTACAAGGTTGCTTAAACGCTTCACCAAAACCTTGGATTTCAATACGTTGGAGAGTATTCCTTTCGGGATTGAAGTAGAAAACATAAAACGGTTGTTTAGATGTATATGTGCGCATCGAAAACACTATTTCACCGGAAGCAATCGCTCCAGCGATGGAAACGTGACGACGGAAGAATCTATCATCGGTCCAAGTGTAGGCATATTTCGACTATTCCTGCTTCTCGACATCCTCTAGAACCCACACATGCGTACTTATCAAGCTCCTCCTCATAATAACAAAACTCGTAATTGTCGATATCATCCTCCCAAAAAATCACAGCTAATTTTCCCTAATAATTTATCAATCCACAAAACCTTTCGATGTCAATAAAGGTGAATTTTTCAGACCTAACATCAAAGCAAACTATCATATAATCATGCGTTTCATCTTCAGATTCATTCATCTCATCCTCATATTCATTCATCTCTTCCCAATCCGACTTGTCACCTAAGTAATACAAAACACCGACTGAAACAAAACAAGACATAACAGATCAACCATAAGATAAATCGTCCTTTCAAAATCAACAAAATTTTAGATATGCACGAGCCAAGACTACTGAAACAAGCAAGACATTACAGATCACCATATATAACAATACGTACATTTAAAAGTATCATCAAACTTTAGATATGCATTAACTACACCACCACTACTTCTTTTTTTTTTTTTTTTTTTCCTCCAGTAGATGATCCAACTTCTTTTCCATTTCTATATTCTTAGCCATTATCAACCATCCATAACTACTGTATGTCCTTTCAAAATCAAATAAACTTCTATTTAACACTTATTTCTTGTGTATGTGTGTTTTTACCTCTTTGAAGGACTTCATATTAGTCTGAAACATATGAGGAATTCGAATGGACACGTTAAAAATATGGAGAGGTCCTCTAAAGTCTAAACTACTCTTGACAAAATATCATATCTGACCTTTCACCATCAGGTCCGATTTCTTTCTTACAGCACCAAGTTTCAAACAAAAGAAACTAAAGTGATAAAGACTAAGCCGGAGGAATATATAATTCAGTTTCTTAATCTCAAATTGTGATTATGTTCTTGTTTCTCTCTTGACTCTTTGACACTTGTACATTTTGATAAGTTTAGAACTACAAAAATTGCATACAAGGACAAAGATGTAGTCATCCGTCTCTTGTGCATATTTGTTCACCCATGTGCTAGTGCTAAAACATACTTAAGGAATATAAAAGTTGATACATATTCAAGGATTAACACTTGAAATAGTTACTATTTAGTATTTACGAACAAAAGTTAAAGAGTTAAACAAGGTGAGAGTCAGATTCATCAACCTTGAGCTACTTATTTCCATATTCTGCCTTCATGATCTGCACCACATCACCTTAGTTTCTCCTAGCTTTTTCCAATGCGTTTCTGCTGTCTTAGATTCAAATCCTCCACTTTTTTCAAATCCTATCTGTGACTGAAACAAGATGAAAAAAATATTCAGGTGGATACATTACATATGGAGCATGATTGTTTCCATTAACCATTTCTTGCTTACCTCTAGGATGGACTTCACTTTAACCATAGTGGACTAAAAAAAGAAAAAAGTCAGGTGGCCGCAGATGTTACAGATCAACCATATAACGGTATTCTTTCTAAAATAAAACAACTGCATAACTCCATTTCTCTTGCTTACCTCATCGAACGGCTTTCTTATGTTGCCCGAACGACTTCTTATGATTAACAAAATCTTAGCCAACTGAAACAATTGGAAAAAATCAGGTGGAGGACATTTAGAAATCAACCATAAAGAGTGTTTTTTTTTTCAAAATAAAACAACTTGAGATGCAATTACCTCTAGACGGGACTTCAGTTCATACATAGACTGAAACATGAGAAAAAATCAGAGGGAGAAGCATTAGAAGATATCAAACCATAACTCTGTATCCTTTCCAATTCATGAAAATGCAATATTTTGCTTACCTCGGTGGCAGAGTCCACCCGAGCCATAAGCTTCTCCGACGACTCGCTGACAGAGTCCACCCGAGCCATAAGCTTCTTATTCTTGAGAAATCCGTGAGTGTACACACGTTTAAAATCAACCATAACCGTATGTTTATAAACAAAAAGCTAAAGAACATATTTGGGATCAATATGCTTATACCTGTTCCGCGTCATCTGGATTAGAGTATAAAGCAGCATCTGAGGGAAGACAATAAAGAACATTGATCAATCTTCAAAAGCAAAACAACAGCTACAGCCATAAACTAATCAATACACGAAAGATTCTTTACAGTCACATACGCGTGAAGAATCCAAAACCAAATATTGCATTTGTCTTAGAAGCTTGAACACAAGCTCTCCAGAACACTCCCTTCCTCCCCTGAGAAGATAAATCTCTCCTGCCATAATACTGCAATTTGTTTCCCATTCAATTTCAGTTCATGGTTTACCAAAAGATAAAACAAAACAAAGAAAAAATAACTAAAGAGGCAAGACAATGTTACCTTCAAGAGAATGGAGCCCAAGAATCCCATGATGCTCTTGATCCTGTGAGATATATATTTAGTATTCTTTTAGTCATCAACATCATATATAAAAATAGGAGCTTTAAAACACAAAACACATTCAATTTCAATTTACTAAAGTATATAACAAAGCAGATTTCAAAACTAGATTCGCATGTATTATCATCTCTAAGGATATAATGTTCTCTGCAAAAACCGACAGTTTAGACAAACATAAACAAACAGAGGTCTAATGGTCTTATGGGTTCATTTCTAATGGAGAAAAGGTATAGCCTTTCGAGCATTGGTGGTCTTATGGGTTCATTTCTAATGGAAAAAGGTGGAGCCTTTCGAGCATTTATGGGTTTAATGGTCTCTGTGAGAACGATACTAAGCTAAACATAAACACAAAATCGATGTGTGAACTCACCTAGAAACAAACAGAGGTCTAATGGTCTTTTATGGGTCTAATGGAAAAAAAGGTGTAGCCTTTAGAGCATTGGCGATCTTATGGGGCTAAAGGTCTCTAGAAAAACCGACACTAAGACAAGCATTAACACTTGTTGATGTGCAAAAACTTCACCTAGAATTAGAAATAAGAGTTGTACGGAAAACCCTAACAACAAAATCAGATACAGAGAAAAGAAACAAACAAAGGAACGGCATTGAGGATAAAAAAGAAGATTGAGTTAACCTAGAAACCTTGTGCGAGAGAGAACACTGAACGCCAACAATGCCTTTTCGTAGTACCGTTAACTTGCAAAAACGCTGCAAACAAACAAAGAGTGAACGAGGCAAACAAAACAGTGAAATGTCATTCAATAACCGGGTTTGGTTCGGTTCGGTTCGTTTTGTGGATTTGGCTTTGATTTACTTCAGTTCACTATTGCTAACCGAGGACCATGATTGTTGGAAACGCCCAGAAAGATCTAGAAAATGCCCGTAAGAAAGGTGGTTTGAAAGCTCCAAGTTATATGATAAAACCCTTCTGACCCATCAATATCCAATAAGCTTGGGCCTTAAAAGCCCTTCCAAAACAAATTTCTGGTAGAAGAATCTGATTCCAAACTTCCTTCCTTTGTATGAACTGCTAATTCAGCTCAGAGTTTAATGCAAAAACTAAATTTTGGCCATTTCCTGTACAAATTGACCTGTTTTAGCTAAAAAAAATACAGTAATAGTTAGTAAGTAATACAACTACTTGTTCAACCATTAATGGTTGCTAGTTTGACTACCATTTTTGAGTTAGTTGACTTTTTTTTTCTCTTAATTTGTTTTATGTATAGTATATAAAGAGGGAGAGGATACGATCTATACTCCCTTTGTTCCATTTTATTAAATGCTTTAGAGTTTTTTTATTTGTTTCCTTTTATTTGATTTTTCTCAAGTTTTATGCATTATTTCATACAGTAGTATTAATTTTACCGGTTTGTGACTATTTATTTGACTTACTTAGTATATTTTCTAAATGATAAATATTTATTACTTTTTTTTTAATTTTTGTGTGTTTTAGTGAAGAAAAAAAAGTTAATAAAATGAGTACAATAATGATATCCCCCAAATAGTAGTAATTGTTCAAAATTATAGAAGATGTCAGCATTAAAGAAACACAACTTTGTTCTTATGCGATTGATTGCAAAACCCATACAATTTTATCCAAAAGTAAGAAAAGTAGAAAACAATCAATTCCTAAATTTCCCTGAAAAGGAACTTGGGTAATTTCGGAGGGACCGAGGAAGTTAGTGCATATAGGTTTTGTTTGCCTCTCAGATAAGCTCACATGGCCGACTCCATTAGCTGTCTGATCAATAATCTAATCTATTGAGTATTTCACACTTCTTGTAAATTAGTAGATTTTTGGAAAAAACAAACAAACATCTTGAAACTTGAACTCCATCTGAGATTTGATTAAGTACAGTGGATTAACAACAACAAACAAGAAAACAAAAAAAAAAAAGAGATCTCTAATCCTAATCTTAACTCACTTTACACATACTTAATCATGCAACTCTACTTATTATTGCCCATAATAAAAACAAAAATTAGTGTTAAGGAAGAAACGTAGGAATGGTAGAAGAAGAAGAGTGTTGGTGATGATGCTGATGTTGATGACGCTGAGCTTGATCTTTCACCCCCGCCGTGGAAGCGTGGCCACACCGGTCACATCTCAACGGCGTAAGAATCCGGCGACAAGAAGGACAAGACGACCTAGAAACCAGCCATTTGTCTATGCAAGCCACGTGGAAAGAGTGGCCACATAGAGGAAGTACTCTTATCTCTTCTCCGTCGGCGAACTCAGTGAGACAAATAGCACATTCCGTCGTGTCTCCGTCGTCGCCGGCGCCGGAGGTAGATTCCGCGGCGGTGAAAGTGGATCTTGGTAGTGACTGAAGAGCTTTCTTTTTCAAGCCTTTGTTCGGAGACGGCGAAGAATCTCCTCCACCGCCGGTGAACCTCCGGAGCCAAGCGCAACGCAAGACGGCGGCTAGGCCAGCTACGCATATAAGAGCGCAAAGAAGAGCTGACAAAATCACCACCATGTCGGATTCCGCTGCGATCATCTCCTGAGACGGTTGTGGTGGCGGCGCCGCCGTCTCGAGTAATCTTGACGGTCGAGTCATCTTTTTTGAGCTTTGGAGTCTTTTGTTTTCCTTTTTCTTTGTGTGAGTTTGAAGACAAGAAAAATGTGTGGAGTGATGAAAGATAAGAAAGAATCTTGATCCACGTTATAATAGAGACACATAAAGGATACATACATATATAATATTAATAATGTGCATATAAATATAAGATATTATTAGTAGTATTTAAATCAAATCTATATGATAATATAATAATACATGCAGTAGAGTTTGGATGAAGAAAAACAAAATTAGTAAGTATTAATTATTTATCTGTTTTTTTTTTTTTTTCCTTCGAACTGAATTAGTGTTTGTTTACATGCAATTTGTGTCTCCTAATTAATGAGAGTATTGTAGTTTCGTGTGGAAACAAATTCAGTTTAGAAACAAACATTTTGCTCTCAAAAGAGATGCATCTTTCTATCTCCAACTTGTTAGATCACAAACCCTTTTTTTTCTTTTTCTTCCTACACTATAAAATTGTGTGTGTGTAAGCATGTTCAATTCTCTTACGACTAAGTCAATTGATGTTGAGATCAACAAGACTTGTTTATTTTCATAATATGTATAAAAATAGTTTTTTTTTTCTTATATAGTTATGATATTCAAAATCGGATAGAAAGAGAGGTGAATGTGACTAAATAGTACTCCCTCCGTTTCAAAATATAGGATGTTTTGAGTAAAACACGCAGATTAAGAAAACACTACTTTGTAAAAGTTTAACCAATCATAAATAATACTGCATAATATAAAGTATTAAACTAATTTAAAAACTGCATAGAAACTTGAAAACATCTTATATTTTGAAACACCAAATAAACCTCAATAACATCCAATATATCCAAAGGGAGGGAGTAGTATATAAAAAGAAAAGATGGGTAGGTGGGTTCGCTTTATAGGTTCAGTTTTGACGAACACATTATCAAAAGGTATAAGTAAGCTCATTTCTCACCTAAACGGCTAAACCTACCTTCGATTAGACCTTTTTTATTTTATTTTTAAATTCTCCATTCATTTATATATTTTTCATAATATGTTTTTCTGTCATAACCCTCCCTAATTAATAAAATAGGAGGACAAAGACATATGAGAAATCAATATGTGGAATAGAACATGACATTTGTAAATAACACCGGCCACTATTGGTTGGTACTTGGTTATTTATTTACTATTGCATTATGCTTTTATTTTTGTAATAGTAAATTTCGGCATTCTAAAGTTTCATATTTTTTTGCCAACCAATTAACCGACCATTTGTTGTTGGGTGAACGAGTTATTTTTGAAGCTCGAAATTAGCATTTTGATTCTAATATAGTAATCTTTTGTGTGTGTGTGTGCGTGTGTAAATTGTCTTCTACTAATATATATTGGATCTTGCAAGTTTTGTATAAGCCTAGGTGGGATCTGGATTTAAATCAATTACCGAAAACAGAATCTTCAAAAGTGGATCATCGTGTCATAAAATTTGGTAGGGATACGTATATATAAATCGACACGTAATGTATTGGTGAAATTTTTATACTATGAATTAATAAATAAATAACCCGCAGGTACACACGTCTATATACATTTGAAGTTCGTCATTTTATATTTGAAGTTCACACCTTGACCAATGACCACAATAGATAGAGAGTCTACTGTATCCAAGTAATTTACAACTTTGTTTTTTTCACGTTTAACAAACCTCAAACCACTTGGACTCTTTTATAGCTGAATCAGGCTCCAGTTAAACCGTGTCTAAATTATAAACGAAGATATCAAACCAGTCTCAATTAAACCTTTTATTTATCTAAAAAAATTGATTAATTGGGAAGCTCTCCATGTCGACGCATGTTCCTTTCTAACCAAAGTGATAATGTCTTAAACAGATAATGTTTTTCTCTTCCTTTAGCATTTAGTGTAGCTCATAACACCCAATACCACAAAAGTAATACAACTTTAACCAACTTAAGTTTGTGACTCTAACTTTCGATATAAAAACAGTAGAACTTGAAGTATAAAGACATCCGAAATGGAATCTCTTTAGCTAACTTGCTTTTTATTTTATTTTTAACGTCTCTTTACATGAATGCAAGACATGTGAATCTTACTAAAATACAAAGCAAAAGACAAATATAAAATAAACGAAAATCAATAATGGATAGAAAAGAAAAGAAAAAAACCGTTTAACCAAAGTTGTTGGTTTTAGCTTTGGTCTTGGATAGTAGTAGAGTTTAGGTAATATAATGTTGTTCACTTTTAATAATTTCTTTGCAACGTTTTCGTATCTTATGCATTACAATTAACCAATAATTTTATCAGATGTAATCACGAGAAACACTGTCATCTTGTATTGATTTTTTTTTTCGTGTGGAAATTTTCACCTTTAAGATTAATCAAAACTTTCGTAAAAGTGGGACTTTCCATTTAGGTGTTGGTCCGAATTCAGAACTTCATCAGTTAAACGCCTATTTTGGGATGGATTTTGAAGTCTAATCTGATACAGTTATAAATTATATCTCAACAAAAAAAAAAAAAAACGAAAACTGCAATATTTGTCTGATGATCACTATAACTCCAAAAGTTATAGAAAACCTACTTATGAAAAATGGGGTGCACATGTGCCTGTCTGTCTCTTCGACTTTATCTATTTTTTTTATTTGTTTATCAATCGTTTTTGTTGTTCTGTTTAAAGTGAATATCCCTTTTAGTTCTAAGTTATCTGTGAGGTACCAATCACAGGGATTTTGTAAGGAACCCTTCTATCATCTTTTAGATATCAAATGATATTTTATATCCCATGTGCTCCCCTCTGCGCATAGCTAATTCATCAACTCTCTCTGTTATTTAGCATCATTATAATGGCCAGTCCAAAAACATATACAGATGATAACGCAAACAAAAACTTTTGTAGTCTTTTCCTATCAAACCACTGGAATTTGAAGTTTCTATATATTCGATAAAGAGTTATTCTGTTTCGATAAATCTTATTTTCATGTTCCATCTTCCATTATACAACTCCTCCCTGAGGATTTCAACAATTCCTAACCAGTGAAAGAAAACAAAATAAACTAGATGAAACACTGTAAGAAAAAGAAGAAAAAAAACATAAAAGGCCTGCCCGCACATGAACTCTAATTTTAATTCTAGCGACTACTCTCAATTATTTGGCCCATCAACTAAACATGTGATTTTGTCAAACTTATAAAACTTTGTTCTTTGGTTACAGCTCCTTTCAACTCGATTTTGGTTTAGACGGTTTGGTGGAAAACCATTGCTATAAAACAATGTGACAAAGAATGAGATGGATTTTGAGTTTTAAACGAAGTTAGGTCTTACTATTTGTGCAACATGTTCCAATTCAAGCCACTTCTCTAATGAAGTATCTGGAACAAATTAAAACAATTGAAATGGCAAACACAAAACCCTAAAATGTACTTAATACATGGTATTCGATAATAAACTTCTTCACCACGGCATCGATTTATAAAAGCATTACACAAATAAACCCTAAGCTGAGTCTACAACTTTTTTTTTTTTTTTTGTATAGAATCGAATGCTACTATGCACTTATCTACGAAAAGAGCTGAAGATAATCACTACCAGTCAGATGATTGAATATAAGATGAAAACAGCAAATGAAATTATGAGAAAATTAGACAACGTTTACCACATGATCCTCTCGATCAGGATTTAGTCTTAGCTTCTGCTAAAGTATCTCCTAAGTCTCCTGAGTCTCATGAGTCTATTCCATAATCCCTCTTGATCAACTACGTGAAAAGGAATCGGGTCTTTGAAATCTGCTTTTGTGCTTAGCTCCTCAAAGGCGCTTACAAGGTTCTCTAGCCTTGCAACAAACTCTATGAGAAGGGAAGCAAACGTAGCCAAAGACAAAGAACTCGCGCTTTCGTATACTTTATATACTGTATCATTTACCACAGAACCACCAATGAAGGAAACGCTTGGCCATGTCTCTCGGTTCCTTAACATCATACTCTCTGTTGACATCCATGTCGGAGATCCATCATTACCACTGGCTGGATTCTGATTGTTGCTGCTGATGCTGTTAGTGTCCCAAATCTGACTTAAGGATTTGATCACATTAGTCTCGTGAGCTTCTTCTTCTTCTTCTTCTTGTGCTTCAGCTTTCTCTTTAGTAGCTGCCCAGCTTTCTGAGTTGACAAGAAGGTAGGATTTACTGTCTATCTCCATCTGTAGCGCCTCTGCTGCACGTTGAACGTCATTTAGAATCTCTCCGGGGCTTAGCTTCTCCATTTTCTCCACTTTTTCTCGAATCAAACGCAGAACTTTTGCTCCCTCATTGCCAACTCTTTGAAGCTCATGACGAAAAGCTTGTCGTTTCTCTGGAGCTGCCTGCCAAATCACAGAGGTATACAATGTTCTCATATATCATCGAGTTTGTAGAAACTTGTAAGCTTTTAAAAATCTTAGATGGGTTTCATGAAATAGTAATATAATAAGGATTAAGGAACCTGTATCTCTGAAAGTATGCAACCATGTATTGCCATGATGGTGAAAGCACAATGCCTTAATGCACCACTAAGTTTGACATAGTTTTCCCATGGATGGTTAAACGTTTTGTAAGGTCCATGTGGAGGCTCCCATATGGCAAACTCGAGCTGCATAAAGAAACAATTCTTAATGCTAAGAACATGCAATTTCTTTTAGTTACTGTCTCAACTTCAAACATGCATACCAGTGATTCTTCTTGACTTGTAGATTGAATAGCAGACCTGTAGCCACTATATAATGGATCATCAGATGTTTGGTACGTAAGAATCTTCGAGGGTACTCTCTCGTATTCCACACATTGCAAGTAGCCATTAACACATCCTAAATATTTTAAAATAAAATAAAACCGGATATGTTAGTTCAAAACCAAAAACATTACAAGGGACACATAAAATGACCAAACCAGAAAAAAGGCGAAAGTAAAGTCAACGGTAAACTGGATTGTCCACTGTCTACTTTTCTTCGTATAGACTTCATAATTTCATATTGGTTAATAATTTTCTCGTTAAATTTCATAATCAAACTAATCATAAAATTCTTTTTCAGTCATATCTAGTTAGAATCTTCATCTCAATATATATAATTTGATTTAGATTTTACGAACTTCATTGGCCATATCATCTACAAACTTTCATCTTTGTTTTGAAGGACCATTGAATTTATGTTTATTTACCTTCTAGGGAATTAGCCACACTCTTGAAATTATTGGCCACCAGTTTATGAAGATCTTCTCCGGCCCATATTGGAAATATGAATATATTCACAACCAAAGAAGTGGTCGCACCGACAACAATAAACAAAAACCTGTAGTAGGCAGTGCTGAAGAAATTTCCGGTATTGTTCCCCGAAACAAGAACAATACAATATGTCAACAAGAACACCCTGAATGCATATTCATATGGCTTCATGGCCGGGTGGAGTTTCGTATAACTAGCAATGAAACCTGATAGATCGATCAAGGTCAAAATTAAAGAGAATGTTACTATATCAATCTTCAAAAAACTCATGTAGGAGTACAAGGGAAATGCGGCAAAACCTGCAAGGAAAATGCAGATTATGATGATGGCTTCCTCGAAATCTCTTGATAAAACAGCGAGCCTCGCGATGCCAAGGGCAAGTCCTCCAGCTGATAATGTGCCTATCCCTCTGTTAAATCCTTTGACCAAAGTTGCTCCTACAAATAAACATTTGAATTATATTAGGCGTTAAGCGGATAACAACTCATCGGTTATAGCCTAAACTCCCATAATCAATGCTTAGTAAGCTGGTCTATTATACCATTTGAAATATCATGATTCGTAAATAATAAAATTAAAATATTTCAAAATCATAATGATACTCAAACAACATTAAACATTCATTAATTTATATATATAATTATTATAAACATTGATATTTATATATGAGACTTTTACATATAACAATCATATTAAAAAAATCAAGGATACTTAAAAAAAAAAAAAAATCGAAAATTATTTAATTCAAAATGTCAACTATTAAGTATTATATTAATACTTTCAATCAACCTTAAACAAAAAAAAAATATGTGTATATATATACATGAAGTCAAAATTTATAAATTTAATTCTATGTAACTAGAAAATATAAAACTAGATTGAAATAGGGAAAAAAAAATAAAAAAAAAATAATTAACGGTGGTATGGATTGAATCCAAAAAAAAAAAAAAAAGGCGTTAAGCATTAAAATGAACCAACGGCTTAATCTTCCAACGACCGGAATATGTGCAAAAAACTTAAAAACCTAAGAAGACTATATACAATTACAAACAACAAAGCAAGCTTTCCCAAATCTAAACAAATATTAAAGAATGAAATTTAAATACCTACGGAGTACTCGAAAACCACGACGACAGTAAGGATGCCCCATACAGAGTATTTACTAGCATCATGAAGCGGCTTTTTGAGGAATATGACGACAGAGCAGAGAGAGAGAGCCATTCCCATCTTGACGGCGAAGAAGAGCTTCCGAGGATCAGAGTGTCCCATCTCGTACAACTTGGCAACCCCGCGGAAACACCAGTTGGATTCATTATTCTGCTGCGAGAGAAGCCTCTCTCTGCTTTGCTGATGAAATGGACCCATTTGTTTCCCTATATTATTCCTAAGATGAACCTTGTTGTGTAGTATATATATATATTATATAGAAAGAGATTTTTGTCATTACACGTTGCAAATGCTTATCTTTCCCATTTATTCCATTAATGCAAATACTTCAACACATCATCACTAACAAAATAACTTTATAAGTTTTTAAATTATCCCTTTTTTTTTTGTTCCATATGTGAGCCTGTGAATGGACCCTATTATAAAGCGGTTATTAATTACGCATAGAGAGAGTTTAGGAAAATATCAAAAACAAAAGTTTCGACCTTTTATAGAAAAGGAAAAAAAAAGTTTTTATGGTTTTGTGTCTCGTGAGTAATGTGACTTGTGACTTCGATATTATTGTGAAAGCGTCGCAATTTATTACATCTACCGCTCTCTCGCTCACCATTCTTCCTTCCAAGGTCAAAGCCTAGCTACCCGCCCTTCTCTACACTTGAGATGTTTTCTAGTTTTTTTTTTGTGTAATAAAAAATATATAATCATTTGGATTTTCGCGGAATTTATTTTTCTCTTTTCTTAAATTATGTTTAGGTTTGATAGACAAGGGAATAAATTGATGTACTCGTTTTTGCTTGATTAGTGAATCACAATTCTCTGCAAGCCTAGCTTGTTTAATAGTGATCGGTATAAAAACTAGTTGCTGCCTTGTTTAATCTCTTGTCTTATTTCTCTATTCACTCATTCTTTGGTTGCTTCCAGATTTTGATTTAAATAAAATTTCGTCTCTAAGCAATTTTTCAATATATCAAAACCATTTAGACCCTTAATCAACAACAAAAAAAAGGTTAAAATTTATAGACACTATTGAGAGAAACGAATACATCAAATCCTTGGATATTCACTCTTAAGGAGATGTGAAAAACTCGAGCCAAAGGAGTGATGTTAATTAGACCAGTAGGACGAAGAAGAGGCACATTGTGAGATATATCATTTATGGGTTACAAAACAAAAACAAACCGTCCTCAATCATGTGTTACCACTCATATAACTAAATTGTGGCTCAAGTGTTACCACTCATGTCAACTCGACTTTGGTTTAATCAGTTGATTAGAAATCTGAAAACCAAACCAACGTTATGGTTCAATTTGGTTATTTTGTGAGAGAGCATCAGAACGAAGATTGACAAATCAGTAGATAAAAAAACCAAAATTTCTTCTTTGTGTTGTATAGTTTTGGTTTTGATTTAGCTTTGACAAAATTTGAGTAGGCTTTAATGAATTTTACTAAATTGGTTCTTAATATTTGTGCCTCATGTTCTAACGCCGAATCTCTAATGGGCAATAGCAGAATCTGGACTCATATACAGTAATACAATTGGCAATGGAAGAAGGGCATATCCTAATTTAATTACTATTGTCATCATGACATTACTTTTTCACCACGGCATTTGATTTACAAAGATATTAGATAAATAAACCAAAAACAATGCTCCGCAGTGACAGATTCTGATTCTTTACTGCGATGGTTCTTTACTCGGGGAAGGCTTAACTTTAAAAGTACTCTTTAGAATCAGTTTACCATCACGGCTGGTCTCTCACCGGTCTTCTGATGGTTCTTTACTCGGTGCAGGCTTGACAAAAGAGAACTCTTTAGAATCAGTTTCAGTGTCACGGCTAGTCTCACCAGTCTTTGTCTCTTTAGAATCTGGTTCAACCTTGACAACAAGCTCGAAGCTTGGAGGAGATCTAGGAGGAGTCAAAGCTTCGTTGTCTGTGTCGAGATCCGATGTTTCAGGGTCAAGTCCTACGTATCTCATCGAATGTGGTGTGGTCTTGTAACGCTGCAATGACCGCACAGACGAAGTAGACCTAACTGTTGAGGCTGTAGGGCTCGCGCTTCCATCTCCGCCAAGTCTCTTAGTGGTGGCTTTCACACCTTTCTTCTTCTTCACCGCCATTCTCCATTTCTTGAGTGCCTTTGATGTTTGTTCATCGAATACTGATTTTTTCATCCGCGAACCCATCTAAATCACAGAGATCTCTTAGTCTACAGATTAAACAGAAATGTCCTGTTTCAGTAGCATATATCAACAAATGGAAAGTTAGTTACCTGAGTTACAAGTGCGTAGAGAGGAAGTGTGATGTAGCTGCAAAGACACAATACTGCTACACTGCAAGAGAAAGAAAGAGGAAACAAGATTAGTGGTATGATCATGATGTCCAGACAAAGTTCAGTACCTTGTCACACGTCTTTGAGATTAGGTACTTACGCGATGGCTACTTTTACAAGTGCAATCTTGAAATTAGGATGGTAGCATGAATTATTTCCAAAGGAATACTGCATTACATAGACGGAACAGAGAATTAGGTACTCTTGTAAAGAAGGAAATGCATATGAAAAGTAAAGAAAGATCTAAGTTGTGTTACCCATATCCAGAAGAAATACGTGATCTGAAACGCGTTCTGCAAAATAAAATAAAAACGATTCAAGAAAATAAAGAAAAGGATCTGTGTTTTGTGTTGAGGGACTTCTCTGTTTCTTTAAGTACCTGGAACAAGGCGAAATGTATGAGATGGAGAATCAAATGGGGACGGCCGAACCAGAAATACTCATCGTTGCCTTTTACAAGCGGCATTCCTTGAACTACCGCATGTCTATCGGTGATTCCAAGAGCCATCCTTGTCATAATCGCTTGAAGCTTTGTCCCTACAGCTAAAATTATCTTGAAAACAAAAAATAACCAAAACTGTGAGTCCTTCAAGATACTTTTATTTGGAAGATGTCAACAACTTAAGTAAAAGATATCTTACGATAACCGGCACTGCAGTGCCAATAAACATCATCTTGAAGCCTGAAATACCAAGCAAGAAGATTAGAACACGTCCATGGAACGATATTTTTGTACACTTAGTGACTTAGATACTCTCACCTTCAATATTTAAAAGGAGGAATAACACAAAAGATCCCCACAAGACAGGGCTGCAATAAGACACAATCATGAGTTATATAACTTATAAGTTGTAGGAATGAAAGCCAATGTTCGTAGAAAGTGTTATAAGTTTACCTGACTCCAACGACCACCTTGAAATCATCCTCCAACGATCTTTTTATGTATTTTTGGAAGTTGAATTGACTTCCCGGAGCTAGATGAACCTTCATAAATCACAACAGAGCGATTCATCAAGATCAATACTATATACTAAATCAAAGTTTGGACCGTAACTTGAAAAACTCACAGCGATGAAACCATTTCTCAGTGTCAAATAGTCAGTTCTCCCAACGGATCTGAAAAACTGTCTGAAAAAGCATCCCTGAAACGCATTGTATTTTTCGAAAGTGAGAACCATTTCAAGAATAGTACCGAATAGTAAATTTGGTATTTGTGCTACATTATCTTGAGCTGACTAAGAATAGAGTAGAAGCAAGAGGGTGATGGTTCTTACAATATAGAAAAAGATTGGAATCCTAGTCCAGAAACTGGTGTGCGCTCTTACAAAAGATGTTTCATGAGTAAGCCTGAATCTGGAAGTATCTATATAAAGCAAAAAACAACAGATTCACAAAGTAACAAATCAGAGCTCAAGACACCACAAGGATTAAGACGAGAAACTATAAGACTAGAATTGAGATAGGCCTTCAAGGAGAAGGTGCTTAAGTGGGTACCTGTTGAAAACTCGTAATTATGGGATGATGTCTCTTTCTCCCAATGCTTCCATCCGCGAATCTGAAAAGACCAACAATCTTTAATACAACCAAACTTTCTGAAAACGAATTCGAGATGTTGATCAATGAATTGGAAACTTAAGTACCTTCAACCTTCCAAGCATCATGGTTAAAAAGCTGTACATAACATGGAAAATGGCTAAGAAGAATATAAGGATGTGCAATTGATGAAGTGCCTCAGCAGAGATAAGCTCTTCATGACCCTGCACCACCATTAACATTGACATCCATTAACAATTTTCAAATCAACAAGGCAAATATGTAATCGAATGAGAAACTTAACAAAAACTCTCACCTCCTTCTTGCATTTTGTGGGAGATGCTTCACCTCCTGATAGGAATCTGTGCTCAAACCACAAGAGTCTCCTGTGACTTTCACCATTGTCATCGTCCTCTTTTTTCAAGTGTTTAGGAGCAGGACACGGGAGCATCGTATGAGCAACATGTGAAGGGATACAAATCGCCAAAATGTAGCTTTGTCCAAATGTCAGAAGCAAAGAGATAAACCCAAGAACCATCAATTCTGCAACAATTCATATCAAATGAATTCAGATAAACATAGCCAAGAATGTATCCGAAAATCGAAATTTTAGACTCAAGACTTTCAAATTCCAAATAGAACAAGAATTTGACACAACGTAGTAAAAATAAAAAATTGCGATTATAGACCTGATTTGATCTTCTCCAAGGCATCGAGAAGAGCTGTCTTGTGCCGATCCCATAGAACCTAAATCAAAATCAAGAACAAAGTTCACTTCAAGACAAATTTGCCAATTCAAACACAAACATAAACCCAAAATCTCAGACAAAGACAGTTCCTTTTCACAAATCAAAGAGAACCCATATACATTAAACCCTCAAATCCAACAAAAAGTACAAAGATTTAGCATAAACCCCCAAAAGAAAAAAGAACAGACCTTTCCAACTTTGTGAAGTACTTTTTCAAGAAGAACAGAAACAACGATGAAGAAAGTACAAACAGCAGCAACAGCCCAAGTAGGAGTCTGATTAAGCTCTCTATGTATCACTTTCCTCTCATCCTCCGCCACAACCACCGTGACTCCTCCCCCGATAAGACACCAGAGACTAAGAAGACAAATCAGCCGCCGAAGCAAAGAAGCGTGGATAACTCTCATAACTCCGCGTTTTTTTTGTTTTTCTTGTTTTTCAGACGAAGTATTTGGTCGTACGTGCTTCGTTAACTTACAATAACTAGTGTAGAAGTTGAGAGAGTGATGAGTTGTCTCTTTAAATCACATTTGCGGAAACGCTCGCTCGGTAGTAGGTTCACGCGGTTGCAAAGAAAGAAAAAAAAAAAGACTCGAGCTTTGTTACCTATTTCGAGAAAACCCAAATCAATGAAAGATGCAAAAGTAAAAATTATAGATTCCCACTAGATCGAGGAAGTTTTTAGATTGACGATGGTAATGGATGATGATTCAATCTTTTTTTTTTTTTTGGTTTCTCTATTACCTTGTCAGAGTACGAAAAACAATGATAAGATTTGTTTATTCATGTCATTAATGGTTTTTTCAGACAGAGAGAGAGAAGAGAAGAGGAATGAATAAAGCGCGTGAGATGGTTTCTTTTAAAAAAAAAAAAAAATAGGGAAGTTGAAAGCAGCGAAAGGTGGCATTGATTGAGAAACTCTGATTGCTCTTTTGGTCTTTGACTTACGCAAGCAAATATCAATCTTTTGGAAATTGTAAGGGAAAAAAAAAACAAAAAAGAAGAGAAGTTTTTTGCGTTCGAATCAATATTTAAACTAAATAAGGTAAAATTGGATTCTCAATAACTCGAGTAATTTTTATTTGGAAGAAAATTATAATTTATTTTTCGAGTGATTAGTTACTTTACTTTTTTTGTGCAAAAGTCACTTTACTTTATGTTAATTTTTTAGTAATTTTTTTTTAGAAAAATAAAGTGTTAATAGTTTGGATTATTAAGGGTATATTCAATCTTTGATATTCCAAGTGATTTGAGTTTTCACGTGTTTTTTGCTGATTTTTAAGAAAGTTGATTGATTTGTTGCAAAAAAATTTTAAATCCTCTAGAATCCCTAAAAATTATTAAAATCTAAATTCACAAACTGTAACAGTAGATTTTAATGTAAATTTTTAAATCATCAGTTCAATAACAATATATTTTAAAATATATTTTTAAATCAACAGTTCAATAATATTGAATTTTAATTGACTTTTTAAAATCCATTATTGATTAACATAAGATTTATAAAGTTTACACAAATTACTTAAAATGTCAAGTTGAATATCCCTAAATATTTTTTCCCCCGATTCACCAAACTATTTCTATAATATTTTTTCAAAAAATATTTATTTTCATTCTGATCGTCTGTATCTAAGTAAATAGAAATTTATTCTAAATTATTATACATAGTAATTATTGAGAATTGTTTACGGCTAGTAAATAACATTAGATTTTAATTGACTTTTAAAAATCTATTATTAAATAACATAAAATTTGTAAAGTTTACACAAATTATTTAAAATATCACGTTGAATATCCCTAAATATTTTTTTCCCCGATTCACGAGACTATTTCTATAATATTTTTCTAAAAACGATTTATATTCATTATGATCATTCATATCTAAGTAAATAGAAATTTATTCTAAATTATTATACATAGTTGAGAATTGTTTACGGCTAGTAAACGTTGTAATTGTTGGAAATAATTAATTTACGGCTACCGTAAAAGAGGAATCATCAAGATATGTGGACACTTCGTCAATTAGAGGATGCTTGGGAAAATCGACAACACGTTTTCTTTAAGGTCTTCTAGACATATGACACGAGCTAGCGCTTTGCTAGTACGTAGTTATACTGTTTGTGGAGAATTGAATATGTTTATCATTTCTTCCAGAGTTTTCGAAAACAAGATATAATTTCGCATGCATTTAGATTTCAGGAACTTAGCTCTTGAATCCTCAAACTCTTATTCTAGGAATGCAATTTTCGTCCCATGCTGCAGGTTTGGCTTGAAATTGTCTCACATGCCCAATAACTGTATTTTCTTGCTACTCAGAATAAAAACTATTTGGCTACGTGCAGCATTACTGGCTTACTGCATAAAGGCAGTAGAGAGACAGAGAGAGAGACTAGTGGTGTTTTCTTTTTAAAACCTTACTTTTGTTTTGCTTTCTATGCTTTAGTAGTTTATTTTATTATTATCACTTTCTAATTTGATTTCACATTCTGTCCACAACGTACAAATCTTTAGCATATTTAGGCTTTTCTTTATATTAAACAAAATGTAAAGTCTCTTTATGACAGTAGCGGTTTCCTACTCCGTTTGAACCATATATTACAGAATGATTTTATTCTTAATATATAAAAGCAGTTACGTACGCATATATATTTATTTTGCAAATTGCAACTAGAAAAAATTATTGACTTCACTACACTTTTGGTTTGTCTGTGGCGTTGGATTTGTGGATGTCTTGTATTAAAAGGTTGAGTTATAAACTTATAATATATATATTGCTTTTGTCTTTCTTCACCTAACCATATAAAAATAAAATAAAGTATTGCGTGATGATAATTACGTCCTCATCATTCAAATTATAGCTCCTCATTTCTACCTGCATGCCTATTGATATACTATTGTATATGAGAAATAGTTATAAAGTGGGAAAATCTGATTATTGTATAAAGAAAACTAGCGAACGTTGAAAAACAAAGAAGAGATAAATGACCACACTCCAGACAGACTGTATTTTTATTCTTTTCAAACTGGATCTCTGTTTGAATCCTAAACAAAAAATTATTAGTCATTCTGGGCCGAGGATGAACTTGGGTAGAGTTGATTGTTTTTATAAAAGTGGAGAAAATTTAAAAGAATTCACCAAATATGTTATTGATTTTGTTTAGAAATATTGTATTGATTATTATTGATTGTTATGGATTTACATTAACTTCTTTTTTCCTTCAAATTTTAATTTCTAAGGGTAAAAGAATTTTAGAAATTAATGTCAATGGAATGATTTTCTTGAAAATGTAGGGGGGTGTATTCAACTTGACATTTTAAGTGATTTGTGTAAGAGTTACAAATCATATGTTATTCAATCATGTATTTTAAAAAGTCTTTTGAAATCCACTGTTATTGAACTGATGATTTAAAAAACTATTTTAAAATCCATTAAAATCCCTTGTTATTGAACTGATGATTTAAAAATCTACTTTAAAATCCACTGTTATTCAAAACAGTTTTGTGGATTAGGATTTTAATAACTTTTAGGATTCTGGAGGATTCTGGAGGATTTGTTTAGTTAAAAATACAGAAATCCAAATCTCATGGTTTTAGGTGGGATTTGAAAGAATTTTACAGAAAATCATATGAACTTCCCTAAAATCTATCAAAATTCTAAATTTCCTAAATCCCATCAAATTCTCCAAAATCATGGTTTGAATACACTCTCGTACCGGTAATTTTTATTGTTTGGATTTATATTGCATTTATCTTCAGGGCAGATAGTTCACTAATTGATGGAGAAATTTTAAAAGAATAAACTCATTTTTTTATTTAGGATTATACCCGGTCGTGGAAAAGTATTGTATGGGCTTGTCGCTTATGACATTTCCCTTCAATTTCAATATCGATTTAATCTGGGTGATGTAGTTTTGGGCTTCAACCTAATACAGTATTTCTAAAGATTGGTCCAATAACAAAAGAAACAATGGATGCATAGTTACAATTTTTAGTTGACGCAATTTTTCTAAACCTAAAATCACGCTGAAAAAAAGATAATCATTGGGTGCCTTCATTTTCTCCTGGTTTTGACAGACAACTGGACAAGAATATTAGATCGAACTTTGTAAAAAGAATTTGAATTTTGTTAAAAAGATTCAGAATGACTAATAATAAGTTGAAAAACTAAGTAACAAAAGACACATTGCGGAGCCTTTATAAATCTCTCCCCCCATCCCAGTACTTAGGGAGGAGATAGATATCGTCTCCCCAAATCCGTGTAACTTCGTCCACAAACTAATTTTCTTTCGAGAATATTGAAGAAGCTGAAACTTCTGGTCCCCATGTTGTTTTAGGTACACTACAAAATATGACGTCGGTGCACGTTTTGTAGCTATCGTACTAGTACATTATTCACTTTTGGTCACCTCATGCACGGCTTTGGATTCATAAATTAAACTGGAGTTTGAAAAGTAAAATGTACATGAGAATTAATCTTTTTCCTTTCTGTTTATTTCAACCCAATTATTATATTATTCGTCCACTGCACTGCGAGAAAGCAAGAAATATAAATAGGAGGTGAATAATTTAGACACATACATGTGTTCTTAATTTTTAGGATCACATGATATGTGATAAAATCAAACTTCGGTTCGGTGTTCGCGGTGGATATTATAAAATTAGAAAAAAAACATTTCTTGTCAAGACTTTAATGAGAAAAAACAAAAAAAGTCGGATATTGTTTTTAAAATTTTCAGATATATGGAGTTTTCGATAACCAAAAATTTTCTAGTACATTTCTTGTCATAAACTTAAGCTATATAGTAGTATTATTGTTTTAACTTAAGCTACTTGCTGGTTCTTTTCTGGGACTGACTATTGTTTTTGTTTTTTATTGGTTTTGTTTTGGACAAACAGCTATTACGGATACGAGAAGGAAGAAAAACACAATTTTAGTTGTGGTATATCATATATGTAAGCTGATCCTAAACGATATGATCTCAGTCCGAATGATTGGTCGTCAATTTTAAATTCTTCTCTGTTGTTCAATTTACGTGACGTTACGTTGTCCACTTCTATCCTCCAAGACTCCAGCTCTGCACAAAGACATACATACGCATATGCATGTGTCATGTATTTTTTTTTATATAAATATATGTATACGCACTAAAAAATTCAAAAATATACAGAGTATATATATGAGGTACGGTGTGTCACAACTTTTTTTTCTTAGTTTCGAGATATATAGGATAATTTCGTGAAATTTATAATTCCTTTTTTTTTTATATAATACATCGAATGATTCAAGAAAATAACGATATGTTCTCAAACTTCACATAAAGATCGATCCTTTTTTTTCTTTTTTAATGCTAATATAAAGATCGGTCTATCCTTTTTGAAAAAATATATAATGACATATATAAATATAGTAAATCGATATCAGATAATCACAAGGAGAGCTAGACGTCTTTCTTGCCAACTATAGATCACAAAAAAAAATGCAACTGTCACCATATCGTAGAACCAGCTTATATCTCTATCTCCGTTGGTCTTTTTTACTTTGTTTGGTAAATATAAAAAAGCTTAAAACACGGAAACACAGAATATTTGTTCTATATATTTTTTTTTTCTAATAATTTCCAAATTTTAATCTCCTATATCTCTGCGCAGTTTTTCTTCTCCTAATGCATCGGAGAGATAGATCCTTCTGAGTTCTTGCATCGTTCAGGTACTTTCTATCTATTTATTTATTTATTAATCCGACAAAACAAATGTTACATGTTTTGGCATCACTTTTCATGAGACTTTTTAATTACAAATGAATTTGAATCACATTATTACTTTTATTGCAAAAAAAACAATTTTAAAATTTTTGAGATGTTTTGCGTATACGTGCTTAAGATTCAATAGCAATTATAAAGCTCAAGAATCTGATTAAGATGATCTTGAATTCTTGATGATGGTGATGATCTTTTTTTTGCTTTCGTAATATGAGTTGTAGGAAAACTATCTTTACCAATTTAGATCCATTAAATACGCATCTATACATGTGTCATGTCTAATATGTGTACACATATATGTGTAGAAGACGTTCATTTCTGACGAATAGATGATTGATTGATGAAAAAGAAACGTCCAAATACCAAATAAATAGAATATGAACTTCAATCTAATTTAAATAGTTTAATTATGAATCTAATCCTTTGACGGTGACACCATTGGTTTGTATTTTCCTACTAGCTAGAACCAAAACATTTCGTCTCAGTGTTGTTTACCAATATTTATAAATGGTACACATAAATTAAAAATTATCTAATATTCAGAGAAAAAAAAAACCCCCGCAGTAACCAATTTTGACGACAAAGAGTAGTTGTCAATTTTGAAGAACCAGAGGTTTGGAACTAGCTAGAGGAGAAGATTAATATGTTTTTGCTTCTGGTAGTCTATAATTTCGTTTGTAGGTTAGAGTTTTTGAGTTCGATTTGATTTTTGGTTTATGTCGATTGGTTGGATTGTAGATTTGTAGTTAAGGGTATTGTTTTGTAGGGGAGATGCTCTATTTAGTTCTAAACGATTTTGAGTTTGAAACCTATCGCATTATTCGGATTTATCCATATCTTTTGATTTAGACCTGAAATACTTCAAAAAAATGGTCGCAAGATCCTACGAATTTGAAAAAACAAATTCTTAAACGCGGCTCTTAATTTGTATGCCATTTTTTTAATTGTAAAATGGCAAATATGGCTTTAAACAATACTGGTCGAATGTGGGAAAACGACCTATTTTCCCATGAGAACTATGATATCGTACCAGATAGAGCCCGAACTTTCACTACGTCTCAGATGTCCCCGAAAAAATAGTTTTCATCCTAGATCCCCATAAATCAAAAGTTTTCTTACTAAATCTCCCCTGAATACGTAGTTCTCATCTACTTCTCCATAAATATGGGTTTAATTGGTTTATTGTTGGTTTATTATTTGTTTAATCAACTAAGAAAAATTATAAACCGGTTTGAACCTCGTTTCAACCCAATTACATACAAAAATCACGTAACCCAAAAATAAAAAATACCAACTCTACGAATCCCATATCATACATCCATTAATGTTAAACCAGATCATTCACATCAAATAACCTAAAAAAACAAGTCAATTTCTCCTCTTGAATGGTAACAAACCTAGAAAATCCACTACAACCAACAAAATCAAATAAACAAATCAACCAAATTATCAAAGACATAAAAGACAAATTATATTTGCTGTGTATTTAATGGAGATTCACGTGGTCCTTGTTGTAGACGTACGATTGCAGCTCCATTACTATTTTTACTTCCGTTGATCAGAATCGTGGCCACGAAACTGATTGGGAGTAAAGCCATAATCTGCAAAATATTTCTCAAATTATGAATCTTTATTCAACTCCAAAATAATCTAAGAACACAAATAATTGAGTTTTCAAAACTTAGGGGAACGTGGGAGTCACGCGCGCTTCTCTTGGCGGAGATGACGACGAAAGTTCCAGTGAACTCAGTGGTTGCCTCCGCTGCCGAGAATTTTGTAGGTTTTTGACTGGGTTTATGGGCCACTTGAAACCTTTACACAAACATATATATCATATAGCCGCAATGCAACTTACATTCATTGCTCATGATTTTACAAGATGATGATTTTAGGGTTCTTAGATTTGAGAATTTGGGACATTTTTACCGGGTTAAGAAAATTAGGTCGGATCGGGTTTGTAAGGTCAGTCAGATTTTAAATTTGGTTTCGTTTTAGCTTGACCGAGATTTTCTACCGGTTTAGTATGTAAACCGATTAAACCCAGATTTATGGGCAAATAGATGACAACTTTTGATTTGAGGAGGATTTAAGTTGAAAATTATTTTCTCGGAGACATCTAAGACGTAGTGAAAGTTCGGGCTCTATCTAGTACGATATCATAATTCTCATGGAGAAATAGGACGTTTTCTTGGTCGAATGTCAATATTTGAATAAATTGTCATTTAACTTTAACTAAAACGACAATATTTTAGTTTTCAAAAAGTTAACAATGATATTGTGATTTAACAAAAAAGTCTTTCTGCAACTTTTTTAAACGTAGCTATATTATTACGTTTTTCTACACATGTTTTTTTTTTTTTTGCTTCTTAAAATTAATGTGGTATAATATTAATCTTACTTTATTTTAAAACATGTTGACCTAAATAAATACGTGTTGCGTATGAAGAAGGATCCAATCATCGAGTCTATCTCCCATACCTTGAATATTTGATATTTAGGGTCCACCATTGATATCATGATATGCTTTATCTGTTAATTACGATCTAGTTGTTCTTAACAAATCGTAAATTACTTTTCCACCATACTTAAAACATATATGCATATTTATTCAATATATATATATATATATATACATATGCATATCATTTTCAGTAGTCAACATGTTCAATAATTTAACAAAATGTACTATTCAGATAGTACCGGTCCTGATAAACTTTTTTTTCCTTCCGGGTTCTCATAACGATGTATATTAAAATTGCCAAATATATTTAGAAATTTCATTAAAACCGTGAAGTTGACAAAAGACAACAAATATCATGAAAATCAGAGTAAAATTATATTTTTAAAATGGAATAATTGTAAATATAAAATACAAAAATTAGAAAACATAATTTGTTACTGTATCAATATTTGATTTCCCATCTAGCTATATATATATATATATATCTATATATATATATCTATATATATATATATATTAAATAGTAATTCTGTTTAAGTAGAGCCACTTAATAATATTAGGGGTCCATACATGTGCATTATAATAAACACGTGTAGAAACATAGCTAGCAGTTAAGTCTGTTTCCAATTATTTTCACAACCACCTTTATAAACTGTGTTTAGAGATGTCTACAAACTTAAATTTTATCAAACGCAAGTTTTTTTTTAATACTAGGTTTAGCAGTAATCTCTTAAAGTTCAAAATGTTTATCACACATAATTAATTTCGGACAGTAAACCAAACTAATTTTTTTAACAGGCGACACACTATTTGGATAATTTATCTAGCTTAACTGATCAAATCAGCAATCCCAACAACAAATAAGAATCGTCCTAACGTTTTCATTTATCCAAAAAAAAAAAAAAAAAACAAGATATATACATCACTGGTTATGTAGTAATTGTTTGTATTTTGATTGTTTTTCGTTAATTTCTATGTAAGCATTTTTAGAAAATAAAAATAAAAATAGATGTTGAATAATAAAAAATGGTAGTATATTAAAATTTATGTGAGGTCAAACAACATTTATATTTATATATGGAAAGAAAAGTATTATTGTAGTTGCAACATGAAAAAACACAAGCTTCTGTTCTCCAATGATACAGGTCTCAAAAGACTCAAAACTCTGTCATGTCTCAATTCCATGAATTATTAATTTAATCATTCTGCTTTCTGTAAGTTTATATATAAATATGTAAACATAAACCTGTGCTTACCTCGTATCTCTCTTCTCAGGCTTAATAATTCTCTGCAGAAAGCTGTAGAAGAATCAGAAGCCGAACAAGAAGAAGAAGAAGAGATTGATAGAAACAAGATCCGAGGTTGAGCCATACTAGTCCCTTCCTTCATCATCAGTATATAGAATCACATAAAAAACAAAGATGGGATTCTGGTCATTGTTGGAGGTGGCTTCTATGCCGGTTATTCAAGTTCTCATCATGAGTCTTGTGGGAGCTTTCTTGGCCAGTGATCGTTGCAAGCTCTTCCCTATTGAAGCCCGCAACTCCATGAACAAGGTAAACCAATTGAATGGTTCTTTGGATCTC
This sequence comes from Camelina laxa, assembly GCA_024034495.1. Lineage (NCBI taxonomy): Eukaryota > Viridiplantae > Streptophyta > Magnoliopsida > Brassicales > Brassicaceae > Camelina > Camelina laxa. Next base: position 25,951,706 of record CM043881.1, read on the forward strand.
TGAAATAACTATCAAACAGTCGAAGATTCGTTCTAATGACTTCGAAATATTGTTAGGTGGTGTTTGTACTATTTGCACCGGCTCTCATGTTTGCCAATCTAGCTCGGACGGTCACACTTGAAGACATCATCTCATGGTAATCATTTTTGTTTCTTACCTTTGTGGTAACTAAGTAAAAAAAAAAACGGTGAAAGATAAATCTTCAACTGTAATATTTTCTTGTGAGTGATTTTAAAGGTGGTTTATGCCGGTGAACATGGGACTTACATTCCTAATCGGAGGACTTCTTGGGTGGATAGTTGTAAAGATTCTGAAACCACCTCCTTATCTTGAAGGTCTTATTATTGCAACTTGTTCTTCAGGTAACACCACAAAATTATTTTGAGACAGTAAGTGTCATCATCATCATCATCATTGTCAGTATGTGTCAGATATTTCTTTGCAATGTTCTGGTGGAGAAACAAAATTCTTTTTTGTTAATAGGAAACATGGGGAACCTACCAATCATACTTGTCCCAGCAATCTGCGATGAGGACAAAAGTCCATTTGGTAACAGGAGCGTATGCAGAACCGTTGGCCTCTCTTATGCGTCTTTCTCCATGGCGGTATGTAATGTTGACATTCACTTGTTTCTTGACGAAAGTATTGGTATGAAATGAGGAGAAATGAGATGCAAAATTGAATTCTACACTGGTTATTGTGCAGTTAGGGGGTTTCTACATATGGACATATACATTCCGGCTGATAAAAGGGTCAGCAATGAAAATTCAAGCCATGGAAGAATCTGAGAAAGCAGCAATCAAATCATCCAATAATGACTTAGAGGCTGATCATAAGACCCATCTCCTTAATGCACCCGAAGACAAATCGGTAAAGAAAGGGACAGGGTTTTGGAGAAAAGGAGTAAACTTCCTCCATGAGATATTGGAGGAACTTCTCGCACCACCTACACTCGGTGCAGTAAGTTCATTTTACTGGCTAGCACTGAGGAATATACCAAGAGTGAATGAATTAACCAATGTGACATGTTTGATGCTTTTAGATTATCGGTTTCATCTTCGGTGCAGTTAGCTGGCTCAGAAATCTTATCATAGGTGATGATGCTCCTTTACGAATAATTCAAACCACTGCAAAACTTCTTGGGTAGTTACCACAATCTTGTCATTAATTACCTCCTCACCATTTGCATCTTAAGTTACTAACCTAACCGATTGTGCAGAGATGGTACCATTCCTTGTATGACTATTATACTAGGAGGCAACCTCATACAAGGTAAATCCCTCAATACACAGCTCAGATTTCACTTTCAATTTTAAAAAAACTTAGAAACTTACTGTGGTTCAAATCGAACAGGTTTACGTTCTTCGGCAGTCAAACCGGCGGTTGTAATTGGAATAGTCTGTGTTCGGTACATAATTCTTCCAATTATCGGTATAGGCATTGTACTAACAGCTGCCAGTTTAGGATTACTTCCAGAGGATCCCTTGTTTCAATATGTTTTGATGCTTCAGTTCACTCTCCCACCTGCCATGAATATCGGTTAGTCATAAATCATCAACTGAACTGAGTTCATGCAAATCTAGAAACACAAAAAGAACAATATTAACAAGGAAAGACAAATTGAAACCTACAGGTACCATGACTCAGTTGTACAATGTTGCGCAAGACGAGTGCTCAGTTCTCATGCTGTGGACATACTTGGTCGCTATACTGGCCCTCACCGTATGGTCCACCATCTTCCTTCACTTGTTAGTCTAGAGAACCTGAAACTCTGCGTGAGCACAAGAAGTTTCTATCTCTCTACGACTAGAAAGACCATGGGGGAAAACAGATGCCAAAGCTCTGTCAAGGATCTTACCATTCTGTTTGATCATAGCTTGATAGTTTTTTTTGTTGCATTTGTACCTTTCTGAAAGTCTACATTTTTCCCCATCTCCCCATTTGTAACGCACATATTGTATCAAGTATTACATCAATATAATGTAAAAGCATATCGTCAAGAAATCAGATGACCAAAATTGATGCACAGCCACTCATATCCATCTATAGATAACATAAATGATGATACAATGTCTTTGACTTCGATAATGAACACAAAGAGGTAACAAACGTAAAACCACCTAAACTCTTGACACTGGTACACAAGTGAAACTACAAGGTTGGAGAGTTTTACAAGAGAGTGAGTTGGAGTTTTGGTCGATTAGGCTGAGGCTCTACTACCTCCATGTGAATCCGCACTGTTTGCAAGACACTATAAGATAAACTTCCATCCATCTTAACAATCTTCTGCTTCTCCTCATCTACGTACCAGTCACCAGCTCCTTTCTCACCCTTTGCTGTTAAATAAACAGGTCCTTCGATTCCATACCTGCATAAATTCATAACAAGTGTAAGAAAACAGAATGTGCTAATAAGCCAATACTTTGGTTGGTACACTTTGCACGCAAAATGACATTTGCAAAGTTTTTCGTGTGTCGAGTTATAATCTTTAAAGGCAAGACATAGTGGCTATGGAAGTAAGAGGAATAGCTGGAGAACATGGTAGATAGTATTTGAAGCTACACTTGATACAAATGCAAATAGGCAAAAAATGGAGAACGTACTTTGGGACGAATACTATAAAACCATTGGATCTTATCTTCACTACTCTTGCCTCTGCATCTGTGGGTCTGCAACATAAACAACACAGTTTCTCTTATCCTTTAGTCTACCGGTCCATGCCTTTAGACGCAAGTACGATTCATGAAAAAGGAGATCCATACCGAGTTCTGAAGTAAATAAGAGTGTGCAGCTCTACTGAAGCTCGACTTGCCATTTGAGCATTCCTATGCCGATAGTTCAAATCTGAAAACAAGTCAATGAATTAGAATACTTAACTCCGATGCATTAGTAAAAGACAATCATCATCCAAGATCTTTAAGAAAACAAAAATGGACAGTTGAGTTTTAGCATGTTCTCCTTATCGTCAAATCAGGAAGGGACAAAAGACCCAAAGTTTACAAATTTTGTCAAGCACTGAAGATGCTGGAAAATAATAAACCCTTGAATAATCCACAGAGGGTAAGTAGACTCTTACTATCAGCAACGCTAGTAAGTTGAGGTCTGTCTTGGAACACTGTTGGAAGCTTGTATATTCCTAATGACGCCGCCAGTAACCTATGCACAAAGACATCTAGAACCAGGGAAAGAAACAAGTTTATAACATCTAGCAGGTGAAAACAAAGATAAGACAGAGCAATTTTCACTTACCGGCATATCTCCGAATAGGGGATGTAAAATGAGTATACAGGGGTGCTGCAAGCCCATAATGATGATATTCTGGAGGAGTGAGATCCCCACTACAGAAGTACACCGCCTGAGTAGTAATACATTTAAAATGTTCAATATGGCGGCATCCAGCGAAAATTACTAGCAATATAACTATTCATTCATGAAGGAAGCATTACCTGTGTCATGCACCTAGTTGCCAATATCCTGATCAGCTTATTGAAATATGGATCCTCACCCTGTAGAATTTCGATTTTGTTAAGATAGAGAAAAGAGGAAGAAAGCAACTTGAAATAAGGAAGCAAGTTACTCAGTTAAAAGACATATGTATTCAACAAACACTTAAAAATGACAATTGCATTTATTTATGAGTAGAATAGAACCCAGGATGTACTCAGATAGCAAGAAGTGGCTGCAATAAAGACGGCGCAGAAAAAAATAAACTCACCACAGCTCGATCCAATGAATCAGCTAGAGCTTTCGATGAAGAGACATCTAAAGTAAGCCCAATAGCTGCAGCAGTACGCAACAGTGGTTCAAGCATTTCTCTTGTTGGAGTAGGATGACGCCTGCATGAATAACCAAACCAGAGATACGATATATTACTCCTATTGATAACAGAAAATGCAACTAAACACATCCTCAACAGCTACTTGGGATCCCATAATTTTCATTATGATATATATGCACAATATTACCTAATCTAACCATAAATTTCACACAAACACAATGGTAAACAATTCATGTAACCAGTATAGCAGTATAGGCATCTTTAGCAATAGAAAGCTAAGTTGGTCACATCTACGGAAAAATCGAAATCAGTTTTACGCCGAGAAAAACTTCAACCAAACGGAATGATTGCTATCTTTGAGAAACAGACCACCAATGTAAGAGAAAGCCATTAAACCTTCAAGAAATATAGCAAACTTTACCTTAATAGTGAACAAGAAGGGAATAATTTAAGGATTTGTCCAGCGACTGAAACATTTGCAGCAAGCATGAATTCCTCAACCATTTGGTTCGCTTCGCGAATCTGATACATGCCTGTGCAAAATACAAATTCATGGTGCCGAACGACAAACAGATGAATAAATGGAATACATTAGAGGCGGTTTTACTTCATGGGTGTTTGGGTAACAACTACTAAGAAAATATCGTTCATATTCATCAAGAGGAAGCAAATTTTGCACAGGAAACATACCAATGTCGAGAGGATCATGAGTCTCGGTATCAATCTGAAATTTGACTTCAGCAGAAGCAAGAGTTAAGGCTCCCCTATCAATACGCCTTTGCCTCATAATCTACAGGTTTCAAAAAGCAAAAAACAGGTAATAATATTGTGTTCTTTCTATGATTTCTGGAACATATAACATGTGCGAAGAGGTATTAAACCTTTGCCAAAGTATTCATGTTCCTCAAATCTGTAGTTAGGGAGTCTGTCAATCGGCTGCCAGAAAATGAATACATTTGTCAATCTTCGAGCAAAGTGTAAAGATGGAATCTCAAACAACTCTACAGTTAACAATAATATAAAATAAAATTCATGAATACATTATTAGACAGCTTATTTTTCTGAATAAGAAGAGCAGTTATTTTTTAACAATTGTTAAGTGTACCTGTCATCCATCCGAGCCTGAGCTTCAACATAGGACAATGCTGCAGAAGACTTGATTATACTCTTCGTGAATCTCGTTGAGATAATCTCGGCGTCAGGGCTCATTTCCTAAATATATGAATTATGCTTAAGCAAACCGTTTATTAACTGGCTAATATACCTCACAGTAACAATTGAAAATAGAAAACGCATACCCACATAACCGAGAATGCAAGCCTTTCCACATCAGCTCTAAGCGAGCAAATATCTGCAAGCAAAACCGTGTTTCATGAGTGCATTGAAATTCAACACAAAGGGAATGTATTCTGTAAGCAGATATTACCTTCAGTTAAAGGCTTGGGAAGCATGTCAATACGACGCTCAACAAGGTAGACAGATGTGCCTCTTTTTGATGCCTCGTCATCCAAAGGAGTACCAGGGTGAACAAAATTTGTTACATCAGCAATGTCTAAAATCATGGTCAAGGATATGCTGTATAAATTCACCCCACGATACGAAGAGAATACAACGGAACTAACTAAAAATTCTAAAAGAGACATAAAACAGATCACCTGAAATGCACTTTTGGCACTAGATAATTATGATAAATCAAACTATGACGCAAAACGGTAACAGGAGCCATTTCATTGCTTTGGTTAAATATACACCACAAATTGATTTGTAACTAATTGACTCATGATATGTCCTATATATTCTGGGGACTCTAGGATACGGACTCCAAGTTCAAAGTTCCCGTTTGGAAGTGATGTACAGTGTAGTGCATCATCAATATCCTTGCAACCTGTTAGCACCACAAAAGATTAATCTGCTTATACACAACTACCGGCAAACTCTGGAAGAAATTTAATTGGCAATCATATAGTATCAAATGAGTAGAGAGCTTTTGGGTACATACCTGGAGGATCTACACTAAAGACAAGCAAATGTCGTAAGTCTTGCCTAACAGGATTGGATATGTCTTCAGAAGATACAGACCAAGGTAAGGGTGGCAAGCATGCCAGAACTTGAGAAGAGAATGGCGAGTAGTCAACATCATTCTCTATCAACACAACCTGCAGTATCCACAAGAAAAAGTAGTGATGTTATTTCCAGTTATCAATATCAATTACTTCCCTGATTAAAAAGAAAACCGATATACTTGTCCTCCTAATTTTGCCCTCCTATCCTAATTCCAACTAGAACAGAACCCCAGTAATTTAATACAATGTTGTTACCTCTGTTTCAGTTTCCCTGTCACCTATCTTGCCGATTAGTCGTACATAATGACCAGAAGGATATCGAGATTGACGGTCCCAGGAATCAACTGCCACTACAATCCTCATATCCAAAAGGTTCTGCAGCTGTCGAGTATTAATGCGAATCTTGGGAATTCTGCGATCTTTAGAGACAAATAAAGCATGCACCGTTCCACCACTACCAGCAGGTAGAGACATTGGCTCAAGAGATCCACAATAGCTGCATGATATCATGCAAATTAGGAATCTTCATCCAGAAACCACGGCTTGAAATAGACTCAAAGAGTACGATAAAACTAAGGAAAAGCGAAGGATAATTGCACAGACAAAAGACACTGAATCAAGAGTATTAAAGATAATCGTCCAGTCACATATGTAGTCACCAGAAACAGGTAACTCTAAGATGAACACATCAACAAGTCTGTTAACATGATCTCAAATGATATATCAACGAGTCATTAAGAAAAAATAAGCAAGAAGACTGGGTGATTAAGTAATGAACTCACGAGTGCCAATTTCTACGGATAACACCGACTACACGGCCTGATGGACGAGCAGGGGTAGCATTTTTATCCCCCAAAGTTTCCTGGGATAAATTTGAGCTTCTAGGAGCATCATCAGCACTGTTTGGAGCCAAATGAACAGTCTCGTCCTCTTCTTCATCATCTGCATTTGAATTTGATATGTGAAAGAAAGATAGGTTTAACACAACTTCATGCAAGCAGATAACTAGTCGTAAGTACATGTAGATATCAAAAGAAACCTTCTTCAGCTATAGATAATGCCTTTTCCGCTTGCCATTGATCGCGAGGCAAGAGTTCGACCGCAACAATATCACCATCGAAAGCCCTGTTCATGTTGCTGCGCCCATAGATAATTATCTCTTCGCCAATGCTCTCGCTTCCAACATAAGCTTCGAAAGGATTGAAACGATTGACTCGGAGTTTTCCTTGGTGATATATTCCACGATGTAAACCAGCAGTAATCTCAGACATTGGCTTATGCTGCAGGCAGGTAAAAAGGACAAAATTGGAGACAAAAGTTTGATAGCAGTATCTAGTTACCAAAATCTGAGACTGAGAAACAAGTATGTCATCTCCATTACCTCTTGGTATATAAGTTTCCTCTTAGAAGGTCTAGAATCATCTGCATCTTCCATAGTTACGTCTTCGTTGGTTGGTTGGGCAAGCAGATCCAGCAATTCAGGTTGTTCAAGTGATTTAACAAAAGCCTCAACTGATACAGACACATTCATTGATAAAATTCAAAGTCAAATAGCAAAGACACACAAACGGTCATGCAAAACCGAGCTTTGATATCTAGATTGAAAAAATAAAAGTGATTTACATACTTGTCTCTGCAGATATGCCTTCTTCAGTGGCCTTCCGTTTATTTTCCCTGTCATTAGTTACAAGCAACACCTGAGATGTATCCCCTAGATGCTTCTGGTACCATAGAGTAGCAACGCGAATAGCTGAATTCCAGATAAATTCCAAAGTTGTAAAACATCTTCTATGAATTGATACATCATCATTAACAAACAAAGAAGGTGATTAAATAGTAAATAAAAACCTCTATCGTTGTGGTCATTGGCACTCTCTTTCTCCATGGCCTGCACATAAGTATCCCTGTGGAGAGTTTTAGTAATGGTGAGCAAACAACGATAAGAACACGGATAAAAAAGAAGTGTGTACAGCTTAGTAAGTTCCAGTGGTCATAATAAGAGCATCTAATCAATATAACAAACAACATTTCCTTAATCTGATTAATCTAAAAGCTCGAATACAGTCTTACTTGTGGACATGATTGGAGAAGACATAAAATTGCCTCGTTGGATTGCTGCAGAGAGCTCTGATTCTGTTGTAAACAGATCTGTTCCTGTTCTTAACCTCGTCCAGCACCACAGATAGAACAACAACATTGTCTATAGCCTGATTCTCCAACAAATCAATCTACCAATACAAAAAAAAAATACATTAATTAACTAAAACTATCCACAAAAACAATACCAAAATATGAAAGCTCGGATAATAAAAAAAAATTACTTGGTGAAGAACGACGTTGGTATCAACAACGAGTAACTTAGGGGAAGACAAACGAGCAGCTGAAGTATCACAAGACTTGCAAGAGTAAGCTCCACAGTATATGTCATCTCGTAGATAAACCTCTCTCACTTGCTGTCGCAGAAACACCACCAAAGAGCCAACAAAAAAAAAAAAAGTTCAAAATAACGAAACAAAAACTAAAAAAATCAGAAGGAAGAAGAAGAAGCATAGAGAGAGACCTTTTGTATTTTGCCTCCTCTTGTTTTCTTATTGAAAACTTTGCTCTGCAACATCTTCAATTTCGATTTCGCCGGTGAAAATTTCAGTCGTCAGAACGAACACGGAGACGGGGAAGCTTTTCAAATAGCCTTTAAACCTAAAGCCAAAGTGACGACCCCTCAAAATTTTCAATTGCAAGCTCCCCATTCAAGAAACGAAACGACGCCGGCTTAAACCGGTTTAGTTATCTTTTTCCAACCGGCTCAATTTGATTAAACCGAAAAAAATAAAATAATACACCGGTTATTCTAAAAATTATAATTGTGTTTACAAGGATTGGCTCGGCAGTAGGAGTTAGGGCAATGAAGAAAGATCCTTAAACCGCAGCCACGGACAACACAGCTTAGCATAACTGTGCTTGAAAGATTAAAATATCGACATAACTACACTGTGATTCTAACTCGAAGTTGGATTTTTTAGATCACTTTATTTTATTTCTCGAGAAAATAATAATAATAAAAATTGTTAGCAGAAGATTCAAAAAGCAAAACGCGTTGAACACAATAGGGTGTGACTGTGAGGGCAAAGGGGGAGGAGAAACTCGCCGGACACGGCAGATCCCTAAACCGCAGCCTCAGACAAAAGCTTCGTATCCATCGTTGACTTCACCCTCAGGTTAAAATTCTAAAACCCTTTCTCCTCTTACCTCTTTTATCTCTTGATTCCTTATATTCGATGATTGATTGATTTGTTATCCTCCTCCTCCTCCTCTGTTTTTTCTTTTATTCACAGCTTGATCGTCATCATCATCATCATCATCATCATCATCATCATCATCATCATCTCTGTCTCTGTTCGGATTCTCCTTGATTGATCCGGACCATGCCGCCGAGATGCCGTTTCCTCCCCCATCTATTCTTCTTACTACTGATACTCTCACCATGGACGCCTTCTTGCGGCGGCGCTGCCGACGAGGCGACGTATCCGCACGCGGTGATTAGGCCTGGCGGCAGAACTTTACAACTCTATAAGTGAGTTTCTTCCTTTCTCTACATCTTTTGAAAGACATATAGTATTTGATTCTTGTTACAGTTTTAGGTATTTGAAAACGTGATGGAACTAGTGACTTAGGTTTGGTTGGGTGGCCATAATTGGTTTTTGGTTACCTTTTGGATGTTTTGATTTCTTCTCTATGTCGTGGTTACTGGTTGTGAATCACAACTTGTGATGTTATCTGTTTTTTTTCTAATCAGTGAACCTACAAAGCCAACAACAACAGTCAGGGGACATACAAAGCCAACAGAGCCAAATACCATCTTTGTTGTTGATCGTGATGGGAAATTGTCTTTAAAGCAAGAAGCATCAAAGCAAACAATATGGTCCTTCTCAACAGGATCCCCATTGTATTCGTTATATCAGGCTCCTCTAGGTGTTAATAACAACACAGAAACTGCTACTGAAATAAGTCGTCCCTTGATAATAGTAGAATATGTGGACAGCTCTACGGCGGCTACGGTTGATGGCTACCATAATTGGGTATGAGAAAAATAAACAAAACAAAAGATTTTATGCATCTCTCTTACTACATTGTTGGCATTATGTTCATATAGATATGTGACATTTTCTCTGTTGAATTGCAGACAGTTGGGGACTTTTTTAGGCAGAAGCCACTTGTAACGGATGGTGGTGTGACTCTTGGGTCAGAAACAACTACTGCCTATTTGGTTGATGGTGAATCAGGGAGGCTACTCCATGTTTACAAATCAGCTCATTCTTCTGAAGATACTAAACTCAATAATGCTCTGGTGAAGCCCACTAGCAATGTAGATTTTCTGAAGCTACCTCTTCTTATCAGGCGAACAGATTCCAAACTAGAGCATTTTGGTAATACCACTGGAAAGCTTGCGTGGAATTTTACGGTTTCTCACTTCAGAGCTGCTTTTCTATGTGATCCAGTTTTCAATTCAGGCTATGAGCTCGGTCCTAGAATTCAAACTGGAATCTATATGCCATTGCCATGTGGATCACAAATTGACGTTCCTGGCCCAGAACTTGTTATTAGGGTGCCCTATGATGAGCCAATGAATGTGAAAATGCTACCCTCCCCCTCCCAAATTAACCTTGAGAGCGAAAACAGCATCATGCTCTCTGAAAAATCCATTGAAGCAAGGAAGTTACAAGAGCAACATGGGCAAAAATATGGATATGTGTTTGGAAAAGTTTTTCAATGGTCACCCGTTAAGTTATTGGTCCCTTTAGTGCTTCTGGGTGTTGTTTTCTCTGTTTTCACTAAAAGGTTTTCGTGGAGGGGCAGTGACTTAAGTTTGAAATCTGGACCTTCCAAAAAGAAAAAGAACCGTAAATCAGGGAATAGGCAGTCAGTTCCCTATGGTCAGGACCAATTCGAGCTCATTGAAGGTGGTCAAATGTCACTAGGCTTCAATAATTTTCAAAGTGGTGCAACTCCTGGGCGAAAGATCGGTAAGTTGTTTGTGTCAAGTAAAGAAATCGCAAAGGGAAGTAACGGAACGGTGGTGTTTGAGGGTATTTACGAAGGCCGGCCTGTAGCTGTAAAACGCCTTGTTCGATCTCATCATGAGGTTGCTTTCAAAGAGATTCAAAACCTCATTGCATCCGACCAACACTCTAACATCATCCGGTGGTATGGTGTGGAGTATGATCAAGATTTTGTATACCTTTCTCTAGAGCGTTGCACGTGCAGTTTAGATGATCTTATCAAATCCTATTTAGAGTATTCTATGACCAAAATACTGGGAAACAACGAATCTACTGAAGCAGTAGCTTCATATAAGATCCAACTGGATTCGTTGGAGGGAGGTATCAAAGGAAAAAATTTTGGAAAGTCGGGGGCCGCCCGTCACCTTTCATGCTTAACCTAATGAGGTTATTTGAATTCGTGCTTTTCTATATATGTCATAATAATATGTTTGGATTAAGAGATGTTTCATTTGAACATCAAAGTTAGCAACTATTTGGTTTTGATAAGTCTAGGCTATGTGATATAATAAAATGCTAGATTAGCTTAAAATTTGTTTGCTAATTTACTGTTTAAACTTGCATTCTTAAGATATTTGGTGTTTTGATGCAGGGATATGGTGTATGGGGTTGTCCACTTACACAAATTGGGAATAGTTCATCGGGACTTGAAGCCACAAAATGTCTTAATTAGTAAAGAGATGACTGCTAAACTTTCTGATATGGGCATTAGCAAACGTATGTCTAGAGATATGTCATCATTGGGTCAACTTGCCACCGGTAAGTTCTTTTTTTTTCGTTATATTTCTTTGATACTCATGTTGGATATGTAACACTTTATGACTGATTGATCTCGCAAAACAAAATTAACACTAGAGAAAAACTACATGATGGCATAAGTTGGTAAGGACATGTTAGTGTATGATCCGTGGTTGAATATGTTGTGATTTTGTTTATGAAAAGAGTTTCAAACCACTTTTTAAAAATTATAATCTTTAAAAAATACAGGTTCTGGTAGTTCGGGTTGGCAAGCACCAGAGCAGCTTCTACAAGGTCGTCAAACTCGTGCACTGGACATGTTCAGTTTAGGTTGTGTCATCTTTTATACTATAACCGGTTGTAAGCATCCATTTGGAGATGATCTTGAACGAGATGTCAATATTGTGAAGAACAAAGTCGACCTATTTCTAGTAGAACACGTTCCAGAAGCTTCGGACCTCATATCTCGTTTGTTGGACCCTAACCCTGATTTACGGTAACTTTATTTTCCTCTCTGATACTTTAAATTTAAAATTCACTCGACAAAACCTAATCTCTTATTATGTATTGCTTGCAATATGCAGTCCTAGTGCAACAGAAGTGGTGGTCCATCCTATGTTTTGGGACTCGGAGACGAGACTGTCTTTTCTTCGGGATGCCAGTGACCGAGTTGAGCTTGAAAATAGAGAAGCTGATTCTGAAATCTTGAAAGCAATGGAGAGTACAGCTCCAGTGGCTATAGGAGGGAAATGGGATGAAAAGCTAGAACCTGTTTTCATCACAAACTTAGGGTCCTACAGACGTTACAAATACGACAGCATTCGCGATTTGTTACGAGTCATCAGGAACAAACTAAATCATTATCGTGAACTTCCACCAGAAATTCAGGTTCATCTTATAATTATTGAATCCATCAAATACCGTTCGTTACACACACGAGCGTAGACTGATGATTTTTTTAAATTCTTTCATGTCTTAGGAACTTGTCGGAACAGTTCCAGAAGGATACGATGAGTACTTTGCCGTACGGTTTCCGAAATTGTTGATTGAAGTCTACAGAGTCATCTCTCTGCACTGCAAGGAAGAGGAAGTATTCAGAAAGTACTTCAAATGCAACATCATCTAAAAGACTGTTTGGCTTCCAGCACTCTATTTGTTTGTTAATTATTGTATTGTTTGTCCTTGTAGTCACATAAATTAACTACTACTATCTAAATGTTTAGCGTATAAACTGCAACAGGTAGTAGTACTTATATATATGTATATAGAGAGTATGTTTCTAGTGACGTATTCAGCAACCAAATAAGATTTGTACAATCGAAATGTTTCTCTTTGTTCCGCTTTTTAGAATCTAGTTAGAGAGAGTATTTACAAAATGTTTTTTTTGGTAAAAGATTTACAAAATGGTTAAACTTTTAAATTATTAACAACTTCATTTTTCATTGTAATTGAGTGGGTAATAAAAAAACATTGCACTGAATATTACTTGGAGTCTTTTCTTTTGATCACTTTTGTCTTATAAAGCGTCAAAAAACCATATCATCTACCCTTAAGGCCTTAACTCATACCTAAAGAAAAAGGGGAACAAATCTGAAAAACCATAGCTAGAGATACAAACAAGTAGCCTTTCTTCTTCACAGGAAATCAGCCACGTTTGCTGGCAGCTCCTCAACGTCCACATTGTAGAATTTCTGAATATCAGAAAGCACTGTTTCATCGTCATCAGTCACAAAGCTAATTGCAACAGTACCCTTTCTCCCGAACTTTTCACTTCTTCCGATACGGTTAAGGTAATCCTCCGGCTGAGTTGGGAGGTCATAATTTATGACCAGAGAGACTTGCTGCAGCACATCAATACCACGATCCACGATATCGGTTGTGATGAGAATACCACCAGAAGAAGACCTGAATTCTCTCATGATTATGTCTCTTGTGTTTTGGTCCATGTCTCCACGAGTTGCTGAGACTTTGAGGTCACGGCTTCTCATTTTGTCTGTGAGCCAGTCAACCTTACGACGACTGTTGACGAAGGTGACACTATGAGTGATAGGTAGAATCTCATAAAGCTCGCTGAGAGCCTCGAGCTTCCACTGTTCTTCCTCCACGTTCACGTAGAATTGCTTGATACCTTCAAGTGTGATCAGCTCATCACGTTTCACCAAGATTGTCATCACTGGTTTGCTCATGAATTTCCTGGTGATATTAAGAGCTTCTGGTGGCATCGTTGCTGAGAATAATCCGACCTGAATCTTAGGTGGGAGAAACTGGAATATGTCATAGATCTGCAAAAACAACATATATAAAACCAAGTCATATATATTGATCACAGTCTAATAACAAGCATACTAATTAATACTAGCTATATATATATATATATACTACAGTAGGGTAAAGATCACTAACGTGATCCCTGAAACCACGGGAGAGCATTTCATCAGCTTCATCAAGGACAAACATCGTGATGCAGTCAGAATTAAGATATTTTCTTTGAAACATGTCAATCACACGAGCAGGAGTTCCAACCAAAACATGAACACCAGCCTTGAGAATGCTCTCATCCTCACGGGATCCAGCTGTAAGACAGGCGTGAACCTTGACGCCAAGGTAATCACCAAGGGCACACATGACCTTCTCAATCTGCTCAGAAATCTCTGTGGTAGGAGTCAAAACGAGAGCCTGGCACTGGAAAAGGGTATAATCAAGCTGGTGCAAGACGCCAGAGCAGAAAGTGGCGATTTTTTTAATACCAGGCTGTGCTTGGTGGATCACATCTAGACCCTTGCAAAAGGGTACGATTCCTCTTTGCTGAATAGCACAAGGATTTTCGAAACCGTAAGCATAGACACCCCTAAGAAGATTCTCTTGCAAGCCCATGGAATCAAAACTCTCATGGACCTCATCATATGAGGTGGAGAAATCATCATCCTCTTCCTCGAGTACTACTTCATTCAGCCTCTGGTCAAAGCGTGTAGCAGATCCTGCCATACTGGAGCTTATGTAGAAGATATTTCTGAACCTGGAGGCCGCCGGAGAGGAAGCACGATGACTTCTCTCTCTTTTTTTTTTTTTTTTTACCACCCCTAACTATTTCTAGACATTTTTTGATGATCAATTTCTGACCGAATTTAATATGCTCAAAATTCGCCGACTTCTTCTAGTAGTTGTATATATGCCATTTAATAATAGAGAAAAAGACCTTGAATGAATTATATATGTTGACGTAATTGAGTGAGTTTTGTCATGTAGAACCGAAATGTGTATTAGGGTTTTGTAACTTTTGATGAAAGCAAGATTTAAAAGTGCAGTTGAATCTGATACTCTAATGAATGAAACGTTATGTGCGCTGCTGTGCTTTACATTTAGATCCTAATGCCTGTGTTGTAATCATTAATTAGTTATTGACTCTCCTCAAAACCAATACACACAAAGCTCTACAAAGAATTTATTAATCGGCCAACAACATTAGAAACAACCAACTGAGAGTCCATGCAGAGTGGACTATCTATCTTTAATTTGGCAAATTTATTATCACCCGGTGACCGCTATATCAATAACCCCCAAACAACATCGACCAAGTCAAAGATGATGGGTTAATTAATGGTTAGAAAACTTCATTGTCTTTAACGTGGATCCGTTACGTTCTTGTAAATTGATTACAGCACGTAATGATGTATATTCGTTTTCAAGTTGGTAAATTTAATATTAAGAAAAAAAATAATAATTATAGTTGTAAATGTAATCTATATATATATATTAATAGATAATTAGATAGATAGGAGATCACGCCAAATAAATATAAACATCGCTGGCAGCGGATTCTTTGAGTTAATTAGTAAGTAAGATCGAAACAGCGTGTAAACTCTTTTGTCTTATTGTACAAAATGTATTTCAATTCACTAAAAACAGCCTGGATAATTTTAATTGTTGTCATATCCATATATTATCATTTCTCACACAGTTATATACACAGCCTGGAGACATGTTTAGGGAGAGAAGTCAGCCATAATTTTTTTTAATCACAAGTTGCGTAAAAAATTAGTATTATTTTTTTTGGGTCATTCTAAAATATATAAACTGAATATCGTGGCCTGATCACATATGGACAGTCTGGAGACATGTTTGGAGGAAAAAAATAAGTCATTATTTTTTCACACAGTTTCATAAAAAAATATATTTGGTTCATTCTTAAGAATATATATAATCTGTGTTACTTGTGTTTGCCCGCCTCCATATATATACATTACTAAGTCATATGTATCAATAACAATCAAAAGAAGAAGTAAAAAAAAAAAAAAAAGCTAGAGAGAAATATAAGTTTTTTTTTTCTCTTTTTAGTGAAAATCATGTCTGATGGCCAAAAGGAAGATGTGGTATGCCGTATGTCTCATCCAGCTCATCCTCACACCCTCTCTCCCCGATTCGGTGATCCTGCTTGTTTTTCATGTGAAATGGAAGTGTATAATCGTCTTTTCTATTATTGTACCACATGTAAAGTGGAGATCCACGATAATTGTTATCAGTTGCTACCGGATATGAGACACCCTTATCACCCACAACATCCTCTCATCCTGAGTATAGAACCCTCCGGCTCCGATAGCGATGACGGCGATGAAGATAATTCTTTCGCCCGCTCCGGTGTCATACCACCCTGCACTTGGTGTGGAGAAGAATTGTTTGCAAAAGCTTCTTTCGACCTATCTTATTTCTACCAATGTTCTCTCTGTGACTTTGGTTTGTGTACCACTTGTGTCAAAAAATATCCACTTCCTACTATCTCTAATCCAAAAAGCCATCACCACTCACTAACTTTCCTTCCTCGACCACTTTTGCTTCCATGTGATGCTTGTGGGTTGGTAGAAAGATCGGACCCAAGTTATGTTTGTTTCCAATGTAACTATGTGGTCCATAAGAGTTGTATAGACTTACCACGGGTCATAAAACTCACCCGTCACCCTCATCGTCTTTTTTACACTCCTTTTCTCCCACCCAAAATTATATATTCGTGTCGTCTTTGCTACAAAAAAATTGACAACAAGTATGGGCAATATTCTTGCAGTGATGATTGTTGCTCTTATGTTGTCCATTCCAAATGTGCAACTCATGAGACAATATGGGACCGGAGAGAACTCGAATGGGAGCCCGAAGAACTTGACGAAACTGAAGATGTTGCACCATTCAAGATTGTTGGTGACGATTTGATAAAGTATTTTTGTCATGAACATAATCTAAAGCTTGAGAAGTACAATGATGTTGGAGACAAGGACAAACAATGTCAAGCGTGCGTCCTTCATATCGACTCCCGCGATTTCTACAACTGCACGCAATGCGATTTTTTTCTACACGAGGTATGCGCAAATCTTCCTCGAAAGTTAGATCATGCATTGCATCAACACCCTCTTTTCCTTGACCCGATTCCTCCAAAGAAGTCCAATTTCTTGAAATGTGTGGTTTGTTCTCGAGCGTTCGCTGGTTTCAGTTACAAGTGTGCTTGTAAGGGTAGCTGCAGAAGATTTCAAGTAGATGTTAGATGCATCTTAGTTGCTGAAAATCTCACCCACAAAAGTCATGAGCATCCCT
Source organism: Camelina laxa (assembly GCA_024034495.1). NCBI lineage: Eukaryota > Viridiplantae > Streptophyta > Magnoliopsida > Brassicales > Brassicaceae > Camelina > Camelina laxa. The sequence goes on from CM043881.1 coordinate 25,968,919, forward strand.
TATTTATTCCCATTTCTACTGTGGACAAAATGGCTTTATGTGGGGGTTGCAAGACCAAAGGTGCTGATTTCTATTTACAGTGTACTCTATGTGATTTTTCTTTATGTTATAAGTGCGCTACCGTTCCAGATAAGCTACACTACAAATACGATGCACTTCCACTCTCCCTTTGCTATGGAGAAGCCTCAAATGAAACATATTGGTGCGAAGTATGCGAGGGAAAACTAGATCCAAGCAAATGGTTCTATAAGTGCAACAAATCTTACATCAATATCCACCTTAATTGTGTATTTGGATCCGCTGCTTACATGAAGTCAGGCTACACATTTTATGACTACCTTGTGACGGTGAAAGTTCTATACAATAACTGTAATACTCGACCGAAGTGCCGTAGTTGTGGCGGTCGTTGCTCGAGTTATGTATACCTAAAGTTGTATGATGGGATGAATTTTTGTTCAAATGATTGTCTAGGACTATTCCCACTACTCTTAAAGAGAAAGAACTTTTTAAGTTAGACAGTTATTGATGTATCATAGTTGATATTATCATATGATTCAGTTCATTTTTTTTGGTTTACTGTTAAATTTATACCAAATTAAAAAGGTTTACATTTTACAATGAAACCCAAAAATAAAAGACCGAGCTGTTAAACAGAGAGCAATGGAACAACCAAGAAAGTTTTTTTTCTTCCCTGAGCTCTTAAACAGAGAGAGCAATGGAACAACCAAGAAAGTTTTTTATTTCTTCCAAAAAAATGAGCATTACCGCACTTAAAAGTGGCTATACATACAACCAAAGTAATATCCAAGGAGAGTGAGGCTGGCGTTTGTATCCTCCGGCGAGAAGGAAATGAGATGGCTACGCATAGTGCGATCAATTAGATCTTGATAAAGGCAATAGAAAAAGCTTCAGCTGAGAATACCCTGCGGTTTCGCTCTTTCCAAATCATATAAACCGTGACTTGTAAGAGGAGTTTAAGGACCTTACTTACTCGCATCGCGATGTGGAGTTGATTGAATAGCCAGCACCCATGAAGTGGATGGCTGAAGGGGAGTAGGAGGGTGAGCAGAGAGCCTCCCATCGAGCCCCACCCAAAGGGATCTTGAGAAGTCACACTCATAGAACCGGGAACAGAGAACACATTGAGCCGGGATATTCATTCCCCAATTTCGTAGGTGATCTCTTGTACTGAGCCTGCAAAGTGTTGCCAACCAGTGAATGAAGGAGAATTGAAGAACAAAATCTTTGAACCAGATAGCTTTGTGCCATGGAACAAAAGGGGAGGGTTGCCGGATTTGCAACCAAGTTCCTTTACAAGAAAATTTCTCCGAGAAAGTACCTGAGGGATTCCTCCATTGGTACCAATCTGATCCTCTTGTTGGAGAGGGTGGTGTTACAGAGAACAGACAAATGTGGAGCTGCTCCGCTTGAGGAGATCGGGCATGCGGTAAATGTCATTGACCATCTCGCGTGGCTTCCCATACTATGGCTTCTTGGATAATACGCAGTTCCCTTGGTCCCATGATTACAAAGAGATCAATTAACAGGCCCAAGCAAGTCCATGAATCAAACCAGAACAACGCTTCCATCCCATTCCTCACCTGGAAACGAACCAAGTTCTTGAAGATGGGTCTTAGCTCTAACATCTTCCTGATATTCCATGAAAACTGTGAGGAGGTCTCCATTAACCAGTAGCTCCTTGGACCAAAGACATTATCATCTAACCATTGCACCCACAGAGAGCCTGAGTTAGTAAAAAGACACCATACCTGCTTCAATCTGAAAGTCGTTGCAAACTCCTCCAAATGTCGTATACCTAAGCCTCCCTCACTTTTAGGCTTACATATGTCATCCCAAGACACTTTTGCGCCATTGGAAGAAGATGACGTTGCATTTTTCCATAGAAAAGCAGCATAAAGAGAATTGATTGCCTTGTAGAAACCCTTAGGAAGAACAAAGATTTGACTCATTAACTTTCCCATAGATGACACAAACAATAAACCAAATCTTACCAGCATAAGACAAGTACTGGGAAGTCCAAAAATGTAGTTGGCTTGTTATCTTCTGAATAAACGGCTAGAGGGTAGCCAAAGATAACTTTGTCGGACTTAGAGGGAGACAAAGATATCTAGTTGGGAAGGTGCCAAGTCTGATCCCAATTGAACTAGATATCTTTGCAGCCTCAGTTTTATTGAACCCACATAGGAAGAGTTCTGACTTAGCAGGATTCATTTCTAGACCAGAGAAGGAGTGGAACTGATGCACAATCTCGTTTAAACCCTAAGTAAATGAAGGGAGCCCTTTGAGAACACGAGGAGGTCATCCGTAAAAGCTAGATGAGTCACGCGAGGAGCGATACATAGTGGGTGTGCAGAAAACTTGCCTTGATCTGACTTCAGGTCTAGCATTTTGGAAAGAACCTCCATAACCATAATGAATAGGTAGGGAAAGATACAATCACCTTGCCTCAGCCATTTTCCCCTTTAAGTATCCAACTAGCTAGCTCCCCATTGATATCAATAGAGAACTTAGGAGTAGAGATGCATTCCTTGATCCATGAACGAAAAAGAGGGAGAAAGTTTTGAGCCTCCAGAATCTTAAGGACAAAGTCCTAGCAAACAGTATCAAACGTCATCCTGCTGTGAACCTTGAGGAGAGAGTTTTTACTACAAGAGTTTCTCTCATAGCTGCGGATGAGCTCATATGCTAGGAGAACTTTTTCACCTAGACTGCGACCACTGAGAAAAGAAGCTTGGTTTAGAGAGATGCATTGCAACAGAAAGGGTTTCAGTCGATTAGCCAAGATCTTAGAGATGAGCTTGTAAACCGAATTACAGCAACTGATAGGTCTGAACTCGGTAAGAGCGGAAGCCTATGGAGTCTTAGGGATAAGGGCAATAACCGTTGCATTCAAATTCTTGAGAAGCTGACCATTTTGAAAAAAATCTTGGATAGCTAGAGTAAGATCATGTCCTACAGTAGACCAAGATGATCTGTAGAATTCATCAGGGTAACCATCAGGACTAGGAGACTTGTTCAATGGCATGGCACTAATCTCTTCCTTTGTAATCTCACACAACATACCTTCTGCCTGAGCAGCAGAGCATTTGAATGGGAGGAGATCATGTAACTCTCAAGAGTAACCGGAGATGAATGTAGAGCCGTGGAGCCTAGAGCAAAGTAAAAGTAGTCAACTGCGTGAGACTTCATCTCTATGGGGAAGTGCTTTTCCTGCCATTGGAATCCAAGAAGTGTATGTGGTTCTGCGAGTTTCTCTAGATCACAACCTTGTGAAAGAATGCAGAGTTTTTATACCAAGATGCAGCCATTGAATACAAGACTTCTGCATAAAAACTTTTCCTCTGAAATAAGTAGCTTATTTCGCTCCTTTGTAGCTACATTCTCATCTCTGACCAGAGAGACATATGGGGTACTCAACAGCCTCTTTTGAATCTGAGCGACCTCTTCAGCCTCTCCTTGAATCGTAATGAGATCTTGCTGTAATGATTCCTATTCAGACATCATAGACACGATTTTAAAAGCTTTAAAACATGGGCACGCTTATACTGGTTGGAGCCAATGATAGAAGAAGCTGACCAATGTACCTCAATCTCATCAGAGTAGTATGGAAAATCCATGACATGGTAGTAGAACTTAAAGGGTCTGGTGGTCGCATGATTCAGGATTGGGATTGAGAACAAGCATGGGGCATGATATGATTGACCATGCTCTAAGAACTCAACAAAAGAGTCAGGGAACATCCTAGACCAATGTTCGTTAACAAGAGCATGGTCTATGCGCTTGGAGACAGGGTCAGATTCCCTTTGATTCCACCATGTGAATGAGAGACCTTTAGCTGGAGACTCAAACAAATTTGAGTCTTGAAGCGCAAGCTGGAAATGACTGACACCTTGAAGATCAATGTCTGTTGAGGGAAAATCAGAATTGTGCTCACTCTTGAGAATCTGATTGAAGTCTCCATTAACATCCCAGAGACTACTAGAAAGCAGAGTGGAAGAGTGAAGGAGCGCTAATTCCTCCTAGAGAGCACCTCGATCATCCACAATATTAAAACCATACACAAAAGACACATTGAAGATCAATGTCTGATTAATGTTGTCTACCGAAGAGAAGATACTGCAGGTAATAACTTGAGCTGGGATAGCATCAGCTGTTGGTGATCCGAAAACCTTGTACCCTAAAACCGCAAGGAGAGAGACCTTTGAGGTTGCAAAGATCCTGGTGGAAGTTAATCTTCTTCAAGAACTTTAAGGATATTTGTAGTGATTCAGTTCAGTTGCATGCAATATCATTACAAAATCTTGTGTTAATTATAACCCAGGGCGTTCGGATTTTTGATTCGGTTTGGATCGGATCGGATTTTTCAGATTTTGGATTGGGATATTTAGAATCCGACTGTTTTTTGGATCAGATTAATTCGGATTCGTATGCAAGTGTGGCTACCCCAGATGTGGGTTCGTCAAAGATTGGTAGCCCCACAAAACATGTGTATGGTGTCCCTTTTATTCTTATTCCGGATGAGAACATTGCAGCTGCCAAGGAAGAGTTCAAAAATAAAACAACACACAATTCCATGGCCCTCCACCGGACATGGGTCAAATCATTGGTGTATTTAATGCTCTCTGGACTCGTTCGGAGCCTCGAATCTTTGTTCATCGCATTGGTCATGGTACATTCCTCTTGCGTACTCCCAATCCCAGAACACGCAAAATCCTTTGAGCCGTAACCTCTAGGACATTGCGGGTAATCCAATGTTCGTGGCGCCATGGTCCCCGGACTTCACACCTAAAAAGCCTCCACTCACAAAGGCATAGGTAATTGTGGAATTTAGAGAGATCCCCTACCTTCTCTTTAATGATGAAAGTCTATCTCGCATAATTGTTGGTGATCCAAAAACCTTGCTGTAGTGACCCTCACTAAGGGTAAGAACCCAGAATAAAAATCTTGGGGAAAAGACTCGGAAAAAAATATGGGAAGGAAGAGAAGAGAAAATAAAGAAGAACGACCAGAAGATGTCCGAGGAAAAATCATTGAATCGAAGGATGGCCGAACTAAGACCAAAGTGACCGGAGGCACGATTGAGACCTTGTGTCTGATCGGGAATCAGGTACGCGGGATAGAGACAGTACGGATTGGAAGAGTTGGATGCATGCGGACGAAGGCGGTACGAGCCAGGAAGTTATGAACGTACGCGGATGGAGATGGGATGAACCGGAAGGGAAGAAGCAGGTACGGACCAAGAAGTGAAGATGGTACGAGGAAGGTGCGGTACAGACCAAGAAGGACGGTGCGGGCCGAGGAAGTAAGGTCGGACCGAGGAAGATCAAATAAGTAAGGAATGGACCAGGAAGGTATGTACGCGGACCAAGAAGATCAGTCGGGTCAGAGATGCACGGATGATACGGACAATACGAACGGTGATGTTACGGAAAAGACCGAGATGTATCCGAGAGATGACCGAGGATGACCAAAAGAAGCCCGAGGAACGCCAGATTTATCGGACTGTTGATCGAGAAATCGAATGCTTAATTTAAAAAAGGAAGGTAGCAGACACAATCATTATTTTCCATGGTTTTGACCAATCAAAATACATGCAAAAATAAGAATGTCTCAAAGAGTTAAGTGGGAGGCGCGTGAGTTGCACGCACGACATGCAAAATTAAAATAGGCAAATGTTTAATTTGTGCCATGCTCAAAGAAGAGAGAGGGGCTGCTCGACCCTATAAATATGGACCTTTGGAGTTCATTTTTATCACTTCTCTCAAACTTAAAACATCAAAACTCTCTCTTTCTCTCTCGAAGACGAAGAAGACGAGAGGTGGCCGGCAAGAGGTGATTGGTGCGAGACGCTATCGGACGCTGACAGATGGAGCTGGACGCAAGAAGGAAGATCTGATCCGGGGTGCAGTGAAGTCCGGAAATCAAGCAGCTAGAATCTGTGAGTTCTGTGGTAATTTGTGTGAGGTGCTGCAATGATCTTTAGATCTTTGCATGTACCCTTTGCTTGTTGTATTTAGATAGATTCATGTTAGAATCAATTTAATTTATTGCATGCGAAATATGGTAGGATTCATGCTAAGTTCCTGTTTAAATGCACATGAATTTGATCTAGGAATCACCATGCAAGAATGAATTTGGATGCATTTTAAGTAATTTGGACTTGCTTAAAATTTGGACAAAAGGGTTTGCATGCATGTTTGAACTTGAAAGATTTTACTTGCAATATTTCTTGCTTAAAATCGGTTGCATGCATGATTGAATTGGTGAAGTTTATTTGCAATTTTATTGCATAATATTGGATGAGGTTAGCTTGCATGCATAAATGGACTTAAAGGATTTAATTGGTTAAATCGCTTAAATTTTGGCTTGCATGTATAATTGAACTTGTTGCATTAAATTGCTTAAGTTGCTTAAATTGGTCGCATGCATGTAGAATAATCTAAGTTGCTAGAATTTTCATTCTAAGTTGCTTATTGATTGTTGCTTGTTTCTTGCTTGATTTTCTTGCTTGCTTGCTTGATTTATCTTGCTTGAATTGCTTGAGTAGTTGTGTTTGTTTTGGCAAAGTCTCTCGAATTTGTTTCTTGAGTCCTAGCTAGAATAGAGTATTCGATCTTCTGTTCCAAAAGCGGTTTGTCTAGCGAAAGTTCCCGATGACCACTCACGCGGGACAATGTCACGACTAGCTAGCAACTAGTGTGACCGCTACATGACGATGTAGCATTTATGTGGGCTCATGCTGGTTACCTTTGTGGTTTTGGCATAGGAAACGTTGTGGAATGGAACAGATTATCGAGGGCCCTTAGGTGAAAGCGTCTAGAGTATTTCAAGTATCCCTTGTAGTATTCTAGATGTCTTTGTTTGTTTGTTAGTCGAAAGAGTCTAGAGTATTATAAATATCCCTTGTTTTATTCTAGTCGTCTTTACGAGTCGTGTAAAGGTCAAAGAGTCTAAAGTGTTCAAGTAACCCTTGTCGTCTTTAGTCGTCTTAGTCTCTAGTGTAGCGAGTTTCAGGTCGCCCGAGTCAAGTCTCGTTAATCTAACCTCTCTCGCTTGTTTGTTGATTATTTCTTCCGCTATTGTTTCTGTTGCGTAGATTTGATTGCCTTGCTAGTTTCCTTGCTTGTTGGGGTAGTCGGGGCGGGGAGAGTAGAAGCATGTTTAGGAAGGGGTGCCCGGAGCTCACTGATTAATCTTAGATTACTCATGACAATCTTTTGTTTTGCAGGAAGCTTAGGTCGAGTCTAGAGCTGGAGCAAACCTAGGGTACCAAATAGGATTTTCTGTGTTCTTTGTAAAATCCTATATTTTCCTAAATGTGTTTTGTAAAAAGGATCCGCCTATGTATATATATTGTTTTGATAACTTATTTTCAATGTAATTTTATTAAAGTAATATATTTGGTTTTGGAGGAAACATGGCAAGTTGCATTTGATACTTGGCCTTGTCCGGGCCAACACAACGCACCCGGGCCGCAAGGGTTGCAAAGCCTAAGCGAACCTCAGTTACGGGCGGAGTCGCGTCCAGGAGGACTGGTCGGGAAGCTGCAGGTTCCATCCCTCGACCGGACCACCAGGGTGCGATTCCTATAAGTAGCGTTCCGTGACTGTCTGCGGTCCTGTCCGACCGTACGGCGGTTCGGGGGCGTTACAACGGTGGTATCAGAGCGGAGTTTTCGAATCCGCGGGCACTTATGCTTTTCAATGTTTTATCGAGTAAATGCGTCGCAAAAACACATTTAATATCCGGTTGTTTGCTTGTCTAGTTTTAAGTTGAACCTTAGAATGGACTAGCATCTTACCTGTTGTTTCTTGTGGGTTTAGATGTTTTCAGGTGATTCAGGTTGCGGGGATGGTTCAGGAGAAAAGGGGCCGACGGTTTTGCTAAAAGTTGGATTAATATCCACAAGCCTCTTTTTGGAGCTTTTTAAAAATCAAGGTACAACCTAGTCATTCAGAGAGAATCTTCAAGGCAATCCCGCGTGGTTGGAAGCATTTTGGTAGTTTTGACAGTCACAATACGACGAGAATTGTGATTGTGTGGGATCCAAAGATATTTGTAGTGATTCAGTTCAGTTGCATACAATATCATTACAAAATCTTGTGTTAATTATAAAACATGGATTGGTTCAAATTGTTCTAAGATAATAGGATTAATATATAAGAAACAATAACAAAGATTGGTACATTAGAATGTGTTTCGAATCGGTTCAGAATATGATTGATTTGTGTCGAGGACTCTTCACCAAAACAAACTAATGTCAAGTTGGAACTTAATTAGAAGCATGAGTTACCATTTAGTTAAGTTTGAGTTATAGGCTTTATTCATAGATGTTGAACAAAACGAAAAAAAACTTGAAAAAGGCACTTTCAAAAATGTTACCAAACATCGTATACCATAAAGAAGGCACTTTCACACCCCAAAATTTCTCACATTGTCATCACTATTCCACGTTCAAAGTCTTAACTTAGTACGGTGGCTCCTTTCCACGAATCAACGAGACCGATCAAGTTGAGATGCTGAAAATCTCGAAGCTTTTAACATCTTCTCGAGATGTGTGGCCAGTGAAAAAATTATGGCTTTTTCGACTGCGCTGTCTTTGCTCATCTTCGCCATCGTCATCGTCATCATCATCATCGTCTTCTTCTTTGCTTTCTGCTGTGCCTAGCGATGATCACATTTTCCGTCTCATTCTAGACCAGAAAACAGCTTCAGGAGCTATGGAAACTTTTCGATGGGCTTCGACTTTTCCTGGGTTTATCCATTCTCGTTCCACTTACCGTGCTCTGTTTCATAAGCTTTGTGTTTTCCGACGTTTCGATACTGTCTACCACCTGCTCGACGAAATGCCTGAGTCGATTGGTTTGCCTCCCGATGATGCTATCTTCGTAACTATCATTAGAGGGTTCGGGCGTGCTCGGTTAACCAAACGTGTGATTAGTGTCGTTGATCTGGTTTCGAAATTTGGGATCAAACCATCTCTGAAAGTTTTCAATTCGATTCTGGATGTTTTGGTCAAGGAAGACATTGACATAGCTAGAGAGTTTTTCAGAAGGAAGATGATGGCTAGTGGGATTCAAGGTGATGAGTACACATATGGGATTTTGATGAAAGGGCTTTGTTTAACGAATAGGATTGGTGATGGTTTCAAGCTCCTTCAGATCATGAAGACAAGCGGTGTGGCTCCAAACGCTGTGGTTTATAACACCTTGCTTCATGCTCTTTGTAAGAACGGTAAAGTTGGGAGAGCCAGGAGTTTAATGAGTGAGATGAAGGAACCAAATGATGTAACTTTCAACATCTTGATTTCTGCTTACTGCAACGAGCAGAAGTTGATTCAGTCAATGGTTTTGCTGGAGAAGTGTTTTAGTTTGGGTCTTGTTCCGGATGTTGTGACGGTAACTAAGGTGATGGATGTTCTCTGCAATGAAGGCCGTGTGTCTGAGGCACTCGAGGTTTTGGAGAGAGTGGAAAGCAAAGGAGGTAAAGTCGATGTTGTAGCTTGTAACACCTTGGTTAAAGGGTATTGTGCGCTTGGGAAAATGAGAGTTGCTCAACGGTTCTTTAAAGAGATGGAAAGAAAAGGTTACTTGCCCAATGTGGAAACTTACAACTTGTTGATTGCTGGGTTTTGTTATGCTGGAATGTTGGATTCAGCTCTGGACACTTTCAATGACATGAAAACAGATGCGATTAGATGGAACTTTGCTACATTTAACACGTTGATCAGAGGGCTTTCAGTAGGAGGGAGGACAGACGATGGTTTAAAGATATTAGAACTGATGCAGGACAGCGAAACCGTTCATGGGGCCAGAATTGATCCATACAATAGTGTTATCTATGGCTTTTACAAAGAAATCCGTTGGGAGGAAGCTCTGGAATTCCTGCTAAAGATGGAGAAACTGTTTCCAAGGGCTGTTGACAGGAGCTTTAAGGTGATAAGTTTATGTGAGAAAGGTGGTGTGGATGATGTAAAGACGGAGTATGATCAAATGATTGGAGAAGGAGGAGTTCCAAATGTTATCGTATCCCATTGCTTGATTCATAGATACAGCCAAGAAGGTAACATGGAAGACACACTTGAGCTTATAAACGACATGGTGACCAGAGGCTATTTGCCTCAATCATCAACATTCAATGCTGTGATTATTGGGTTCTCTAAGCAAGATAAAGTCATGAATGGTATTAAATTTGTGGAGGACATGGCTGAGAGAGGTTGCGTCCCTGATAGAGAAAGCTACAATCCGTTGCTCGAAGAATTGTGCGTGGAGGGTGATATTCAGAAGGCTTGGTTGACTTTCTCACGAATGGTGGAGAAGAGTATTGTCCCTGATTCTTCTATGTGGAGTTCACTGATGTTTTGTCTCAGCCAGAAAACAGAGTTCCGCATAAACACCTTATTGTTGCAGGACATAATCCAAAATTAAAGCTAGATCAAGATGGCTAGTTTCTTTTGCTTCTTTTTTAAATCTGTTAAAAGCTTTGGGAGGAGATTTTAAAGAGACCTTGAGAAGACAAGAAGGGCAAAATGGAGAATTGGACAACGTCAAAATGGGAAAATGTTTGAAGCACCCATCAATAAAAAAAGGACAAGAGGAGCAAAAAGTGGAGAGAGTCTTACGTTTCGTGCTATTCCTCTCTCTCTCTCTTTCCTTGTTCGAGAGAAAATTAAAAGAAAAGGTAGCTCTTTTATTCAAAGATCCAAACTTTGACAATCAAAAATCCACACAGAACACGAATCAAGCAGTGGAATTCAGACAAGGGAAAGAAGAGATATGTCGTGTTCATCTTCATCTGGATCAGATGATGACGATGAGGGCTTCGATGCTTACCGTAAAGGTGGATATCACGCCGTTAGAATCGGAGACCAGTTTTCCGGTGGCCGCTACATTGCTCAGAGAAAGCTTGGTTGGGGACAATTCTCAACAGTTTGGCTTGCCTATGATACTCGCACTTCTGTACGCATCTCTCTCTCTCCTTATATATCTCTGTGTTGCTCTCGCTTTACTATGCCAACAAGATCTTAAATGCAGAATTTGACTTCGTAAATTTGTTTAAGAATGTACCCATTAGTCTTCTCGAATTCCTTTCACATGGGTTCTGATCTGTTTTGGTGCAAGATCTTGGCTTATTCCTACACCATCTTGTGAATTAACCTTTCACAAAAGCAGAGTTCTGAATATGTGGATCATGGTTCTAGATTTGGCACTGCACTATGTAGTTGACCAACCATAGCAGTTTATTTAAATAGCTGAGAATAGGAGATAAGTGCGTATTAAATGGCACTATTTCTTAAATGCCATTGTTACTGTATGGGTATTTCAGTAAGTCTAGACTTAATTTAATGTTTTGTTTTCTTTTGAGCTCTTTCTTTGGAGTCTTGTATCTTGTCTGAAGCAGGGAAACACTTGTACGCTCTCTCTATTAGATTCTTTCATTATGAGACATATAATTCCGATGTTTTGCTTTTAGAATGTATGAAGTACATGACTTTAGATTAAGGAATGCGTCTGAAAAATTTCTAAAAGTTTGAATTGAAATTGAATTATACAAGCTCGGTGTCACATGTATCCTTCTTTTTGGCTTTATTCCCATTAGTTATATAATAAACTTTGTGTTTATGTCTATATTGTAGAATTATGTTGCTTTGAAGATTCAGAAAAGCTCCTTGCAATTTGCTCAAGCTGCACTTCACGAAATCGAACTTCTTCAAGCTGCTGCTGATGGTGATCCAGAAAATACCAAATGTGTTGTTCGTCTTATTGATGACTTCAAGCACGCAGGTCCCAACGGGCAGCATTTATGCATGGTGCTTGAGTTTCTTGGCGATAGCTTGCTCCGTTTGATCAAATACAACCGTTATAAAGGGATGGAGTTGAGTAAAGTACGGGAGATATGCAAATATATACTGACCGGTCTAGATTATTTGCACCGTGAACTCGGTATGATTCACTCGGACTTAAAACCTGAAAACATTCTTCTTTGTTCCACCATTGATCCTGCCAAAGATCCCATCAGATCCGGACTAACACCAATACTAGAAAAGCCCGAGGGGAACCAAAACGGTACATCAACAATGAATCTGATTGAGAAGAAGTTGAAGAGGAGAGCAAAAAAAGCAGCTGCTAAAATATCGGGAAGAAGAGTTTCCATAGTAGGTTTAAGTGAAACACCGACAAAGACCAAGAGAAATTTGGATGGGATTGATATGAGATGCAAAGTTGTAGACTTTGGGAATGGATGTTGGGCTGATAACAAATTTGCAGAAGAAATACAAACGAGACAGTACAGGGCTCCTGAAGTAATACTTCAGTCAGGCTACTCTTACTCTGTTGATATGTGGTCTTTTGCTTGTACTGCTTTTGAGCTTGCCACAGGCGATATGCTTTTCGCTCCAAAAGAGGGAAATGGTTATGGAGAAGACGAGGTAAAGATGGTTTATAAGAAATCCCAAACCGATTTTAACCGAAAAGTTCTTCTTTTTTTTGGGTTTATCAGCTGTTTGACACATTCTTCTTCTTCTTCTCTGGTATGGCTCTCCAGGACCACCTTGCTCTTATGATGGAACTCCTAGGAAAAATGCCTCGAAAGGTACCCGGAAAAACACTTGGTTTTCTTCTGTCTCTTTATTGCTTGGTTATATAGTCTCTTTGATACTTCTGATTTGAATAGATTGCCATTGGAGGTGCAAGATCAAAGGATTACTTTGACAGACACGGCGACTTGAAGAGGATCCGGAGATTGAAATATTGGCCACTCGACCGTTTACTGATTGATAAATACAAGCTACCAGAAGCAGAAGCACGGGAATTTGCCGATTTTCTCTGCCCAATTATGGATTTTGCGCCTGAGAAACGACCAACTGCTCAACAGTGTCTGCAACATCCATGGTTGAATCTCAGTACACAGAACAATGAAGATCAGATAGAAGGTAAGATGAGTAACATGCAGATCAAAGGTTGAAGAACCTCTCTTGTTCTTGATTTTCTTTTGCTTACAAATGATATAGAAACTGCTCTCTCTCTCTCTCTCTCTCTCTTTTTTGGGTTCATTCTTTGGTTCGTTTCAAATTTTGAATATTTTTCAAGGAAAATTTGTTTTTTTTGTTTTTGTCCTTGTGTTGGGAGATATGATTAGTGACTACTGTATAACACTCAGTTTCATATAAACATATAATATTATCACATTGCGATGCATCAAGTGATTTGATTAACGAACGAGTTCTGGCAAGCTCATGTGAAATGTTCTCTTCTTATCCCCCAGTTGGGCAATCCGGATATAATGTTAAGTCTAGTGGTAATGGTGGTGAGGACTGAGTAGTGAGTGATAATTAAACCAAATTTTAATTCCCAGTGTTCTTCATTGATTTTAATTCCGAGCCATCTGGTTTCCCTACGCGACGCCGAAGTTTGCCTTCATCGCTTGGTTAGTGGTGAAAAACAGAGTTTCAACAGGGAAGAGAATGTAGGCCTGGAATCAACATGTCAACCTAAACTGTGTTTTCTGCAATCATCCGCTGGAAACAAGAGAGCACTTATTTTTCCAATGCCCATTTTCTCAAAAGGTGTGGGAACTGCTAGTTAAGGGTCTCCTACTAAACAGATATACAACGAGCTGGATGGAGGTGCTGACTTTACTCAGTGGTAACGATTTGGATAAGTCCACAAGGTTACTCTTGGGTTATACTTATCAGAACACAATCCATTCCTTGTGGACGGAGAGAAAGGACCGTCGAGATGGGGAGATACCTTCCACGGAAGATAAGCTTATTAAGTTGATTGATAAGAATGTTCGCAACAGACTCACGACAATTGGGGGAGGCTACAAGGTCCTATTAAGTATGCTGTCTGTATTTAAATTATAAGTAACGCTCTGTTCTATTTTTTTTTTTTTTTTTTTTTGGCTTTACAAGAATGGCTCAAACGAGCCAAAACGAAGGAACATAGGTAACTAAATACGGAACTGAACGAATTCGTCGAGCTAGATTATCCGCTTTACCATTCTGAGAGCGAGGGACGTAGATCAAGGCAAACGAATCAAGTAAAGCTCTGTTCTAACCATGTAAAATGTTTATTTTCTTTTGAATATAATTTAACATTTATTAAAAAAAAAAGAACAAAAACATAACATATATTAAATTATAAAAACATCAAGAATAACGTAAGTGTTTACTATTTAAAATAGTACCAGTCTTTGTAGTAAAGAAAACTATAATTCTATAAAACATCATCTAAAATAAAATAAAATTTCTTTTACTAAAACAACGCTCATTATAGTACAAAGGGAATATTAGCTTTCATTAGTTTTTTTTTTTTTTTTTTTTTTTTTTTTTTGTGAAGAAGAAACTTATATTAGTTTTAAAAGTCATTTTTTTGTTGAAAAATATAGTAAATCATTTTGACTGCTTTTTAGATAAATAATTTAGTGGTTAATTTCAATTTTTATTTTAAAATTTTCACACATAATTTAGATAAACAACATATTCCTAATTAATCCATGTTTTTTCACACATATCAAAAAAGTATATTAAAAATGATTATAATTTAGGTAAACAACATATTCCTTATGTTCCTAATAAATCCATGTTTTGTTTTTTTCACACATATTAAAAAAGTATATTGAAAATGCATTATCTCTTTTGTGATTTACAATTTTCTATAACTCTAAACCAATAGTTTCTGAAAGCAAGAGCAAGAACCTTAGATAATACACAGAAAGGGTGGCTCAAAGAGCATCTTCATTCTTATTAATAACGATTGCATTACATTGTCTTTATATAGTGAGGATTGATGTAAACCTAATAGGTTTCAAGAGTAGGTAGATCTCTGCCAAGTGTCACCATCAGTTGCAGAGAATCGGTGATGTAAGAGCAGAGAAGCGGTTCACAGTTTGTATTGTAGTGTGAGCTGTCTTTGGAGCTTTAGTTGTACGGAACTGAGCACATGGCGACAAGGATTGTTCTATGTTATCGTTAGCAGCTAAAGCAAGATGCATATTGCAGACTGCAGTGGGCTTATTGTTATCAAAGCCCAACTTGCTTTGTTGCTGGACTGGGTTTGAGGTGTTGAAGCTTACATCCCCCCGCAAACTTGAGGTGGGTGGTGAGACCACACCAAGTTTGTATCGAAGGTCATTGAATGCTTGAAGCGGCAAGGATTTGGTGAAAATGTCACCAAGTTGATGAGTTGCTGGAATGTGATATACCACTAGAGTCCCTTCTGCAACTTGTTCTCGCACATAATGATAGTGGACTTTGAAGTGTTTGGTCTTCTTGTGCAGGGTGGGATTAGCAGAGAGATAAACAGCGGATAGGTTATCACAGTATAGCTCCGGTGCATGAGTGATAGGAGTGCCTATGTTCTCGAGTAGGTCTTGTAACCAATTGACTTCAGCAGCAGTATCAGAGAGACAACGGTATTCAGCTTCAGTGGAGCTCCGAGAGACTGAGGGTTGTCGTTTTGCAGACCATGAGATGAGATTACTACCAAGGAAGGTACAAAATCCTCCAGTTGAACGACTAGTGGTCTGACATCCAGCATAGTCACTATCACTGTAAGCTCTTAATGTGAAGTCTGCATCTTTTGACAGAGAAACTCCATAGTCAATAGTTCCCTTAATGTATCGAATTATTCTTTTGAGTAAGCTGAAGTCAGCGACAGTGGGTGAGTGTATCCTTTGACAAACCAGGTTGACTGCAAACTGTATGTCAGGACGTGTGAGAGTAAGATATTGCAGCTTACCAGCCAAACTGCGAAACATAGTAGGTTGATCAAAAATGTCCTCTTGGCCTTTCACTTTCTGTAACTCCAAAGGCAATGGGGTTGTTGCTGGAGCACAATCAGCCATCCCTGCAGCTAAAAGAAGATCTTCTGCATATTTGTGCTGGTTAAGGAACAATCCAGTAGAGTGATAGTGCGCTTGAATGCCAAGAAAGTAGCTTAATCTGCCCAGATCCTTCATGCGAAACTCCTGACTCAAGGAGTGAAGCAGCTCCTTGATAATTTTGGGATTGTTGCCTGTCAAAGCCATATCATCCACATAAAGCAAAAGGATGATGATGTCATTGTTCTTGAGGTATACGAAGAGAGAAGGATCTTTAAAACTACACTCAAAGCCAAATCGCAGAAGGAAAGTACTGAACTTATCAAACCAGGCACGAGGTGCCTGTTTCAACCCATAGACTGTCTTGTTAAGTTTCCAAACATGGGACGGATAATCTTTGTCTATGAATCTGGGAGGCTGTTTCATGTAAACCGTTTCAGTCAAATCTCCATGGAGAAACGCGTTTTTAACGTCAAGCTGTTTAATTTCCCAACCGTAGACTGTAGCAGCATGTAGAACAAGACGAATTGTTGCTGTCCGAACAACAGGACTATATGTCTCAAGAAAATCAACACCCTCTTCTTGGTCATAGCCTTTGGCTACAAGACGTGCTTTGAGTCTGTCTAAACTACCGTCAGCCTTTAGTTTTGTTCGAAAGACCCACCTGCAACCGAGGACATTCATATTTGGTGAGGGTGGAGTCAAAGAGAAGGTGTTTGTTTCCACAAAAGACTCAACTTCATCTCCCATAGCAGCTGTCCAGCCAGGATGATTTAGAGCAGACGCGATAGTTTTAGGTTCTTTGACAGAGGTGTGAGTCGCGTGAAGAGCATATTTAGGATTTGGCTTGCGAATTCCTTGTTTTCCTCTTGTGATCATACTATGATCATTAACTGTGGAAGCTGCTTGAAGTGGTGGAAAGTCGTCGTCTGTAAACAGAGGATTATTATGATTCTCACTTGATTCAGCCGTATCAGTACTAGCAGTTTCAGAATCTGAGCTTGAATGACCGGTTAGTGTAGAGTTAGAACTTGAGGATTCTGTGACAGCAGGAATCGACATAGGTTCAAGAGCAGATGTTGCAGGATTCTGTGTAGAGTTAGGAACCACATGATCTGCAGATGGAGTAGAGAGATCCCCATGTTGCTGAAAACCCTGTGATGACTGAAAACTCTGTTGCCAAGCAGATAGTAAAGATGTTGTAGCTGGTGGAAGGAGATGAGCATAATCAGTTTCAAAGGGGTAGA
This sequence comes from Camelina laxa, assembly GCA_024034495.1. Taxonomy (NCBI): domain Eukaryota; kingdom Viridiplantae; phylum Streptophyta; class Magnoliopsida; order Brassicales; family Brassicaceae; genus Camelina; species Camelina laxa. Next base: position 25,986,009 of record CM043881.1, read on the forward strand.
CATGTTCATCAAAAAGAACATGTCTACTGATATAAACACGGCCTGTTGGTGGATAAACGCAACGATAACCTTTGTATTTGTCATTATAACCCAGAAATACACACTTCAGGGATTTAGGATCAAACTTGTTAGCTCCATAAACCCGCAGTGTAGGATAGCAGGTACTGCCAAACACCCGAAGAACTGAATAGTCAGGTTTCTCTGCAAATAGAACCTCATACGGGCTTTTAAAGGACTGATGAGCAGATGTTGGTAGAAGATTACTGAGATGATTAGCTGTAAAGAAGGCTTCAACCCAGGAATTTTGTGGCACTCGGCTTTGAAACATCATACTTAGACCGAGTTCAGGTAGATGTCGATGCTTTCTCTCGGCCAAACCGTTTTGTTGCGGTGTGTGAGGACACGAGATAAGTTGATTACTAACAAACTCTCCACCACCATCACATTGAAACATCTTGATTTTCAGATTAAACTGGTTCTCAACAAGACTTTGGAAGAGTAAGAAAACAGAGTGAAAGTCTGATTTTTTCTTCAAGGGATAAAACCAACAATAACGAGAGAAGTTGTCAGCAAAGATAACATAGTATCTAAAGCCTTGAGTAGATGTGACTGGAGCAGGACCCCACAGATCACAGTGTAACCTCTCAAGAGGCTTAGTAGCTACAAAAGTGGAAGAAGTAAAAGGAAGTTGAGCACTCTTGCCAAGTCTGCACGACTCACAGATCTTGTTGGTGCGTTTATTGATTAAAATTGATGCAGTGGATGAGAGGTGTTGGAAAATCTCTGCACTTGGGTGCCCCAACCGTTTGTGCCAGACATCATCGCTAGTAGCCAATTGTCTCGTAGAGTAGAAGGCTGTAAAAGCAGGATTTTCCAACACATAATGATCTCTATTCCTGTTTCCGGTTGTGAGGAGCTGCTTGGTATGCTTGTCCTTTACACATACACCATCAGAATCAAATTTAATAGAACAAGGATAGTCATCACACAGCTTAGATACTGATAGCAGTGACTTGGTGACATTGGGACAGACAAGAACATCATTAAGAGGTAGAAATTTACCTGACAAAGTTTGCAATGGAACTGAACCAATGTGAGTAATAGGCTGGAACTCACCATTACCAACCATCACTGCATCATTTCCCTGATAGGCTTGAGCATGTTGCAGGTTAACAGTTGAGTTAGTGATGTGAGCAGTGGATCCACTATATGGCAACCATTCATTACCCGAGTGTTGATCACCATCAGAAATTCGCATTGCAGCCAAGGCAGTCGGTAGCTCAGGCTTAGTTAACGCTTCATTGTATCGATTGTAGCAATCAAAAGCGCTGTGTCCGTATTTCCCACAAATTTGACAGGTGGGTCTTGATGCTCCATTGCCTTTGTTCTGACTGCTTTGTCCACTGCCATGTTGCTGAAAACCACGACCTCTGGTGGAGTAGTTTCCTCTGCCTCTGTAGCCTCCACCAGACCGGCCTCCACGATTGTTCGAACCTCCTCGATCATAGTAGGTCTTTTCAGTTTGAAAAGCGAGATGTGGCGTAACAGCAGGGACAGCAGAGTACGTTTTTAGCTTGTCATCAAAAGAAATCACCTTAAACACAACATCTTCATAGCACGGAGGAGGAAGAGAATCCATGGAATGCTCAATCACTGTGGCAACAGTCTCGTATTCCTTGCCTAAACCAAACAGTAAGCCATATATCTTTTCTAAATCGGTCATGGGGAACCCGATTGAGTCTAGTTGGTCAAACACTTGCTTAAGCTCACTGAGATAGTCTTCCATAGGTCTACCGGATTTGAGACAAGCCCGTAACTTATTTTGCAGTTCGAACTTCCTAGTAGTAGAGACCCTATTGAACTTTTTAGCAAGAGCAGACCATACATCTTGAGCAGATTGAAGACCATAGACAACACGGATAGCTGTTTCAGAGAGTGAACCCAAGATCCAAGCCATAACGAGTTGGTCATTGCGAATCCACTTCAGAAACTCCGGATTAGGCTCTTCAGTAGTTCCTTCAGCACCAGTTACAGAACGAGTGGATGTTGGTCGAGGGAGAGAGCCATTAACATAACCAAGAAGCATTTGAGGTGAGAGAAAATACTCAAATTGAGTTTTTCATTGAAGATAGTTGGACTCTGTCAGTTTAAGAGTCACAACTTGAGAAATAGAAAGAGGAGCGGAAGAAAAAGAATCATCAGGAGCCATGGATGTGTATTACTGGTGCTCTGATACCATGAAAGCAAGAGCAAGAACCTTAGATAATACAGAGAAAGGGTGGCTCAAAGAACATCTTCATTCTTATTAATAACGATTGCATTACATTGTCTTTATATAGTGAGGATTGATGTAAACCTAATAGGTTACAAGAGTAGGTAGATCTCTGCCAAGTGTCACCATCAGTTGCAGAGAATCGGTGATGTAAGAGCAGAGAAGCGGTTCACAGTTTATATTATAGTGTGAGCTGTCTTTGGAGCTTTAGTCGTACGGAACTGAGCACATGGCGACAAGGATTGTTCTATGTTATCGTTAGCAGCTAAAGCAAGATGCATATTGCAGACTGTGGTAGGCTTATTGTTATCAAAGCCCAACTTGCTTTGTTGCTGGACTGGGTTTGAGGTGTTGAAGCTTACAGTTTCAATTACAACTAATAATTGCGACTTTTGTGGAATCTCCACCGAGATTGAACCATATATATATAAATCTTCTTGATTACACTTTCGATTACACGGGAGTCATATTTTGTGTAAACTCTTTAGTGTTTGGTTAATGAACAAATATTTTCGATTATAACAAGTTTTCTTCACTTCTTTTCTTTTCTCGAACGAAATTAAATGCTATATTGCAGTTTTGTTGAATCATTAGAGATTTAGACCATCCCTAACCCATTTCCATTTTCATCTTCAAAATAGTGTTTGGAGTCAATTTTGCTCCAACCTATTTCCATTTATATCTCCAAAATAGAGATCTCTATTTTTTTCTCTATATTTGGAGACTTTCATTTCTATTTTATACAAACGACATCTCCAACCCATTTCTTCAGTTTTGACTCTATTTTGGAGTAACTCCGTTTCGGAGATGGTTTTATTCCAACATATTTTTCCATATTTGACTCCAAAAGAGAATATTCTTAGATTATTTTTCTTGTATCTTATTATTAATTTATATAATGATCCTTTATTTATTAAAATTACAAACTCGACCCAATTATTTTATTTTTAGCAAAAATAAATATTTAGCATGTTATTTATATTTAAGATTTATTATTGAACAACATTACATTACACAACATTCATTAATTATTAGTCTTTGTTGTATTAAGTTGTTTTTAATCTTTAGTTTAAGTCATATTATGTATTTTAAATTTTACTGGTAGTAATGTTATTTTGTACTTTTGTTTGCATTGTCTATTTTCTATGTAATATAAGTTAATTGTTGAATTTTTAAATTATTATTTATAAGTTTAAGTATAAAATAATAATATTTAATTGTATTTAGATATAAAATATAAATCTATATAAATTTAAGGGACTTATTTGTAAATAAAAAAGCTCAACTCCAAAATGGAAAAATAAACTAAAAGTCTCCAAATATAGAGACAAATATAGAGATCTTCATTTTGGAGATGGAAATGGAGTGGGGTTGGAGAAGATTTTTTCTCTAAAATGGAGTTTGGAGATAGAAATGGAGACGAGTTAGAGATGGTCTAAGATTTAGAGATCTCTATTTTTAACTCCAAAATGGAGTTGGGTTGGAGAAAAACCCATATCTAAAATGGTTACTCTCTTTTGAAGGAAAAATGGAGAAATGAGTTGGAGAAAAACCCATCTCCAAAATGGAGTTACTTTATTTCTTGTAAGTTTTTGCCTTTTGAATATGTTTCACTTTCATTTCTAAATCATTTTATTCATAAATTTGAATTATGAATCTTGTTTCATAAGTGAACAAAATTTGTGTTTGACATTGATATTACCAATCAAAAATGATCAAATAGATTGACATGTACCATTCAAAATTTATTAGCATGGATAGTAACCAATAAGAATTTGTACTATAAAAGATGGCCAACTCTCTCCATTTGAGTGACACATCAGCAGTGGAGAGAGTGCCACCTGTTTGTTCTCATTAAAAGAAAATTACAAATCTAAATTAAAAGAAATATGAAACATCTTCCATATCTTCTATATATATTTTTTTATATCATAAACAGTTTCAATATTTACTAGAAGAAATTTAGAGAGGTTTAGAACATCTACCAAGCAAATAGATGCATCACCAAAAGAAAAAAGGCATCAGAATGAATCAAAGAGTCATTTTTCCTATCGGCGTAAATCATGAATGTATGGATATATGGTTTACGCATTACAATTTTTTTAATAGTTTGAAGAGTTACAACAGTGATCGAGATATTGGTTAATATTGTAGAGAAATTCATGAAACTTTGTCCCTAAAAAATTAAAATTTTATATATGAAGAAGATTAGAGTTTTGTTCACTATCAAATGGAAGATAGTTGAATAAAACTGTAGAATGTTGGTTTAGATAAATACAGAGACAAAGAGGAAGATAGTTGTATAAATTCATGAATGTTGGTATTCATATTCTAATATTTAGAAGTTGTCAAAAATAAAATTAAATGAACTTCTTATTAAAAAACAAATTCTAGAGTTCTATTCAAGAAATTGAAGAGCTAACATAAAAGGAAGATGTCTATCTTAATTATATCATTAAAGAGTTAGCCAAACTGCAATTCTTGATAAAAAAAAAATGTTAGTGTTTCATAGTATTTAATTGAGAAGATTAAGTATGAATATATCTAAATACTTAAGCTTTTTTCATAGAATAAATTATTTGTTAAAAAATATGCATCCTTAGATCAAGCTTTTATTTGATAGATATTTTTTGACGTTTTAGACAAGAATTGTAGAATATTTAAATCTCTCAAAACAAAGTTGTTCATGCATGTATCTAATAATTCAATTACAAAATTAGAAAACGTAGGTGAAGTATTAAAAAATCAAGGTCAAATTATATTTTTCAAGATTTCTACAATTAAGAAAAAAAATAATCTCTACATATATAAAAACATAAATTAGTAGCAATATTATTTAAAAAACGGTAAGCAATAAACCCACGCATAGCGCAGGTATTCATCTAGTAAAGTTTAAAAATTCAAAATAATAATATAAGTGATTTCATATCAATTGAATTGGATAAAAATTGTATATCATTGTAATATAATGTTTTTTTATTCGTAAGTTAAAACTTGAAAATGGCCTTAATATGAATTTTTGATTACTTAAGAGAATATTAATATAACTTTACTTATATTTTGCTTATTTTTTGCATGTTTTTTGCTTATTTTGTTCTTACGTTTAACTTTGTAAATTTTTACGGATATAACTATAAGTGAACAAACAAAACAAATTGAAAAAATGAGCACACAAATTTTTTTGTGTCACAAATATAATTTTTTTGTTATACATCTCTAAATATCTTGTTATCTTTTCATACTATGAATGGGAACATCTTGGAGATATTTGCAGCTATTATGCTTTAAATTGCCTTGTCGATCATGGTCATACTTGCTGAGTTGTCCATGAATTTCAATTTGATGCCTAGAGTCTTAGTTGCCGAGCGAATGGATGTGGCTTCGGCCATTCTCACACCATTTGCCTTTTCGAGAGGTAAAAAGTTCTATTTTTTGGGTCTTTGAATGTGTATGTGTGATTTACAAGCACACACGACCTCCGATGATATTCAAAGTGTTCACTTTGATAACTATAATGAGTGTATTCGAGTAAGTGTGTTATTTATGAGTCATTTCAAATTATAATCATTTTTTTTCTTGTTAAATTGCCAAAGTACAAACGGAATACCCTATTCCCTACTGTCATCAATAATATCCAGTAAACCTTGTTTTTTTGAACAAACAAGCTTCATTAGGCCTTAAAATATTAGTTTACAACAACCAACCCATTAAGGGTCTCTTTTGCCAAAGCCAGCTCATCAACTACAAGAAAAATGTGACCGTTATCAAGCACATAACATTGAATCTCGTGCAAGACATTCTTTAGCTAAGTCTATAGCAGCTGATTCAATAGCGGATGGTCTTATTCAACCCGATTGAAGTTCCTAGGCACAAAGTTAAAAGAACATAGAGATAGGGTTAAAGATAGATCGAGGATATCGTAGAGAATCCCGTGAAATTCCTTCGATGAGGGCTTTGACTAGTATCAACGATTCTGAAGCGAAGAAAATATGCTTGAGTTCCGATTCCATTGCAACATCTAGCGCAACTAATGTTGCCAAAGCTTCGGCCATCAAAGGGGAGGAGAAAGACGTGGAAGTTGAAGAACCTTCCCTAATTGGCTGATCCTGCTGATCCTTAAAGATCCAACCTAGTCCAACACGTCCATCATCTTTCCAAACTGCATCAATGAAACATGTTAGTATATGGTTTGGTAGCTGCACATTAGTCGGAGTCTTCGATTGCAGGTATGTTTTGATTTTGGGGCTTTGGGCTGATTGCCATTCCTTTGAGATGAATCGAGTCCTCTGGTGTTAATAGCTTTCTTGTTGAAAACCCTCTAGTTTCAAGCTGACCAAATTGACCAGATGATCCAGAGAGCCAATGGTCCTTCACCTAAACCTGTTGGGGGGGAGACATAGGGTTTGGTTTGCAATCCAGATTCTTTCCTCCACAGACTGGATGTGAGGGGGGGGGTCTCTGAAGTTTTGCTCATAGGGGTAAGCTCCAAAACTTTGGTGGCATATGGGCACTGGAAGAAGAGATGGAGAACCGACTCATCATGTTCACAGTGGGGGCACTTCACCCGATTGTTAACATGTCGATGTGAGAGATTTTCTCCCACCGGGAGGGCATTCTGAGCTGCTTTCCATAGGAGAAGATTTGTTTTGGTGAGATTTTGAGAGCCCAAATATTGGTCTTCCAGTTAAAGCCAAAGGCTGGAGATTCTGCACGGTGTTGGGTAGAGACTTCTTCAACGGATTGGTCTTCAAAATACCCTAATTTTACTGTGTAAATTCCATCTTTGCTGGGAGTCAAGCCCATGAATCCAATGCACCCAATCTGCTCGGTCTCAGCTTCTGGATTTCTTCTAAATAATTCGGGATCAAATTGCCAATGAGTTCCAGGTTCCAGTCGCGTGTCCCTGGGAGTAGGAGATCAAATACCTTCATATTTTGTGAGGCTTCAGTAGGGGGGGCCAATTGGGGATACCGGGGAGATTAGAGATATCCACAGTGATCTCATGACCGGGATGGACTCACCCGTTCCAACCAATCTTGCCAAGTTTTGTTTTAGAAGGTCACGGCCCAAGCAAATGCTTCTCCATCTATGGGATGTTGATCCTTTGGGTTGAACCTCCAGAAGGGGGGGGTTGATTTACAATATAGAGCTAGTAGCCAAGAAGGGTTGTGGAGGATCCTCCAGGTGTTCTTTGCCAGAAGAGTTTTATTGAAAGTTTGTAAGTCCCTAAATCCTAAACCCCCTGTTTTAAGGGATTTGGTCATTCTTTTCCAGGAGATCCAACACATTTTCTTTTACTCTGTATTTGCATTCCACCAAAACCTTGTTAAAGCTGACTGAGTTCTCTTACACAAAGAGTTTGGAAGGTGGAAGCATGACATAGTATAGGTAGGCATTGCAGCTATGACAGATTTGAGCATAGTCAGTTTGCCAGCAGAGGACAGAAACCTTGAAGATCAGCTAAGTGCTCTTTGTTTTATTCGGTCCACTATCATACTAAATAAATCTTTCTTTTTGCGGTCAAAAAGCTCCAGTAAACCTAAATACTTTCCTTGGCCTCCCGCTTTTTGGATGTTGAGGTCTGCTATTGCTCTTTCTCTGACTGATTGAGGTGTTTTTGCAGAAAAGGTGATGGAGGATTTGTCTTTGTTTCTGACCTGAGGCTTTCTCATATTTTTGGAGGATTGATTTCAGAGCCTGACAACTTTGGCAGTCAGATTTGCAGAAAACATTGTATAATCAGCAAAGAGGAGGTGGTTGACTCTAGGACTGCCTTTTGCAACCTTTATTCTAGATAATTGACCATGACTCTGAGCTTTGATGCATAGTCGTGAGAGAACATCACTGCATATAATGAAGAGATAGGATGAGAGGGGGTGGTCACCCTGTCTGATTCCATGCTGGGGATTAACCTTTCCGTTAGCTTGGACATTTAGCAGATAGAAGTAGGATATTGTTGTTACACATTGCATAATTCAGTTGATCAGGGTTTGGTGAAATCATCAAATCCATACAACCATGGTCATGTTATTATAATTTGTGGATACAAGTTACACATGTGGATAGTAACTTAAAATCCGTGTGGAGTTAGTGCATTAATGTTCACTTTTTAAGATACATGATTAGGCTTTCACATTTTTTGTCAAGTATTTAGTGTGTTAGGCTTAAAGATTTAGGTCTTTCGTGGATTCAATGTTTGTGTATAGGGTTGGATAATATGTTTATTGTATAAGCTTCAATATTTAGGATTTATAATCATTTGTTACTAATACCCATAAATTTTATTTGTATTTATATGACCACAAACATATGGATTGATGTTGTTGTTGTACCATAAACCCTAAATCTAAGCCCCAAACCCTAACATCTAAACCCTAAACCTAAAACACTGACGTTGATTCCACATTAGCTTGTCAATTCACCGTTTACCTTGAATAATAGTTTGTTCAATAGTTATTTATGACAAACCACAAATTGATTTGATATGCTTTTTTGTATCTTAGTAAGTATCCATAATTTATCATTCACATAACAGTGAACAAATGTTCAACTACAAATAGATAATGTCTAATATAATAACTCATCTAAAATATAGAAAAAATACATCTTAAAAATAGAAAATATATAATTATAATTTATTCTATAAAAATAAATAGATAATTTTTTGATAATAACTTATTAGTGTGAGAAAAAGAGAGAGAGATAAAGAGGGAGAGAGCAACAAAAAAAAGAAGATTTTAGTTTGTTGATTATTTGAGGGCAAATTGGTCACAAAATTTGTGAACAATAAGTGTTAAAAACAATGTTTAGAAATTCGGATCGGACCGGCTGGTCGAGCCGGTTTAACCGCAAACCGAAAACTGTCCCGATCCGGATATCACTTAAAAACCGGATACTAACAAATCCGGACAAAACCGGAAAAACCCGGATAAAACCCACAAATCGGTGGTTTAACCGGCGATCCGGGTCAAGTTCAACTCTTAAATAAATAACTTAAACAAGCATATATAATAAGAAATCATGTACTGCTTACTCATTCTCTTCCGATATGGAACAATTTGAGTGCACACTCATTCTCTTCCGATATGGAACAATTTGAGTGCACGTGACTTCTTTCTTGTCTATTCAGTCATAATTTTTTTTAATATTAATTTATGTGGAAGATAAGAAATAATTATTTTGTTAATATTTTTCTATGGTTTTTGTTTGGATTTAAAATAATAAAAATAGAATTATATGATTATTTCCCCAAAATATATATACTAATCAATAATTGATAGATATGACAAAATTTTGTTTGGATATTCATAAAACTAAAGTATGAACATATATATGTATATGATATATATTGAAATTCAGTAAATTAGTGATTCACGGTCGGATTGGATCGACCCGGTGACCCAGAAGATTGTCCGGTTTGTTTTTCGGATCAGATTTAAAAAAATTGATTAAAAAATATACCAATAGCAGAAAATAGATCAAAGTGAAAGATGTTTATGCAAAAGTAAATGTAGATGGAAATAACCTTCTAATAAATTCTATTCTCATCTACAAATCCCATTAACTAGACCTTCTTGTTCAACAAAACCAACATACATACATATATATATATATATATATATATAAATCTATGTATCTCTCTCCACATATTTATTCCCAAAAATATACAAGTAACATAAAAATTCAAACACATTACCCAAAAAAGCAAAAACAAGATAACAAACAAACAACATTTAGAATTCTACTGAAAATGGCAAATGCTGTTGAATCTGCACCTTCTTACCTTTTTGGGTAAAAAGGTCATAATAAGAACACTATTATGAACGTACAACTTTGCTCTCCTTCACACATTCCGGTGACATTAGGTCCTTCTGACACTTCCATGATGTTCCTGCTATGACCTGAGCCACACAACCATTAGAACCTTCTTCCGGCTTACTTACGCTTACATTTTTTCCGCTAATGTGATACCGTTTTCTTGATCTTTAGAGGCACACATGCTCAAAGGTATCTTCTTTAGCTTCCCTCTTCCTCTTCTTTTCCCCAACGAGCTACTTTCTTCCCATGTTTTCTCCTTCAGCGCGTTATCACATAAGACCAGCTTCCCGTTTACTCTGGTTCTGTCTGCTTCCTCGTCAATCGAACTGTCTGAATCCACAACACCAGCAACGTCGTCATTCCCATCGTACATAGTACTAGTAACGGTACTATTCTCATAGGATGTAACTAAACTCTTTTGCTTCTTGTTTCTGTGACCAGAACAATGCGTCAAGACTCTAGGAGAATTGTTTATAGCACGATTCAACCTACGCGCTAAATCATCATCCGCAAGTCCTCCTTTCGAATACAAAACCTGAACCGGGACATGTTTCTTCTTCCTTGGAGACCTCGCTTTACAGTCAACTGGTAAAGAAGCGAACAATTCTAAAGCACTCTTGGCTGCAGCCACTGCCTTCGAAGCAATGATGGCTTTCTCATTAGCAGCAGCTCGCGCCGCCTTTGCTACCTTAAAAGCTAAAACCGCGTTGGCCTTGGACGCCTGAGCTAGCTCTTCGGGAGACCGAGACTGGTCATCATTGAGTTGGGAAATCAATAGAGTGTCCAGATGAGTCTGCACATCTGTTGAAGCAGAGGAGGAGCCATTTGAAAAAGTTGTAGTAGACGAAGAAGAAGCGAATGGTGATTCATTGCCGCCGCCGGTTAAAGAGTTCTGTTTCTTGAATCCGGCGAGTAAACGCTTCCGTGGTGGTAAATGCGAATTGGATTCGAGCTGCTGATTCACATCGCACGCATTTGTCGCCATTTGGAGCCAAGTCTTTCCCGATCAGCTAATTCAGTTTATACCAATTCAATCACAAATCAGGATCTGACTTCAAAATCATCAGCTCGATCAAATCAACCGGTATATTCACACTATAACAATTCAATACTTCAAAATCAAATTCCTGTAAACACCATAGATCAAAAATATTCATCCTTTATCAAACACTTTTGATCAAACAAATTCTTATAAGAAGAACACACAATTTTTATTGATCAAAAGATAAATGGTTCAAAAATTCATGAGAAGCTGTTATTATTATATTGAGAGTAGTACCTGAGACCTCCTCCTTTTGTTTTTCTTTTTGTAAATACAAGGTGAATTCACGAAGGCTGCTTTGAAGTTTACTTCGCCATATCTTCTCTGTTCGTGGAAGAAACAGAGATGAGAGACAAAAAAACCACAATATAAATAGAAATTAGGGTTTTCAGAAAATGGGGGAAGAAGATAGATAGAAGAAGATAGAGAGGAGATTTGTTTTCTTTTCTTTTGTTTTGTTGCAAATCTCTCTGATCCATTTTTTCGTTTTTATATCTAAACCCTACGAAATCAATTTTAATTATCTCTTAATTTCATTGTTTTTTTCTAACTTACGTTTCTTTTTTTGCATTTACAATTCCGTTTTTATCGAAGTAAATGTAACCTGGCTATAGGAGGACCTTTCTATGAAGTAAAACCAGAAAATTAACCCAAAAAAATAAATTCCGTTTTATAACATTCTGTTTTTTTCTTTTTTCTGGACAAATGTTTTATTACATTCCGTTAAACTGTAATAATAACGGTCGTCAGTAATAGTACAATAGTATCTGAGAAATTTTTTATACTACTAGTTTGTTCATTTGAATATGCAGTTCTAAAACTAATAGTATCTTGTGATCAGGAATTGTAAGATTATTATTTAAGCAAACTAAAAACCTTAAACCAAAAAGTTAAATCTCAGAGATAAGGGTCTGCTAATTCTCTGAGATTATTGACTTGCTTTTAAAATTTCATAGAGATTCATGATCTATTGGATAAAACCTCACTCATGAATCCTTTCTGCATTGACGAGTGTTTCTTGCAAGCTCCATTTGTATTTGCTTCCCTTTCTTGCGCTTAGAACTCTCATCAATTTCATATTTTCCTTTCGCTCTCCTTCCTTTAGCTATTTTAGAATCAGATGAGATTTTTAAAGAGGCTGTGCTGGAGGAAGGACACATTTGAAGATGGTTACCAGCTAGAAATTCCTCCAGATTAGGCCAGGATTAGTAGGTATCAGTGGTTGTGAGATGGGAGAGTAAGAGGATAACTCAGAACTTTGGTCAGAATGATTTTCTTCGGGAGCATTGGGATGGTTGGAACCCTCGCTATCTTCCCTAACAGGAGCTGCTGGTACCTCTAAACATTCCTCATGAAAGATCGGGGGAGCAAGATACGGACAATGACTAGAGTCATTATTGATGCGGCAACAATTGGTATAGCTCCTTACGAGTTTCTCATACTCAAAACCAATCATGGCCCCTTCTCCTAATTCATATCTGACTCTTCTTAAAAACCGAAGTCGGTCTGTGATTCTAATTCTTATCTTAATTCTGGTAAAAGCAATTTGTGTAGGCGTTTCTTCATTAAAATCCAGTTCAACAACTTCACCAAGTGTATTATTAGCAATGAACCTAACAGTTGTTTCAGAAACATAAGGTAAGGGTATACCTCTGACTTGGACCCAAAGGTCAATAAAGGTGTGAAATCATCTTCAGGAAAGTCTTCCTACCTTTGCAGAGCAACAAATCAGTTATTAAACAACAAAGGTTCCCTTCTGAGTTCTGCTATTAATTCAAACTCTGAACGGAACAGAAACTGGACAAATACACACGCCCATGAACTCTAGCAGATAAACCCCATGAGTTAGGCAAAGCAAGGATCACACACCTGCTCTTGCTCGTTGGTATTAAGAGGACGCCCAATCAAACTAGCCCTATTTCTAGCTAGAACTCCAGCATATGCTACATGGGTAATAAACAGTTCCGGATTGTCTCGGCCTAGAACCATATATTGCAAATCATTCCACAGTTCATCAGCCATAAGAAAAGGTAGAAAAGGAAAGGAAAGTTACATTAAAAAAACGAAGGAAGGTAATATATATGAGTAAATAAGTAAAATGAATATCTTAGTGTAATACTAGAAATTATCTGATAAGATTAAAAAAGTCAATGAAGATAAAAGGGAGAGAAAACCAAAGAAATCTAATATATTAAAAGAGAAGTCGAAAGAGCTCATAGCCAATCTCACAAAAATTTATGTCGTTTACCCTTAATGAAATTGTCCCTAAAAAAATTTCGGACAAGCTTTTATTTTCTATTTAGGTTGCTTAAACGCACCACATTCATCCTCAGACTTAAGATTACTAATTTGCCATTAATAAAATTCAAAACTGGACCTTTTTACCCTTCAAATTAATTTAGAAAATTATAAAAGTTAAAATTTCTTAAATATCTAATATATATAATCGTCAAAACGTGATTTTATAAATTAAATAACGCTAAAATCTAAAATAATAATGGGCTTTATATAAAATCCAACCAAAATATACCAACCTATTCGAAACCCTAAAATTATAGGTTGTTAACTACTCCATCCGTTTCAAAATATAGGATGTTTTAACTAAAGCACGCAGATTAAGAACTATTTACTTTTAACAAGCTCAACCAATAAGAAACAATACTGCATAATATAAAATACTAAACTAATATAAAAGTTACATAGAAAGTTGAAACATCCTCTATTATGAAACAAAAAATTTCTCTAAAACATCTTATATTTTGAAACGGAGTGAGTAATATATAAATAGGTACAACCCTAACCATTCTCCATAATACGAATCTTTAAAAAAGAAAAAATTTCTCTAATACGAATCCTAATTTTCTCTCATGTTCTTGAAATTATAGATGTATTATAGTCTTGATGATCCTTTATATGGTTCTTCGTATTCGTGTTCGTGTTCTAATGATTCATATCCTCTTTCTATAGTATTTGTTTGGAACACAAGTTCGAGCATTACCAAAACTTTGTGTATGGTTTCTTTACTTTTTATATTATATTGTATAGGTTTCTTGATTTACTAAAAGTTTTGTAAGAACTATTATACTAATTCTTATGTTTCAGGTGAGTTAGTAGATGGATGGTCGTGATCTTAGTTCTATGTTTCCACACAAGAAATCTAGGTATTTTATTTTATGTATACCTAAAACTTAACTCTTTATACTTTGACGATGCTAAATAAAAAGGCTCATGTTTATAGTTGCAGGGAAGCTTCTGAAGCTGCTAATATTAATGAGAGATGTTTGGTAATATTAATAGTAAACTATTCTATCATCATTATCTAATTTTATTGATGTGTTTGTGGCTCTAATAAATTAATATAAATCAATAGGTGGAGGTGGCCAGGACTATCGAACATTTTTATTTGAATTTTGCATCTTCATCATTGCTAAAAGGTATGTTGCTAAATTTAAATTCTTCTTATAAATATTAATAATATTTCTAATGATTTAATAAAATTAAAACATTGTTTAGATGAATCTACCAACGATCGTATGGTGAATAACAGGTATTGTTTTAAATTTTATAAGAAAGATTATTAATATATATATATATATATATTTGATTCAGAAAATCAAACTAATATTTGTAGTTACTGATTATTGTTGCAAAAAGACTATGAATGGTGCTAATAATATCCCAACATTTAATGTATATTTTTAAATAAATGAATTTGAAATTTTTTTAAATTATCTACTCTTATTTTCTCGGATATAATATCATTTAGTGTGATTAATCAACAGATTAGAGATGCAGAATCAGCAATACAATGTCTTTCGGCTATTATTCGGTAGTAGTTTATGTTTAAAAAGCAAACTTGATCCTAATTCTTTGTTTTAATCATCTTCTAACGTTTGTTACTAATTGCTAAATTTGGTATTAACACGGAAACAATTTGTGTTTAAAAGTCATCCTGATACTAATACTTTTATACAAACATTATACTGTCGTTTATTCGTATTTCTTTAACCCTAACCCTAATTTTTGTTATTATCTGCAGAAAAGCTATTAACCGCAAAAATCTAAATCGTTTCCTTTCAATTTAAAATACACCGTAATTTCCTGAAAATTATTGTCATTAAATTTCTATTAGATCTAATATATGACATTGTTATTATTTTAATAATAGACTGCATATGGAAGAAGAAATTATTGGTGTTGTAGCAAATATTCTTGCGTGAAGAGAGGAGAAGGACAAAATTTAGAGAATAGTAGGATGAATGTTATGAGATCTTATAATTGCTGTTTTTTTGATATTGTTTTAGATGGATGAATATTTTATGAAATAGAAATATTTTCAAGGTTTATTTATTTTATTAGTTAAAAATTCTGTATTTTTATAATGTCGACCAAAAATAAAAATCGTGGAATACAATTATTAACAATACAAAGACCAAATAGTAAGGTTCTTGATCTTTACGTAAATAAATCAATGAAATGTTATATTGATAACTATTATTGTTTTTAAATGTGATAAATATTATGTTCAATTTTTTGCAGAATATTGTTAAGTTAATGTAAATAATCTGCATATGGAAGAAAAATGATTGGTGTCGTAGCAAATATTCTGGCGTGAAGATAATATAAGAATGATATTTAGATAATAGTATGATGAATGTTATGATATCTTATAATTGCTGTTATGGATATTGTTTTAGATGGATGAAAATTTTATGAAATAGAAATATTTTAAAGGTTTAATTATTTTAATATTTAAAAAATACTGTACTTTATAATATCGACCAACAATAAAATCAGTTAAATACAATTATTAACAATATAATCGACCGGTTACTAAAGTTCTTGATCTTTATGTAATTTTTGAAAAAATTAATGAAATGCCATATTGATAACTAGTATTTTTAAAAATGTGATAAATATTATGTTCAATATTTTGAAGGTTATTGTTAAGATAATCTAAGGTTGTTAATCTAAGGTTGTTAATTTTATATTATGTAAAGTAGGTGGATAAACTTAAGAAGTATTCTATATTTAAAGTCACACAGATGTTAGATGCCTTTGTTGATATGGAAATTTGATTTTAATTTTAAAATGTATTACTTTTATATTTTCATATTTACAAAAATGATACTTTAAAACTCTTTGATAATGAGATTGGATTTAAATTTGATATATAATACTAATTCATTAATTATATATTACATAAATTGAAATCTTAATTATATTATTTCCCCTTTGTATTCAAAATAGTTGTCTCCTCTGTATAATTCAATGATATCTACATATTCATGAATCTTTCAATTATTTAGTTAAAAGGTGTGAGTGGTAACATCCCTTCGAGTCTATATTTTTGATGCAGCCATTAACACCTTATAAATTCTTATAGTCGAGTTTTAAAACTTAAAACTAAACTATTGCCTTTTCAACTTCTACATTTCACTCTCTTTCGAAACTTCTCTCTAACTCAAAATCTTTTGTTTATAAAAAAAAAAAAAAAAAAAATGGCGAGATTTGTGATGCTCGACAAATTAATTCCTTGGACAATGGGATGGATGATTTGTGTCAAGGTTTTCCGTCCATGGAGAGTCAGAGATCATTTGAATGTTGTGTCGACAGAGCTAATCTTGGTAGACGAAGAGGTATGTTATATAGATTTATTTCATTGTTTCTTTATATGTATGGTGTGTCTAAATACCTTAGATAATCATACTCTAACTTAGGGTACATTTGGACATGCTACTATCCCGGCATCACTCAATGGTGTTCCGGAATTCAATTTGTCGGAGGATCGAACTTATGTTATAGAGAAGTTTGAAGTCAAGGATGACAGAGAACAAATCCAGAAAACTAATATCGGTTATCGGATCTTCTTCACAGACAAAACTATTATCAGTTTTGCAAGAGATCCTATCATTTGCAAACCTTTTAATAATCTAGATTTTAGACGTGTTTATGATAATGCGTTTCATGGAAGATGGCCTTACGGTAAGTCATACTTTATAATGGATTGTTTTAGTAAACTTTAATTTGTATATTTATAATACATATTAATCATTTTTTATGGCAATTAATTTGATTGGATGCATCACCAATATGGGTGAAATCAAGAGTTTCAAAAAAGAAGATAATGTCGATCGTTGGAGCTTGATGGATCGCTCCATAAAATTCACTATCGAGTCAATTGAGTAAATTTATATCTGAATGGAAATATCTTTAGAAACTATTTTAAGTACTTGATAAAATATGTTGGTTGACCTTTTTGATATCAATAATCTTTTTTCAAAGGAGATATGTACTTGACTGCTTGACAACAGGATGCTATGCCAATTATATGTTCGAAACTTTCAAACTGCGTAACAGGAAGAGGGTCTGTCTGTTCAAGATGTGGAAAGCAATCAGATTTGAAGGTGATTACATATGTTTATGAAATATTGTTTTAAAAATTCAATGCGATTGATTATGATAATGAATAGCTTATCTATTTTATAATGTGTAATGCTAGATGATAATGTTCTCCTAACCAACGGTGATGGATGCTCGGAGATAATAGAGGACGACCCAAAGAATAAAGAATTTGCAGCATGTACATGTAAGTCAAAGTCTTATATCGGATAATTTTCCGATTATATATTTTAGATATGAGGAATATCTGAATCATACGTAAATTTACACTAACATTTAGGTACAATTACATTGATCATGGAGAGTCAAGAATCAAAGATTTGGATGATACCGACTATAGGTTCGATATGGACTGAAGGTAATAAACAAAACTAACTTTTTTTGTTTAATGATTAATTGATATGAACAACACTGATTATAATTTATCCTTCTGCAAAATACATTGATGCACTTGACTCCTATATTCATCTTGCTATTGAGGATTCCTTTGATAAGCATCGAAATCCTTTTTGAGAACTCTATCCAGATCCAGTTTTGAAATTCTGTAATTTTATTGATGTATTGATAAACACATTTGGTTAATTTTTATTTTAAAATATGTTGAGATTTTATAAATTAATTAAAATATCATTATTCAATTTATTTATAAAATAACGTTAATTGCAAATTATAACATATAAAGATTTGTTTAAAATATAAAGTCTATTATTATAATTTACAAAATAACGTTTATTTTAAAATTCGACATATGGTAATTTACAAGTGTTTGGTAATTTTCATTAAATTTGCATGAGTATAAAAATGTTAAAATTTACTTTTTAAATAATTATATTAACATATTTAGAATATTCATATATCATATGTTTACATTCCTCATCATTATCGTATGTGTTAAAAAGATGAGGAATTTGTTATATCATGTGTCAAAAATTCATATGCACGTCTCAATATGACTTCAAAAAAATGAATGTTCGTCCGTTTGTTCAGTTAGGCAATCTCAACCTGCGCTAGACCACCAAAAAATTAGAGTCCGTATAATAAGACTTTGAAAGTCATTCAAAGTCATTCAAGTCTCTACAGATGGTCTTTGTTGACAGTGATGTAAGATTTAATAAAAAAAATTAAATGTGATGTTTAGTTGATATCTCTATCATATTTTTAGTAAATCTCAATAATAGCTTTTTAACTTCTAATCGTTATATATAGGGTACAAGAATACATGCATCTATTGAAGATGGTTTGGTCAGCAGATTTCACAACCACATTGCTGGTCGACCATTGGTGGCCTAATGTCTATTTGATAACTACCTAATGTTATAAACACACGAATGTTTAAAATTTGTTGCAATCTCTACTAAATTTTAGAAACTCTTTCTAGTATTAGTAAAATAGTAATTTATGTAGCAATCAGAAGAATCTAGCTTCCTTGTACTGCAGGAAAACATTTACAGTTATTATGGAAACTCACTTCTTCAAGAAAAAACACTCCATAAAAAAAACCCTATTTACAAAAAAAAGAACACACCAAAATTAAACCATTCATATTCACCAAACCAAACCAATCAGATATGTTTAACTCTTATCTTATAAGTTCTTAGCTTCTTTGTCTTCTTAGATCCTTAACAAGTTCCTCAACAAGATCAGCCATGATCATACTTTCAACTTCTCTCCCCAATACATTAACTTCTTCACCAATCAAACCACTCCATGGAAACCTATCCATGTCCCAACCAATGATCCCATCCAATGAACAAAAAGGTTTCTCTGGTTGAGAATATAAATACTCGGACATCATCCTCCATGTTGATTCCAACAGGTATTTACCTCGTATAGTCGTCGATTCAGACATAGACGAACTCATAAGTTTTCTCTTGAACCCTGACTTTGTCAATGGTCCGAGCACCACCGTGAGCACTTCATTCAGAAGATCAAACAATATGTTATGATTTTCTTCACTTAGAGTACTCTCTTCGGCATCGTCGTCTTCTTGATTAATCTGATTGCTTCTTTTCTTAAGATTCTCTTTAGTTTCTTCAAGAACAGACCTTTTTATAAGCTTTGCTAATGGATCCCATCTAGACAATGATATATCTGATGTACCTTCATATAAACCAGAAGCCACAAGAAGATCTCTCACAAATGCTTTGTCTGGATTTCCTAAATCAACTATGGTCTCAATGTCTTGAATCGGTTCTTCATCCACTGGCGTTCGCACTTGTACATCGGATTCAAGCTCATTTATCTGTCTTCTTAGTTCTGAATCAGAAGAAACAGAGAATGAGAAACAATTCAAGATAGTGTGTGAAACATTTCAAGAAAATGGTGAAAACTTTGTTTATAGTTTTCTTACCAGTTAGATTGGAACTGATGTCTCTGAAGACTTGAGGCATACCGTTCTCATCCGATACAGTCACGTCAGGTGTTGAAACTTGGCTGAGATAATCCACATTTCTCCAGAACTCGTCTGGTGTACTGCTGCAGACTGATGCAGGGCTTGGAGGCACTTCTGTTGAGTTCTCCTGAGAAAGACACAACTTGTCTTAATTTAGATTGTAAGGACCAAGAAATTGAACATATATATATATATACAGAAGAGAGAGTTAAGAAGTTCTTACATTTCGATCGTAAAAGTTGTTAAACTTGGATCCTGTCACGAAATCTTTAATCGATTCATCCTCAAAACTGTTTGATTCGATCATTGAACGTATCTTCTTACCAAAGATTCTTCCTCTAAGAGTTGATCTAAAGCTGGAAACTTTTTTCCTGAGATTAAATCTGTCTTTCCTCCTGATTGGATCCACAACAACTTGTTCTAGTTCTGTTTCTGATTCTGTTTCTTCTCGCTCTGTTATTGTAGCCTCGTGCTTTCTCATGATCTGTGCGCCTGTCAAAACATGCCGGTCCTCTAAAAGCAGCTTACCAAACGACATCCCTGAGACTGGAGCAGATAGTGATCTTTTGAGATTTCTTGGTGATGAAGAATCTTTCTTAGGAACATCTCTGTTAAGTCTCGAGTCTTCTTGATTGATTTCATCAAGTTGCTTCGCTGCATCCGACACAGTAGGTCGCAAACGGCTATTACATTTGATCATAGAATCATCGGAAGGACTCATCTCTTTTCTCAAAACATTCTTCAATCTCTCTGCCAAGAGTTTTCTAGTATCTCTACTTATAAACTCAGTAGGAGAGTCTGGTGCATTGCACTGAACCTCACTATTGCCGTATGGTCTCATCGGTTCAGACCTCGGAGAAGGTCTTTCGCTAAAAGGAGTCTCGATCCCGCTTCCTCTCACCGATGAACTTCTCTTGAGTGCTGCTTTTCCTTGAAGCTCACCTTTTAACCTCTCTTTAACCTCCTCAAGAAACTCTTCTATGCTGCTTCCTCTGCTTCCTTCCATGGTTGTCCCTGAAGAAGTAGTCAACGAATCTTCGTAATCATACGCTCTCTGAAGACCAGGTCTCAGAACCACAATCCTAGTTGGAGCAGTTCTATCTGATTTCAAGTTAAAATCCCGACCGAAGCTCCTAGTTCTAGTGAAAAGCCTCTCTTTATCATCCCGAACCACCACGCAACCCGAATCAACGATTCTTGAACAATCCTGAAACCTTTTATCAGCTTGCCAAGTTTCAAACTCTCTTCTGAATCTTTGAAGCTCCTCTTCTTGAGGATGTTCTCGACGCATTGGTGTCTCCATCACATCTAACGCAGTCACCGTCGAGGAAGACAACCTCCCTTTTCTACTTTTTTTTCCTCCTCCTTTCTCGTTATCAAACCGATGATCCGGTTTACTCTGACGAGGATAGATCCAAGGGGATGACTTAGCAGCAGAATCCAAAGGAAGCGCATCCATCCCCATCAGCTTAGCTACAAGACTAGGCGTGTTCTGTTTATCATTGGAACGTTTTTTAGAAAGCTCATCGATGATCTTCTTCTTCATTGATTCCTCAATCGGGTAACAACTTCTCTCGTACCATTCCTCTTCCTCAAATTTATCACTCTGCTTTTGTTACCAAAAAAAAAAAAAAAAAAGTCAAAAACATTAAATCATTTTACCAAAAAAAAAGATTATGTTTCCAATTTCAGATATATAAAAAAGAAGAAAAAAAGTTGAGTTCGTTATTAATTTTAATTACCGGTTTATCTTTCTCGTTATGGTAAGTCTGAAAGTTATCGACTTGTAGCTCGAAACTATTCCTCGGAGCTTCCAGATCTGCAGAAGACAACAAAAACGAATGATTCAATAATGATCAAAACCCAGAAACAAATATTTGCTTTTTTTTCTCTGAAAATATCATTCAATTCACCTTCGTCGCGGCTTTTGTGATGTGAGAAAACTTTCCGGGAGAAACTGTTGTTATGGAAATCGAAGAGATGCAATAATCCTCCCATTTTCTCCGAAAATTAGATCTTTGTTACCAAATAATCTTTCAAATAGAGATCTGATGAATCATCAGAAGAATTCCGACAAGAGAGAGTGAAGCTCGGAAACTAAACGTCTTTAAAGAGAGAAACTTTATTAAAGACAGACAGAACAGAACAGAAACAGAGTATAAGAGAGACAGATTCTGAAACAAGGAACAGAACAGAATCAGGTTTATTATTACGCAACGTATCGATCGAGAGAGAGATGGGGAAAATAGTATTAAAAAAATATATATCAGAAAAACTGAATTGTGTCTTCTCGTGAATCAATGAAGCCTCGAAAAATGGAGATTGTGAAAGGATGATAGAAGAAGAAATTTGGGGGGGAGGGGAACAGAGAGAGAGAGGAGAGTCGTTTTCAGACAGAGAGAGAGAGAGAGAGAGAGAGAGAGAGAAGACTAATGGTGAGTAGCAGAAGAAGAATGAGGAAACTGACGAAACAGCGAGACGAAACACATCTCATCCAAAGTACGGAACTCTGGTCGCTTTCTCACTTTTGTTCAAGAGAGAGAAAAATATAAAAACGGAATTTTGGAGAGAAGAAACGTGGAGATTCAAAGATATAACAGAGTATTCTCTCTTCTCCGGTACGTACGTGGTTCCTCTGAGCCTCTCCAAAAATTTTCACTAATTCTTAATTATTATGTTCCAGATTAAATAATTCTTCATTTTCATTATTAGTTGGAGTTTTTTTTTTTTTCCTTCCTGTTAACCGTTATCATTATTCTCATTTTTTTTATTTTATACTATAAAGAAACAGCTTATCATTATTGTCATTATTGTAAGAAATATAAATCATCAGAAATTATTGAATTTAATTTTTCTCTTCTTTCTTTTACGTTGTTTTGGTTGTATAAAGACGTTTTGAAGATTGATTAGTTTGGCAGAACCTTTTTGTGATGTATATATATCATGAAGGTTGTTTTACAATATATATCTAATTTGAGTAAACTAGTTCGAAAATCGAAAATTCGTCAGAGAAGTTGAAAGATTCTTTTATACTGTTTTTTTATTGAGGGGGGAAAAAATAGTAATAAAGTGAGAAATATGAAATGAAATAAATGAAGAATGAATAAGACTTCTCTGATCATTCTCTTTTGTAAGTTGGAACGTGAACAGAAGGGTAGTTGGATTGTGAAATCAGTCTCTTCGGGTACTAACTTTTAATTATTAATTTAACAAACTAAGTGCAATAAAGAGATTTAGGAAAAACAAACACAAAAAGTTGACCCAATTAAAAAGAGATTATGGAAACTGATGCTTCTACAACATAAGAAACCATGTAACGAACAGAACAGCTCATGGAGAAGACATTTAGACCGTCATTTTTATGTAATTATTGTTAATATTTAAGCAAATTCTGTATAAAACATTTTTTTTTCTATTGGTCTACCACTAGTTTACTAATATCTAATGCTTGACAGGTTGAGACTAAAAATTTAAAGTGATTAAAAAATTTAAAGTTATAGTTATAGGGTTACAAACAATTGCGAGTTGCAAATGGTTGGAGAGAAGAACCATGTAACTGCATTCTAGACCGGGGCTGCGATAGAATTAAACATCGAGAAAAGGACATGTTGTGGTGCTTAGTTACATGTCATACATATGTAACGGGTGATTTGTTTCTTCCAAATAATATGAACAGGCAAAAAAGATCTAACATGTTTTGTAACACAACAATTTCTAAAACTTTTTAAGTCCAAAATCTATACACATTAGGGACCATTACACTTAACAATTACTTATTGAATTTATTTCTCCATCTAGAAATTCGAATCCCAAAATATTTTTCGTATTAAATATAAAATATGCATGGTTTTATTAGTTGACTTGTGAGAACATCCTAAAATCTCAGTAAGAATCTCTTTTACGAACGAAATTACCAAATAGTTCGTTGAGTAAGAAATTACATAATCTATACGCACCTATATAATCTATAGACGTTGCTGCATACATGCAAAACACTAATGACCCATTACTAGATATAGTTATGTATATTTCCAAATTAATATATATGCATGTATCGTTCGTCAAAGCAGACCCACCCCTATTTGCAAAAGAATCTAGTTTTTAAAAATCATTGTAATAATCTAGTAGGTCTTACGATTAGTTAATATTAAACCATCTACGTACTTCGTCAATAACCCTCAAATTAGTGTCTTAATAGAACATGTTATTAGATAAATATAATTTTGATATCACTCAACTACGTAAAATAGTACATAAATTTTTCTTGTTCTTTTTTTTTTGTCTATAATTCGCGAATGCATATAACGTAAGTAAAAATCAGTAGGCTACAATCATTAACCAGAAATCAAAACAAATATATCATTTGTTTTGAGTGTTTTTTTTTTTCTTAAAGAAAACTTCAAGAGCACCAACTCAAGTTCTGCACAAAAAAAAATCTAATTCACAATGTAAACACCTAACACAAACATTATTATATCTCATGAAAGCCTAAATACTAAATTATTAATTCACATACTACAAAGAAATGAAAAGGTTGGGAATCGATAAGAATACAATATACATACAACTCATGGTGATGGTGATGGCATTGTGGGGGCTTTTAGTTGTAAAGTTATGACTCAAAACACGCTTTGTTTATTTTTTGTTTATATTTATTTTATTATTTAATGTATTAATGATGGATCGTCATGTGCTTCGTATCCCTCCTTCGACTCTCCTCCATTATTACATCTTTTTATTTCATCTCAATTTTTTCATTATTTATTGTTATTAAAAGTTCATACAACCTTCACATCTGTATATCTATTTACGAATCCTAACTGTACAATTTTGTTTTAAGAAAGAAAGTAAAGCCGTAGGTTGTAGACATTTTAAAGCTATAGGGCCATTAACAACACTATGCCATGAGGGGCACGACTCCCCCCTATATTTTGCATACCTAGTAAACCTCATTCTGAATTTCTGATTCTTATTTGTTTTTACGTGCCTAGCTAACTACTATTGTGAAACTCAATACGACAAATCAATACCGTTGAATGAACACAGTAGACAGAATTGTAATTTTGTCGACAAAAAAAAAAAAAAGACAGCATTGTGTTAACAGTTAGAGAGAGAAGGAAAAGAATCTGATTTCTCATTGACTAGAATAAGCGTCTTACATCTCAGTTATATACTAAGTGTATTAAACTAAAGGAAACTTAATACACTAACACTATACTATTAATATAGAGACTATATAATATAAGATCATAGTGTTAACACCCCCTCCTCAAGTCTTTGAACTAGAATCGGATGATGGAAGGAAAAGACTTGAAACAGACATTCTGTCAAGAAGAGAGTGGAAAGGACCAGCCTGCAGAGGTTTTGTGAGGATATCCGCAAGTTGGTTCCCAGTCGAAACGTGTTGCACTTGTTGAACACCTGCGAGTACCCGATCCCTCGTACGATGCAAATCAATCTCCATATGTTTAATGCGTTCGTGGAAAACCGGGTTGTTCGCAATGTGAGTAGCAGACTTATTGTCACAATAGAGCCTAGCTGGTCCACGTATCGGGATATGAAAAGCCCGCAAAAGTTGAGTTAACCAAACTTACTCATCCGAAGCTATAGCCATTGCCCTGTACTCTGACTCTGTACTGCTGCTACTAACAATCTTCTGCTTCTTAGACTTCCAAGTAATAAGAGAAGTGCCTAAGAAAGTGCACATACCAGTAACAGAGCGTCGAGAATCGAGACAAGTACCCCAGTCTGCATCAGAAAATGCAGTCAAGCCAATATCATCGTGAGCGGAATAAAACAAACCTTGTCCTGGATTCCCTTTGAGATATTTGAGAATATGTTGAGCCGCATGCTGATGTGCATCCGTAGGACAAGAGAGATACTGGCTTAGCTTTTTGACTGCAAACGTGATATCAGGACGAGTGATGGTTAAGTACAAGAGCCGTCCAATCAATGCTCTGTACGAACTAATCTCAGCTTCAGGAAGAAGAACACCAGTGTCTTTGAATAACGCCTTAGTAGGATCCATGGGAACATTCTTAGGCTTGCAACCCAAATAACCAGTGTCACTGAGAAGATTCAGACAATACTTTCGCTGGCTGACAGATATTCCAGCTGAATTTCGAGCTATCTCAAGTCCCAAAAAGAATCTTGCCGGACCTAAATCCTTGATTTTAAAAGCCTGCGCGAGTATCGTCTTAACAGAGAGAACCTCTGCATCACTATTACTTGCAATCATGATGTCATCTACATAGACTAAGAGTGCTATGAAAGAAGAATCAGTCATCTTGACAAATAAAGTATTCTCAGAGGGAGCCTGAGTAAAACCATTGTTCAAAAGAACAGAAGAGAAACACTTATACCATTGTCGAGAAGCTTGTTTTAAACCGTAAATAGATTTCTTCAGTCGACAAACAGGATTAGGCGGTAAAACACCCGAAGCTGGAGTATAACCAAGAGGAAGGCTCATATAAATCTCCTCGTCGAGCTCACTGTGCAAGAAAGCACTAGTGACATCCATTTGACAAAGACTCCAGCCTTTTTTAGCTGCCAAGCCAAGAAGAAACTTCACACTACCCATTTTAGCAACAGGAGAAAAAGTTTCAAAGAAATCAACACCTTCCTGTTGGGTAAAACCCTTGGCAACTAATCTAGCTTTATACCTTTCGATACTACCATCCGCATCATATTTGACAGTATAAACCCATTTGCAACCAACTACATTCTTCCCAGGTGGTAAAGAAACAATATCAAAAGTGCCACTTACCTCCATATTATCAAGCTCCACATCCATAGCCTTCGTCCATTTCTTACATTTGATGGCTTGTTGAAAAGATGTAGGTTCTGTGTCTAGCGAAAAAGATAGAACAATAGACTGATAGGGTTTTTTAAGATTTGTGTAAGAAAGAACAGAAGAAAGAGGATATGGTGTTTTATGTGTGGCTGGAAGAGGAACGGGAATTGTAAGCTGGGCAAGAGCACAATGATAATCAGACAAATAACCTGGTACCTTACTGATGCGTTTTGGTCTGGCATTGTGAAGAGAAACAACTCCAGTGTCTGTGATAACACCCGCTTCATCCGGTTGAACCACACTAGAGGGTGTAGGTGGATGCACAGATGATGCATGTGTGGGTGATGCAAGGGGAACAGGTGATGAATGCATCACATCATCAGGAAGGTCAATCGAAATTGGTAAGATATTATGATGAAAAATCTCGGATGGAGATGATGCAGATATATCATGAAATGGAAAGTATGTTTCATGGAAAACAACATGACGTGAGATGGAAACAGAATTAGTATCTAAATGTAACACCTTATAGCCTTTATAACCAGATGCATAGCCTAAAAAGACACATTTATCAGCCCTGGGACTGAACTTATGACGATCCTTTTGTAAAGTGGATACATAACACAAGCAGCCAAAAGTTCGCAGATGTGTATAATCCGGTTTACGAGATGTTAACAATTCATAAGGTGTTTTATTACCAAGTAAAGCAGATGGAGTTCGATTAATCAAGAAGACAGCAGTTAATACACAATCACTCCAATATGCAAGGGGAACATTTGACTGAAAAAGTAAAGCCCTAGCGACATTGAGAAGATGTTGGTGCTTCCTTTCAACAATCGAATTTTGTTGAGGTGTGTAGGCACAAGAAAATTGATGCAAAATGCCATGTTTCTTAACAATATCTGTGAAAGCTAATTCAGGAGCATTGTCGGTTCTAATGACTTTAATTGTTGATTTATATTGAGTCAGTACCAATTGTATAAAATCTTGAAAATAAGTAGAAACTTCACTTTTATTTCTCAACATATAAAGCCAAGTAGCTCTAGTACAATCATCGACTATACTAAGAAAATATCTATGTCCATCTACAGACTCTGTTGAGAAAGGACCTCAAACATCTAGATGAAGTAAATCAAAAGGTAAAGCTGACAGTTTACTATGAGACATATATGATAATCTTTTTTGTTTAGCTAAATGACAAATATGACAAGGTGAAGATGTCTTAGCAGTTTTTGATATAGTACCCGGAATGAATTGTAACTTGTCAGCAGACGGATGTCCAAGGCGAGCATGCCAGAGATCACCATCGACAGTCAAGGATCCAAAGAAATGAGATGAAGTGGAAGAACTTGTGACGGAAGACGAAGCATGAGATGCAGGAGAATCAAGTTGTAGTATGTAGAGATTATGTAATAAGATGCCTCTACCAATCATCAAGCCCTGAATAAACTCCTGAATGAAACATGAATTAGCAAAGAAATGTGCAGAACAATTACTAGATCGTAGCAAACTACTAACAGAGATAAGATTGAACTTGAAAGATGGAACATGCAAAACATCATGCAAAATAAGAGAATGTGAAAGATGAATCGTGCCAGTGTGTGCAATATCAACTCTAGTGGCATCCGGAAGAGAGACTGTTACACCAGAAACTGGAACTGTGTCACTAAACAAGGCAAGATCAGAACAAACATGTGTAGTAGCACCAGTGTCAATTATCCAAGAACTATGTGGGAGTTTTGAGTGAAGAGATGAGAGACATTGATGTTGAAAAGTAAGATGGTTATGTTCAAAACGAAGTGAAGTGGAAGGAAAAGGAATAGTACCAGCAGAAGATTCAACAGCCATAGCACCATGTTCAGAAATGGAAGAAACCTTGGCAAGAGCTTGATTTTCTGGAAGTGTCATGTGCATTGATAGTTGCTGAATTAAGGTCTGCATCTGATCAGAGGACATCTTACTAACATCCAAATTGATAGCATTCAAAGCTGGTGGAGAAACATAAGGCATGGCCGAAGTAACATTTGCCACAGCATGTGTCCTCGGAGTATGCTGACTTTGATGCTGACCTTTAGATGGAAGAACTGGTGAATTGTTCACTCGCTGAGCATGATAACCAGAGGAGATGCTCTTAAAACCAGGGATGTACCCAGGTGGATAACCATGAAGCTTAAAGCATTTCTGAACAATGTGTCCTGTCATTCCACAATGGGTGCATATAGGACGTGACTGTCTTGGACGATACGAGTTTTGAACAGCATAGGCAACATTCTCCACTGGACCCGCATAAGAAGATGGATCAGATAAAAGAGCAGGAGGTGGACCAGAGGTTTGAAATACAACGCCCTCAGAACGAGATGGTTTAACAATATTCTTCTGTCTCTCATCTTGTGTCACCATGTGGAAAGCTTGCTTAATAGAAGGCATTGGTGAGATCATTAAGATGTGCCTGCGAGTAGCTTCATAAGAGTCATTCAAACCCATCAAGAACTTAGTTACTCGACTTCTCTGTTGCAATTTTTCCCATAAGACTGCTGCACTACATTCACATTTGCCACAGGTACAAACAGGAAGTTCAACATAATTCTTGAGCTCTTCCCATAGAGTCACTAGTTCAGTGTAATATGTAGTTACATCCATCGCTCCCTGTTGAATAGAGCTAAGTTTCTGCTCAATTTCATAAACCCTCGGAGCATCATCCTGTTTGAACCTAGATATAATATCTTGCCAAATACCTTCTGCGGTTGGGATAAACAAAAGACTCTGACCTATCTTCTTCGATACAGAGTTCATCAACCAAGTGGATACCATATCATTGCATCGAGACCAAGATCCAAAATCACGGTGATCTGAGGATGGTTTAGAGATTGTACCGTCGATGAATCCTAGCTTATTCCTGACATTAAGTGCCATTCGCATGGATCGTCGCCATGAATGAAACTCAGCACCTGTTGTCAATCGATCAGAAACCAAGACTAACCCAGCGTGATCAGTGCCATGAAGGAAATAAGGATTGTTATACTGGTCAGTCTGTTGAGATGAATCAGACACTGAATCAGATGTTGGATTCGCCATAGCTGAAAGAAAAAGAAGGATCTAGCAGCCAAATCAAAGAATCGTAACAGAATCCACCTTAATTGGAAAAGAAAGCTGCAAGAACACAGACGAAGACAACGAGTATATAGACAAACATCGCAATCGCCAAGAGAAGATGAACAACAAAGATTGAAGCGATTTGATCGAAAGAAGCACTCATCGCGTAATAGTAAACAAGAAAACGAGCTGAAATTGAGCTCCGAAACGATTAACCCAAAGAGATAAAGCCAATGGAATGAGAAATCGAAGATGAAATCGAAGATCTGATGATGAATCTATCGAAATCAACAATGGCGGAAAGAAAAAATCTCTCACTAACAAACTCGCTCTGATACCATGTTAACAGTTAGAGAGAGAGAAGGAAAAGAATCTGATTTCTCATTAACTAGAATAAGCGTCTTACATCTCAGTTATATACTAAGTGTATTAAGCTAAAGGAAACTTAATACACCAACACTATACTATTAATATAGAGACTATATAATATAAGATCATAGTGTTAACACATTGTAATTTTAATTCTACGTGCAACAATGTTGTAGAAACAAAGTGATATTGGTTCAATTTTAATTCATTCACGTTAGTGCTTACTTTCAACATCTTTTTAGAGATCCAGAGTCGCTAATATCTTTTATGAAATATTTTTGTTTTTTGTTTTGTTAAATTAATAAATATAATACTAGTACGATAAAAAAAAATATTGAATCACACAAAACAAACTAATTACGGATTCCAACGATATGGATATTTTTTTAGTAGTCAGTGAAGAGATTAATAACATTATACAATATGAAATTTTTACTTGAATGTTTTTGTGATTTTATGGAGGGGGTATATGAATAGGGATTTATAAATATGTTTGGTCTTGTCATTTTTAGGGTGTGAATGGTAACTGCGGTCAGGGCGGCCAAATCTGTCTGCGGTCTGGACTGCTCTATTTTTGGGACGGACTACAGACCGCTGCGGACCAACTTTATTTGTATGCAAAAGCGGTCCGCAGTTGGTCCGCAGCGATCTTGTCTCTGCTTTATTTGAACCGCAGTGGTGCGGACTACATTTGCTGAATGGTAAATAAAAAGTGATTCAGTCCGCAGATGGATTTGTCCGCCCCAACCGCTGTAACCATTCACACCCTTAATGTATCACTTTTATTTGTTTGAACAACTTATGCAAATAATGTAGTTTAATCCGAAAACAGGTAGAATCGGGTGGTTCGACTCGAAATGCACACACTTGTCAAAAAGAACTCGATTATATGGTATTCTTTACAACATAAATAATGCACTAAACCCAAACTTACACAACTAAAATATCTATGGGGCCGACCATAATAATATTTTGTCTTTGATCACATCAGTTCCTAAAAGTCGCATCAGACTCACATGCAATCGAATTCTTCCTCTCCTCGCGGCTTCTTTAATCATATCACAAAAATATGGAATAGTACTTTGCTTTTTTATCATTTTGTTCCTTTATAGGTTGGTCCCAAATAGACTTATCTAATAAGTATCTAAAATAGACTTATCTAATAAGTATCTGAAATAGACTTATCTACGGAGATCTACTAAGAGGCACCAAAGTATATTAGAAAACCATAGTATCGGGCTTCTCATATATAGCCCAATTATTTAAGATAGCGATCCAAAACATGTCGTACCACATTCTCCAATCGATCAAAAGATAACGGTTTACCATCGAAGGGTTGGAAACTAACAATGACTAATGACGAGAATGCTCAAAGACCATTATGAGATGCTAATGTACTCCACAGCTAAGGCTAAGGAACACTTATGAGTACTGATTATGAGATCAAAAGGAGAGTGGACAATTAAACCATAAAACACAAAACCAACCAAAATTTTGACAATAAATAAAATGATTGTACTAGTTTATAACATGAAAACCGAAACCAACTTAAACCCAAACAAAGAAACCATGGTTTATTAAAATTGCATATTGTAACACATATAGTACTGTATAAATTCATATACCTCCCCCATGTCTTACAAAAATCAGATGAAATCGTATTGCCTACTGTAACATATATAGTACTGTAAAAAGTCATATTTTTCATCATATATAGTACTGCATAAATTTATATTCATTACTAATTTCGAATTTTCTCAGATTGTCACTGAACTATCGTACTATAGTAAAACACCAAACTGACTCCAACACAAAAATCAAAACGATTCAAACAGAATTTTCATTACACCAAAGAAAACCAAACTAACTTTAATAAAATAAAAACCAAAACCAAACCAAACCACATCAACTCTTCTATACTCTAGTTTTCAATAGGAAGATCCAAACAATAAAAATGGAATCCAAAGATTTCCTAAATATATATTATAAGAAATTTCAAAGGAAAATTTAGGAAATTTCTTCAAAGTTAAGATACCCTAACAAGCAGCGATTTTACCACACAAGAAAAAAACATGAATAATAGACTCCAACATAATGCCAAAAGCTCAAATGCAAACAGACAGAGATCGTATCATGGTGTACGATCCAATCCAGCAAAGAAGATTCTGTCCCAATCAAAAGTTGTATCAAATATTCCCTTAGAAAAAGCCAGATAAGTATAAGCTTTCCACAGTCATAAGAGTCAAATAGCATAAGATGACAATATCAGTGACAAGTAGAAACAGAAGTCAACAATAAGTATGATAGGTAGATATAAAGCTGATACTAAATAACCAATACCACACATGAAAAGTTGAAAAACATATGAATCCTAATGAAACATAAGGAAAAGGGGGAAAATATAGCAGTCAAGTGATATTATCCCTAAACACTGGCCTAAAAAAACAGATAGAAGTAGCAAATGACGTTCAATATCACAAACACAAAGCATAAACCAGAGTTTTAGTTTTTGGTTTATAATCTAAGAAAGTTTACAATCTCAAATCTGAGTCAAGTCAATGGCAAGACCTAGATGCCTCAATCATCATCTTCCTCCTGCAAAGCAAAAAAATCCAAAGAGAACACAATGTCACACATCAAAATACATGTAAAACGTAGGAAAACAACAGTAGTTAAAAGTCTCAGTAAAAAAACCTCTTCGCTCCCTGCTTCGTCCACTTCAGACTTGTCATCCTCTTCACCTCTATTGGTTCCACTAGCCTAAACAATATTCACACAATAATAATAAGATTACTTAGCAACCATAAGAAACAACAGTCTCCACAGAGTGAAAGCTACCAATGAGAAATTCATACCAGCTTCATGTTGTACTGTTGCATAGTCTTGAGATATTCAGTCTTCCTGCTCTCAGCCTTGGCGACGTAAGGCGCCTTATCCTGTATTACAGATTGAACCAACCACAAAGTTCAAAACACAGATCCACAAAAACCTAATTCTACAAATCAAGCATTATAGTAGCCACAACTACTCACTTCCTCAGTCATAGCCTTCCATCTAGCTCCGGCCGCCTTACCAACCTAATATATGCACAAAAACTAGGTTTGAGATTACAGATCTGAGAAAATTTCCAGAAATCACGGAGAAATATACTTACAGTAGCGACGGATTTGTTATTGGGATTCGCAGTGTTGAACTCTTTTCGGAAATCCTCACTTAGATCAAAAACAAAGAATAAGTTAAGAAAA
The DNA here is from genome assembly GCA_024034495.1 of Camelina laxa. NCBI lineage: Eukaryota > Viridiplantae > Streptophyta > Magnoliopsida > Brassicales > Brassicaceae > Camelina > Camelina laxa. The sequence continues at coordinate 26,019,435 of CM043881.1, forward strand.
TTCGATAAAATTCAAATCAATTCGAAAATTCAAAAATCGGAAGGACGAGATTCGTGAAATTACTTACAGGAAGACGAAGAAAGCACTTGGAGGTCTCTTAGGCTGATTTGGATCCTTCTTAGTCTTCTTCCCAGGCTTCCTACCTCTGGTTTTGAGTCTACGAAATCGAAAAAAAAACGAGAAGATCAGAAATCTGAAGATCTGGATCTCAGATGTAACAGAGGATACGACGAAGAGTTTGAGAACAAAAAAAAAAAATACCTCTGATCAGTGCTCGTAGATTCAGCTTTGGATTCGCCGCCTTTCATCTGCGATGGAAGAGAGAAAAAAAAAAAATGAAGAAGAATCGTTAGAAGAGAATCGGATTGACTCGGACTGAGTTTGGGCGAAACGGTAGGGAGCGAGTTTTTTTTCTTTTTACCTTTAGGGTTCTTTTTTTTTTTTTTTTGACGAAGAGAGAAGAGAGAAGAGAGAGCGTATGACTAGAGAGTTGAGTAATAGGGTTTTTGTTTTTATTTGATGGGGCTTTTATGATAATTATAATGAATTTTATTAATTTGGATTTTAAAATAATGTAAAAGGAGATTGAAAATTTTGCACAGTGGCGGGATTTTTTTTCGTGGAGGAGCGGAAATAATTTTGACACGTAAGGGTGGTGGGAAGGAAGAGCAACGGACGGGAATAATGCATTGGTGCTCCCTTCGAATCTTGACCGTTCATATGACACGTGTACTTTGAGTTTTGCAGATCTCATCCCTTTGAAGTACATTTATAAAAAGGCTTTGTTCGACCAAAAACGCTTTTTTAAAACAAAAATCTTAAAATGATTTGCCTAAATATGTAATATATGGTAATTTAAAGCTTATAATCTAAAAATTCACATTGGTTCCAAATGATATAAAATTTCGAGGTATTTTTTTAAAAAAATCAGTTATTTTTATAAAAAATATTTTAATATAACAATTTTAATTAACAAAAAGTTGACTATGACCAGTTTTCTCCGATTGATTACGGCCAAAACGTGAACTGTAAATTAGTGTTGATAAGGAAAAGGTAAAAAAAAAAAATGCTTATTTCATTAATTTGTGATCAAAACTAAAAATGTAGAATTATCTATGAAAAAAGTAACTTTTTATAGTAGTTTTTGACATTTTTTCTTTGAATGACTTAAATTGTTCATTTTCTTATTTCTCAAAAGACCATTTTACACATTATATTTGAGTGTATTTGGTTCCATTTTTTCCAAGAATATTGTATTTGTTATTAAGTAGTATATAATTTGGGAAACCATTTTCCCAAATGTTTAGTTTTAACTTTTAAGCAACAAAATATGACAAATCTAAATTTGAAGCAAAATGGCAAATCCAAAAATTGTTGAGACAAAAATAGCATATTCAGTAATAATCTTAAAAATGTATAATCAATGAAAATTGCAAACTAACGAAAGTGGAGATTCATACAAGAAGACCAATGCGTATGGTGACTATAAACAACAAATAACATATTAACAAAACAAATATGAGAAAATGATTTTGTCTATGTATCTTTGAAATTGATTGAGTTTTTAAGTTGTGATAACCTTGTCTCTCATAACTTTGTTTTTTATAAGTGAATTTTTATGTGTTAATCGTGAGTGAGTTATTTGTTTGGAATTCTTTACTTATTTATCTTTAAGATTCTTGATTTGCATTTATCAGTCTCCTTCATCTAAATGTATTTGGCTTGGAATAAGGTTTTTAAAATGCAAATGAGGAGGCGATCCTGTCTCCATTCTTTGTTAATGAATTGGTTTTTAATTTGTGATGATTTGTCATTTGATATCTTTGGTTTTAAAATTGACTTTCTTCTCTGTTTATCGTGAGTAAGATATTGGTTTGAATCTGTTAGACTTAATAATCTTGAACGTTCTTGGTTTGCACTAAAAACTATTCTGATTCAATTTTAAAAGTTTTGTCTGATTAAAAAGATTTAAAAATAAATCTTAATGATTTTTAAAATATGGCAATTCAAAACTCAAAATATAAAAAAATTCACATTATTTCAAATAATATAAAAGTTTGAGGTATTTTGTTTTCAAATCAATCTTTATTTTGTTTGTGGTTTTAATTGATGAGATCTATATTGTTTCTTCGTGTCAATTATGAATTTGACATTGATGTGAAGTGCTCATAGAAAAGCTATTTTAATCTTAGGTATATGACCATTTTAGTTGCTGATCATACAAAATTGTCTACTAATATCTTCCAAGCCAATTATTAAGGTGGATTTATTGGATCATTAAATTTTAATGGATTTAGAAATCCAAGTTAAATCATGTGTTATTCAATCATTCATTTTAAAATCTTTATTAAAATTATGTGTTACTGGATCTATGAATTCTAAATTCTAATTAAAATCACCCTTTTTATAATTAAAGATTTGAGTATGAATTTGATTTTATATTGGATTTGGATGGATTTGAAAATATGTTTTAGTTATAAGAAATCCTTGGTCTCCACCTAGTTATTTGGGTGGATTTGGAAAAAAATACTATGTAATAGCAAACCACCATACTGGAAGACAAAATAATGAAAGATCATGAAAGGAAGAATGACATGATAATAAAAAACTAGAAAGGGTGTTCATGCACGAAGTCGGGACATAGGTGACATGATAATAAAAAAAGAATGTGAAATAATTCAACCTATAATGTCAGACATAACAATACTGAAAAACTACGTAATAGCAAACCAACCATATTAGAAGACAAAAAATCATGAAGTACCTAGTAAAGATAATTCAACTTATAAAGAGAAAGCAGAAAGGGTGTTGCCCTAATAGTAATTAGCACTCCATCACGTTACACTTAATCCAACTATAACGCTCATTAGTGGACATGCTAACAAAGACTTCTTTCATTCCTAATTGGTGAATCACTTTGACTGCGTCATAACGAACGTTTTCTTCCAAATTAGGAACTTCTTTGATAGCTTCCCATAAATTATTTCTTTTTTTCTCGACCTCTCTTTGTTCAGCTTCTCTTTGTTGTCTTGTTTCTCGTTCTTGTATTAGATCGAAGAGTTTATGAGTTACTGTTGCCAATGAATTCATCTCAGCATAGATATTTGTTGAACCTTCAGATTGACTTGATGGTTCACTTACATTGTTAGTATTGCTTCTATGCTTTTTTCTTAAAGGTAGTTTGTCTAGAGAGCCCATTGCATTGTTGCATACAAAAGACAAAGGTGTTTCATGGTCTTCCTCGACATCCATAGAAAAATCTTCAGTAGAACTTGTTTGCTTTTTTCCTGCAGTTCCACTTGTTTGAGCATATGTACCATCACCTAATCCAATAGCATTCCCACTTAGTTTTCTGTTAACTATTCTTTCAACTTCTTTTTTTTTTTTTTTGTCATAGGTGTACATCAAACATGTATCAAGAAGTCCATGATGAAAGAGAAAAAGATGCATTACATGATGATGAGTTAGATAGTGATATTATTTTCTTGGTGCTCTTGATTTTCATTCAAATGCTATATTTGAGAAAATGCCAACGACCTCGATTGCAATATTCTATTCGATGTGCGATCACAAGAGAAGGTGAAATCTATATAGAAAATATGCAAAAGAAAAAGCCTTCGGATTTTAATCAGTTGTATCGAATGTATCACGAGACTTTTCTAAAGTGATGTGTTCATCTCCGAGAGCATACAGACTATGTGATACAAAATATATTAGTGTTGAAGAAATGGTTGCAACTTTTCTTCTTATAGTTGGCCAAAATTCAAGGTATTGTCGTACAAAATACACTTTTAATAGGTCATCGTTTGCAACAAGAGTGAACTTTCACAAAGTTTTACGGGCTTTAAATCAAATTGCTCCAAGTTTAATGGCTAAGCCTGAGATTATAGTGCCTACAAAAACTAGAGAAAGTACAAGATTCTATCCGTATTTTAAGGTATGTTTTTCATATAATTATGTCTTTGCTTTTTTCGTTATCTTTCATAGAATATAACTTTATACTTTTCATAACAGAAAAGGTGATATATCGCAAAATGTGTTGGCTGCTTGTAATTTTGATCTTGAATTCATGTATGTGCTTAGTGGATGGGAAGGTTCAACTCATGACTCAAAAGTATTAAATGATGCTTTGACAAGGAACACTAATCGACTACCAATTCCAGAAGGTATGTACATGTCTTTCAATTGTAAATATGTTTTCTCAACATGACAAGTGATTGTATATTATTATTGTACTTCAGGAACGTTTTATGTAGTAGATTGTGGATTTCCAAATTGTCGAAACTTTTTAGCTCCTTATCGTGGTGTCAGACATCATCTACAAGAATTTTCTGGTCAAAATTCACAACCAGCGAATGCAAAAGAGTTGTTTAACCATCATCATGCATCCCTAAGGAACGTGGTTGAAATAATATTTGGTATTTTCAAATCTCGATTTGCAATCTTTAAGCATGCACCTCCTTTTCCTTATAAGACACAAACAGAGATTGTACTTGCATGTGTTATTTTACATAATTTTCTACGAAAATTTTGTCGAAGGGATATTTTTCCAGAGAAATCGAGAGTGCAGAAGAAGTTGTCGAAGAAATTAATGACGATGATAATGCTGAAGTACTTACAACCCAAGAACAACAAAGAGAATATGTCAATGAGTGGAGAGAGACAATAGCATCAAACTTTGACAAAAAAAAAAAGAAAGACAATAGCATCAAACATGTGGACTGATTCACTTGAGAATGCTACGTGAGAGATTCTTTTTATAAGTTCTATTTTTCTTATAAAATTTTAAATTCTATTCTCTAGGATTTTCAAATCCACTTTCTTTGACTTTCAAATCCATATTATTTGATTTTAAAATCTATGGATTCTATGTGGATTTCCAAATCTTATAAGGATTTCAAATCCATTAAAATCAAGGATCCAATAACCCCCCCCCTAAGGAGGTTTAGAGAAAGTTTGAGAAAGAAAGAAAAATTAGAGGGGGGTATTGGTTTGAGATTTAAAGAGAATTTAAATGACTTTAACAGTTATGTAAAATATGTTGTTATTCAATCAAGACTTTTTAAATCTCTCTTAAAATTTGGTGTTATTAGTTGTGGATTTGTAAAAAGTTATCTAAAGTCTTTATAAATCTAGTGTTATTGGATTAAGAGTTTTATCAAGTCATTAAAAGTTTTATGTTATTCAAGTAAAACAAAAGAATCTTGGATTGTTAATGAATTCAACCATTATGTTATTGGTTTAGGATTCTATACTATTTTCTTCATAAAAAAAGTCATGTAAACTCTCTAATCAAATAGAAAGATTGTGAATCATAGTCCATGAATTTTTATTGTTCTTTTGTAGAAAATGAAGAACAAGAGGGCAAACCAGAAACAGAAAAATTAACAGATCAAGAGAGGGCAAATCGAGTAATGATTCCTCCACCATCACCATGAACAGTCATGTATGATTCCTCCAGCATCACCATCATCATCTCGTTAAGCTCATCAAACCAGGAGTGTATTATTTCGTAATCATTTAATTATGCTGGAATTATTTACCTACTCCATGGACGTGGATGCATTATAGTTGATGAGTTTTCTCAAATTGCAAATTCATTAATTGGTAACATATTCACTAATTGGTATGATCATAATCTGTGAAAAAACCTGCAACATATATAATAATGAACAAATTTTTGGTAACAATGTTTTTTTGACAAAAGTGTTAATGAAACAAAAGAATATTGTGCAAGATTTTTTGCAAAAGTTTGAAAGATTTGATGAGAGATTTTACAAGATTAGGAAAACAAATCAGCAAGATTTTAAAACACTTTCTAAACAATCTTTTAGAATCCTTCATTTTACACTTTGGGTTTTGTACAAAAAAACCTTTCAAATAATTTTTTTTGCAAGAAAACCCTTCAAATCAAATAAATGTAGGTCAATACTATGATCTTAAAAGTCACCCGCAATATAACCATTCTCTGTATCGATGACGTGGCAGTGTAAAAATCATACTGTTTTGTTGAGCAAAAAATGGCAAGACATTAAATTTGTTTTCTAATTAAAAATTAAGTAAAAATATTTATTTTTTTTCTTCTTTATAGCTTTGGTTCTCTTCTTCTTTAACACTACACTTGTTTTCAATTTTAACTTGTCTCTTGCAATTGTTTGCGACTTGTGAAGTAAAATATTCAGTTTAATCACAATTTTGTTCATTAATGTACATGATTATATCAATTATTGCCTATCAAGTGTTTGCTTAAATGTATCGATGGGTAATTGGGTGGGCATAGGTCTGGTCGATGGAGCTTACCAGCTATATTCTTTATGTTCTTTTCTAAGTTGCCTTGCTTCTAATCAATCCCCACTTTCAAAGCAACACCACCCAATATGGCCAAACTCCTCCGCACAACCTAAGTCCAAAATTGAGATGATTCTCTTAGTGGTGGAAGCATAATTTACAAAAACTTGAAACTCCAACAACTGACCAATAGCTCCGGAGAATAAACAGAAGACACAACCCAAAGCTTTTGCCTCAATTTGAAGACCATCTGCGAGACCAGACCGCACAACCGACCCCGTAGTCACTCTTGACGATGGAGAAGGACTCGCCCTCGCCGTCGTAATCAAATAAACCCAACTTTAAATTACTCAATTGGTGATGTATGTGATGAACCCATGATTTTTCATTGATTTGTTTGTATCGTTGCAGAGATGCAAGGAGGAAGAAGACGAACGATTTGTTTTTTACTTAATTTTTAATTAGAAATTTTTTTTAATGTCTTGCCATTTTTTTATCAACAAAACAGCATGATTTTTACACTGCCACGTCATCGATACAGGGAAGGATTATATTGCGGGTGACTTTTAAGATCATAGTATTGACCTGCATTTATTTGATTTGAAGGGTTTTCTTGCAAAAAAAAATTAGTTGAAGGGTTTTTTTGCACAAAACCCTTACACTTTCTATGATTTTATTTAAAGTCATTTAAATTCTCTTTAAATCTCAAACCAATACCCCCCTCTCTTAATGTAGAGAAAAAGTTAATTTTAGGGATTATTATTATGAATTTGTCATTGATGTGAATTGATTATAGAAAGCCATTTTATACTTATTTATATGAATAAGGACTATATTAAATAGGGGGTATTCAATCATTCATTTGTCCATATAGGAGTTGGAAATTTTTGTTGATTTTGAAATAAAAGCATATCAATTTTGAAATAACATGTTTTACCCACAGATTTTAATTCTTTCTTCTATTCTTTACTTTCAAATCTAGTCAAATTGATGTATATATTTTACCTTGTTTTCCCTTAGTATATTCACATCTTTTGCATGATTTATAAGCATGTTTGGTCATTATTGTATAGCTTTAGAACTGTTTTTGCATTAGAGTAGGTTTGCATTGTATTTGCATAGTTTATTGCATAAACAGGTAATTTTGGATCCTGAGGAGCATGGAAGGAGTGTTGACGAGGATTGGAACTATCAAGTGAAGAAAACAAGGGAGTTAGAGCTGAAGAATCAAGGTCTGGAAGTCCACTCGTCCGCCTACTCGACCAGACACTCGACCGTGTGCGGAGAAGGACTCGACCGGCTGGAAGAATCAGAAGAAGAGGTCACTCGACCGAGCACATGGTCGAGTTGACCGAGCCGCCCCTCTGTTTTGTCATCTAGCCATTTTAGGGCTTCCCCTCCTTATCTATATAAAGCCTTATACTCTGCAGTCACCAAAAAAGAGAGACTAAGTCAGAGAGAGTCAGAAACAATATATAAACCTAGTTTTTACCCTTTTGGGATTTATTTTACTTTTTGCTTTCTTTGTTTGAGATTTTTAGCCACTTTTGTATGATCTCAAGAGATCTTTGATACTTGTTGGTTTCATAACTTTCTAAGTATTAAGAATTTGAGTTTGTTTTCTTCTTCAATATTATAGATCTTCATCTTATCTATCTAATCATGCAGAGTTCATTGATTTCTGGGTTTATGATTTTGTTCATCATGTTTAGTGATTGTGAGTAGTGTGTTAAGATCTTAAGGATGGATTAGGCTGGATTAGGGTTATGGTTGTTTAGATTGGTCAAGCTTGATTGTTTATAGATCTCTTCTAGATTAGATGTGCTCTATGCTGTTCTTATATTGAGAGGGTAAGGATAGATCTTAAGCGTCTTAGCATCATACCAATGTCTAAGTTGCTAGATAAGGCTAATGCTAGAGATTATCATGAAGCATGCTAAGAGATTAGATGTTTTGTTTGATTTTTGACATTAATGATCTGATTGTTTATTGCCTGCTTTTATATGTTCTTAGCTAGTGAGAGCTAGGTCTAGGAGTATCTAAGCTTGATTGTTATTGCCATGAGAGTGAATTAACAAGTATTATGAGATCATTGTCTAGAGATAGCTCATGTTTGATTGAGGTTTGTTGACCAGTTTAGATAATCATAGCTTGAGTCCAGCCCATGAATTCATCCTTAGGACCTTCTTTGTCTATTGATTTCCTTGTTTAAATACTGTTAATCGCTTGCTGTTTGATTTACTTTTGTTTTGCTCTGTTCTAATTATTGTCTTTATTTCTGTTCTGAGTATTCAACCCACTCGACCTAGTACTCGATCGAGCATCCGATCGAATGCTTGCTCGAACACCATCCAGTGTTCTTGTTTATGTTCTGCATCTTACTTGTTTCATCATTCCTGTCTCATTCTAGTTTCATTACTGTTCCATTGTATTTATTTTTGTTTCATTCCTGTCTCATTCTTGTTTCATCTACTGTTTTTGCATTTGTTTAGTACTTGTTCTTGCTTAGTTTCATTATTGCTTTGATCATTTTGTTTTCTTTGCATTTAATATCTTGTCTTAGCAGTTTTAATTCATTGCATTTCATCATTGTCAATAGATTGCTAGTTAAAAACCATCATCACATTTGGTTTAGGTGGTTTCATTGTATCAATAACCTAGTATTTTCTAAGAGGTTTTTAGTTATGTATATTGTGGATGATTTGAGGCTTCCACATGTGTTATTGGTAATCAATCTCACATATCAACAACCCACTAACACGATAACCTAACATGGAGTCTTCGAGAGTTCGAGTTCTCTTTCTGCCAATAGTGTGTCTTCAATTTTTGGTTAAGCTAACAGTAAATCAAATAAAATTAGTTTTGTGTGGGTTACTTAGTTGAAAATTATTATTCTGAGAATTGAGAAATATAGGTTTCGCGCAATGCATATGCATTCATTGGAATATAGGTTGAGATGTATTTTTCTTGAAGACATTTAAAACGTAATAATAGATTACATTTGTATTAATCAGTGGTGATTGGTGATTCGTACTTAGTACATTTGATTCAAACAAATTCAAATCTAATATGAATCGAAAGAGAACATAAACTGTATAGATAAATTCGGTTAAAAATTTTAAACTAGAAACGTAGAAGTCGTCAGTTCATACTTGGGTTAGTTTTACATTACATTTGAAATCCAAAAGCAAAAACCCAATATAAAGGTCCTCATTGCTAACGGCTGTTACTTTTAGCTGTAAAGACTTTGACTTTAAAATTTTAGCTGCAGAGAATTTGGCTGTTGATGCTTTGACTGTAGAAACTTTAACTTTTAAAATCTGATTGTTTACCAACAACTTTTGAAACTGTAACTATTATTTTTTTATTATTATAAATATTAATAATAAATATATATTATGTCAGAAATTAATTTATACAACATTTTAATGACAAAATAAATTATATTAATGATAAATTTTAAAATTTTAAAATATAAGTCAATGAAATATGAAATTTTGTTTGAAAACTAATTAAAAAAATAACTAGAAAAATAAAAAAATAAATAATTGAAGTTGTAGACATCAATTTATTAACTTATTAATTTTCAAGTAATGGACAGATAGTAATAATACCAATAGTCATTATAAAATTTTCGCTAACAATATTCTGATTTTTCTTTTATTTTTGGTGATTGATTCTTGATTGATTATTCTGGCAGATATCAATAGTGTCTTTTATTTTTCGTCAAATTCATGCTTTAAAACAAAACAATTTTTAAAGTATTATTTTTTTCACCCTTTTATATTCAAAACCTCTTCAAAAGTATATATAAATATTTTACATATTTTATTTTTATAAATTAATTATTCTTATTTTTTTCTCTTTCTTTTAAAACTCATTTCAATAATAAATTTTAATTTTTCATCAGCATCACTAATAATACTATAAAAGAGTTTATGAAATTCATCATTATTTAAAATTTAATAAGTTAATAAATTAATGTCTACAACTTCAATTATTTATTTCTTATTCTTATAGTTGTTTGTTTTTAATTAGTTTTCAAACAAAATTTCATATTTGATTGATTTATATTTTTAAAATTTTAATTTATCATTAATAAAATTTATTTTGTCATTAAAATGTTATATAAATTAATTTCTGACATAATATATATTTATTATTAATACTTATAATAATAATAAAAATAACAGTTACAGCTTTAAAAGTTGTTGGTAAACAATCAGATTTTAACAGTTAAAGTTTCTACAGTCAAAGCATCTACAGCCAAATTCTCTGCAGCTAAAATTTTAAAGTCAAAGTCTTTACAGCCAAAAGTAACAGCCGTTACCAATCAGGGCCTTAAAGTATGAATTTGACGCTTAAAAAAAAAGGAAAAACAAGGAAGAGAAAAAAAAAAAGTGACTTTCAAAACTTAAAAAAAATTAAAAACCAAAAAAAGTCTGATTGGCAAAAAAATAGCTTTCAAAACTTTAAACATTTTTAAAGTCTTAAAAGTAGGCTACCAACTTGGACGAAAATGCAATGCAATGCAATGCAATGCAGGATGCACCAAGCTTCCCGAACCGGGTTATACCGGGTTAATCAGATTTAACCGGTACTGGTTATTTATATATTTCTTCCCTAGTAAAAAATATTCCTTTACTCTCTTCTCTCTGCTGCCTTTCTTTTTCACAGTCAGAGCTCTTGAACGGAGAATCTCTGTCGCCGCCGTCAACTATTTGTAAAGAAGAAATTTTCATCTGTTTTCGATTGAAACAGTGGAGAGAACTTTTGATTCCGAAATCGATTTCCTTTAAAAGCTAGGCACGGCGCTTGATCTCGCTATCTCTCAGGTAGGATCGAACTGTATAACACCTTTGCTTTACCAAAAAGTTTCCTGGATATACTTGCTTAGGATTTTTTCAAGAGTTCTCGCGTTTCTGGGTATTGTTAATATTGGAGTTTTTTTTTTATCTGTTCTCTGAATCTGTTGATTGAATTCGTTTGATCCATCGATGTTTGTTACGATATTCAAAAGCATGCAAATTGATAGATTGGCTTGTTCGTCTTGTGCTAGAACCCTGACTTGGTTTTGTTCCAAGTGTGATTTTTTTTTTTTTTTTTATAGTTTTCTATTTTAACTAACTCCCATGAGTTTTGTGGGAAGCAGCCAAAACTCTTTTGACGTCAGTTTCTTGATAAAAAGAATTCGAATGTTTCACTCAATTACTGATATAGAACTTAATACAATACTGATATGTTGAACGTTTTGTAACATGTAGGATTAGTAAATGAATACAAGGGAAGCTTTTATTATCTGCTGTTAAATTTTGTTGTTCCAAGAGTATCTATCTTGGTTTGGCATCATTGTTACTGCTTTGTTACATGTGGATACTTTAGGATGATATTTGTTCACTACTAAGTAGTACTGTTAAGGTGTGTAGAACGAAGTTTAGGTTGCAATCTTTGCTGTTAATACAACTTGTTTTTGCCTTTTACTGATAATGGCTTTTGTATGTTTTGCATTCCCTTAGAGGATACTGGAACGTGGAATCTCAAATGGCTGAACTTCCGGGTCAAATGAAACGTATGAGCGGTGGAATTAACCAACTGCTCGAGCAGATATTCGGGTTTTCCAGAAGATGTTTGTTTCGGATCATATCTATAGGTCCTATACCTAATCATCTCGCCTTTATCATGGATGGGAATCGAAGATATGCAAAGAAGTGTGGTCTTGAAGAAGGTTCTGGTCATAAAGCTGGGTTTTCTGCGCTTATGTTGATGCTACAATACTGCTACGAGTTGGGGATTCAGTATGTGACGATATACGCATTTAGCATAGATAATTTTAGAAGGCAACCTGAGGAGGTTCAGTCTCTAATGGATTTGATGCTGGAAAAGATTAAGTCTTTGCTTGAGAAAGAGAGTATTGTGCATCAGTATGGTATCCGGGTCTATTTTATCGGTAACTTGGCGCTTCTAAATGACCAAGTGAGAGATGCTGCAGAGAAAGTCATGAAGGCCACAGCTAAGAATAGTCGGGTAGTGCTGCTCATCTGCATTGCCTATAACTCGACAGATGAGATCTTACAAGCTGTCAAGAAATCTTGTATTAACAAGTTAGATAATATTGAAGCGTCTGGTAGTTGTAAACATGAGGATACAGATAGTGATATAGAAGCAAAGGATATGGAGAACCAAGAGAAGAAGATACAGTTGGTGGATATTGAGGAGAATATGCAGATGAGTGTGGCGCCAAATCCTGATATACTCATCAGGAGTTCAGGAGAGACGAGGTTGAGCAATTTTCTCTTATGGCAAACAGGTAATTCCCAGCTCTGTTCTCCTGCTGCTCTGTGGCCTGAGATCGGTTTGAGGCATTTGGTCTGGGCTATCTTGAACTTCCAGAGAAGCCACTCATACTTAGAGAAGAGAAAGAAACAATTGTGATTTTGTCCTGAAGGATATACAAAAAGCTCTCTTTTCTATTTGGCTTCCTACAGTGATGTGATGCTTTTGTGGTATTCTATCGAAATGAAACTTGGGATTACATAGAACAACAAGCAATGTATTTTACACACAAACTCATTCGACGTTTTGTTTATGAACCCTTAACGAGAAAGACCCCCATAAAGACATCGTACTTCCTGGTTCTATTCTTGTAAGATCTAATCTCTTTAAAGTTTTGTTCTGTACATAGACTCTTTTCTATCCTGCAAGAAGAGATGTTTGTAAAACATTAGAGCTAACCACTTCTGTCTAGAAATCCAGTCATGCACATACATAAACTCAATTAATAACTATATTACACTTCTTCATTTGCGCTCCCAGAAGCTTGGAACCGTTACTATTACCGTATAAGGCCTCATCATCATGAACCTACCAATGTCTTTAACATCCCTTATGATCGGGTCTTTGATTGGATCCTTTAGAACCCCAAGTAGCACAACCAAATCGTTTTGAAACAAAGAACCTTGACCAAAGACAATGTTCCCTCACCAAACACTATTTCAGTCTATTTTTAACAGTGTGTCGCAACAAGCTTTTTGTGATGAACAATTAATTTGACGAGTGTTTTTCACAAAACCAAAATAAGATCTAAAGCAGATCGTTAATGGTTCAGTCTTGATTCCAATATGAAATTTCGGTTTGGCTATATTTAAACCCGAAAAACCGGGATTAGTACCTAAACCGTACCGAGGATTTGAATTCTGGTTCGGTAGGTTAGAGTAGTAAGAGACACTCGTGACCAAACTTGTAATTGAAAACCTAAAACGTCGCGACTCTGCTCTCTGCAACAATAATGGTTCTACTTTTGGCTTAAAGAGCCATGTTTTTGAGTCTTTGCCATGGCGGGTTTCATTAGGCGCAAAGGAAACTTATTCTTTCGGTCTCAAAACTTAACTGCTGTCTACTCCAAGGTGGGTCACTTCTCCTCTTCGGATTCTCTCGTTTAGTTGATTTAATCTCTCTGCGGCAATTGGTCGAACACTTCATCTGCGGATTTCGTCTTCTCTCTAGTTGCAGAGAAGTAATTGCACGCTTGCTGAGGGAGTCATGGAGAATTGTTCTACCATCCGTCAAGTTATTGATGAAGATATAAATTCAGGTGCTTTTGTGTTTTTTTTTTTGGGTACTTGTAAGCTTGTTTGGACGTATTTACAAGTTCTAAGTTAAAGGTTGTTCCTTTTTTGTTTTTTATGGATTGATTCTGACTCTGACAGTTGATACATCGAAGTGGAAGAAGGTACGAGCAAGTGATGCAGGAATTAGAAATTCAATGATCCCAGAATCCTCTATGAATGTCTTGAGACTCCTTAGACGTCAAGGTTTGTAATTTTGTATGTTTTAGGTTTATAATTTTAGCATTGAGGTAGAAGAGTAAGAAGAAGCTGAATTGTTGGATCATTGTCTTAGGTTTCGATGCATACCTTGTGGGTGGATGTGTAAGGGATTTGATACTACATAGAGTGCCAAAAGACTATGATGTGATCACTACAGCTAATCTTAAGCAGGTTTAGTGGATTGATTTTCTGATAATGTTACATTGTTTGGGACTGTATGTATTATGGCTTCACGTATCTCGTTTGTTTTGTAGATCCGACGGCTGTTTCATCGTGCTCAGGTGATTGGGAAACGGTTCCCTATTTGTCATGTGTGGATGAGAGGTTCTATAATTGAGGTCAGTTTTATGGCCATATAATTTTATGCTTTTCGCAGTTTTCTTTGTATATTACTTGACACATCTCTTATAGGTATCCAGTTTTGATACCGTGGCACACAGTGACAGTGAGCCTGAAAATGATTTGGAGAAGCCTTTTCCACTAGCTATCGAGGCAGACAAGAATAAAAGCCTCTTCAAATTGTATTCTGGTTGCGATGTAAAAGACTTTAATCGTTGGAGGAATAGCTTGCAGCGCGATTTCACAATTAACAGGTGTGGTTTCTGAAGTTCATCTATGTATGGAAAAGGGACTGTTGTATGTTTGGCTGAATCATACACTCCCAACTTATTTGTGGTATTTAAATCTTGGTGCAGTTTATTCTATGATCCCTTTGAACTTAAAATTTATGACTACACCAACGGAATGGAAGACTTGACGGATCTTAAGGTGACTAACTTAGCTTACTTTTTTCTGGATACATCTATTGTTATTTCTTATGTTATTAATCATTGTTTGCTATTGCAAATGCAGCTTCGTACACTTATCCCTGCAAATTTGTCATTCAAGGAAGATTGTGGTATGCCTTATTGTCCTCACGGCCTTGTATCTAGACAATTATTTAGTTTCAAATCTTAACAATTGTGTCATGCTTTTATTTCCAAATACAGCTAGAATTCTTAGGGGGTTAAGAATTGCAGCACGATTGGGTCTATCATTATCAAAGGATGTTGAGACTGCAATACCTGAATTTGTATCTTCCGTTGCGAATTTGGACCAGGTACTTTGACTGCTTGAACTGTGATATACTTGGAATCACTTCCTTTTTGTTCAATGAAATATTTTCATGGTCTCAGCTATTAAAATCCTCCTCTGTCTTTGCTCAGTTTAGATTAATCATGGAAATGAATTATATGCTTGCGTATGGAGCTGCTGCTCCTTCCATCCTTCTTCTCATGAAGTTCAGACTACTTCACGTGTTACTTCCTTTTCAGGTATGTCATTTGTCAATCTTCAAATTTCTGTCTCTGTCTCTGTCTCTTCATTTTTAACACTTTTAACTTGGATAAATTTGGATTTCAGGCAGCTTACTTGGAACAAGCTAGTGAAACATCTCTATCGAGTTCCTTGCTAGTGGTACGTGATATCTTCATGCCGAAGCATTTTATAGTGAATCCATTTTGATATTTCTGAGTTTTGTTTATGGTTTATGTAGAGGTTATTCTCCAATATGGATAAACTGGTTTCCTGCGATCAACCTGCAGATTCCAAACTATGGTGCGTCATATTTGTATATCACTAGGAATATGAATCTTCTCGTCGATGAGCTCTGGTTAATGTCTTGATTTGTTTTACACAGGATTGCAGTGTTAGCTTTTCACATTGCACTAGTGCGTAACCCCCAGGAGGCTATTGTGGTGCGCGCTTTCGCTGCTTTGCTCTACCATAGAGACTGGAGCAAAGCTGTTGAATTTGCTAGAGAAGATGAAACTTCAGTAGTCGGATACACTCCTGAGGTATATAATTCTTTGAGAAGGAAATCTGATGAAGATCTTGTTGAAGCCGTTTCAGAATTCACATGTCTATTAAAAGATACTCAGTACGTTCTGACTGGTATAGAGGCTCTCCGCGAATCCTTATACCTATACCCGGATTTCAAATTCTCTGGTCTGGTTAGTACAAAGTGCATATTTACTTCTCAGTATGAGTACACAGATTCATTGTGTTAAGACATATATTCTCTATATAAGTATTGCTAATCTATGTTTGGTCTTGTGTTTGGATCAAACCAGCTAATAATGGTTATAATTGATGGCTGTGGCTTTTCAGGTGTTTATACCGAAGAGAAAGGGGAGAGATGTAGCAGAAGGGTTTGCGAGATTGAGTGATGTCAAATTATACGAAAGCAAAAAGGAGGGATTCTCTATTGACTATCTCTCACTTGGGAAGGGAAATCCATGCGAAGTAAGATTTGTTCTCGGCAAAATCATTCTGGACACCATCACAGAAGGTATCGTCATGGAACCTCTAAACTCAGTCAAGGAGCAAAGCACCAGTGAGCTAATTGTTCCAGCGGCTTGCTTGGAGAAGAAGGATGAGTTGGTAGTTTCTAAATCCTCCAAGGAGGATAACAACAATCAAGCTCCAGTCCATGGCTCAAATGTATCATCTGTTCTAAAAATTTTGAAGAAGACGAGAGAAGACAGTGAGAACAAGAATGATCAAGAGATCAAGGTATGTCCAAGAACCCTTACTGGTCCAGAAAAGAATCAAGATCAGTCTGTAGTTCAAAAGCTGAAAAGACGGCGTAGCAAAGAAGCACCGGTCTCTGAGCCGCCTAAGCAAAAGACTTCAAAGAGGTCGAGATCAGATGACCAAGAGGCGGTTGGAAGTCTCTCTGTTTCAGCAGCAGAAAATCAGCATCAGAGTAATAAGCTTGGCAAAAATGCACCGATCTGTGAGCCGCCTAAGCCAAAGACTTCAAAGAACCGTTCAAAGGAAACACAAAAAGTAAAACACAACGACTTGCCTGTGAAGGAGCTTCAAGAAGCAAACAGCAGCTTTGTTTCTGACAAATCTATGAGCGATCTTTTAAAAGTTATTGAGAAATCAAGTCAGCACGCGTCTAGCAAAGAGGAGAGCGACTCCTTATCATCAGAGAAGACAAAGAGACCAAAAAGTCTCTCAAGTCTGTTCAGGTGAAATTGGTAACCCTACTGGTACTGGTGTTTGGGGGCCTGAAGTCAAGCTGGACCTTCAGAACGAGTCAGAAGGTCTCTCGTCAGTCACGGTCTCGCTTCACAATTTGTAGGTACGACATGTTGTTGTAACTTGAACCAATTTGTTTCCTTTTGTTTTTATTTGGTCTAGAGAGAAATTTTGGCCGTGAGTAATATAATAGTCGCAAATTAGTTATTTATTCGTATCTTTGTTTCATTTAGATTTCAAATAATTTTCTTCCTTTCTATCAAATCAGATTCATGCATGATTCCATCGTTCTTGTTCTTTGGATCCTGTTTACTACACATTTGTTCAATTTCTTTATACTTTAAAAATGAAAACGATTTAGTTAATTTGTCTTCCATTGCTCTAGACGTTTACAAACTAAATATACCAAATCTATGATTTTCTTAACATTTAATCTATAATTTGAAATGAAAATTTTTATACTACAAAATATATCTCAATACTAAAAATTTATAGTGTAAAGTTTAAATTTTCTAATAGACTTTAAAATATACAATCAATTTTTTAATTATTATTATTTTGTTCAACATCTTTCTGAATGTTATATTTGTATTTGTGTGTGCCCACCAACGAGTAAAGTTAATTAGCGTCACAATTTCATATATAGAATAAAGTTTTTTTTTTGGTCAACAACGTACAAGATCAGCTCAAACGAGCCAATTGAAAATAAATCGTTTACAATAAAGTTTATATAATTATAAATAGCTACAATATATATATATATATATATATATTTTTAGCTACAATATTTTTAGTTAATGATATCCTATATGACAACAATTAACAAGAGTTTAATATTCCTAAATTACGTGTTATAATGAATGATGTTTTGCGTTGATGAAAGGTATATTCATAGCCAGTAATTAAGAGTGAGTGAAATCTGTTGAAAACCATCAAATCTTAATCTTTGTTGATTTTGTGTAACATCGAACTAAACAGTGATAAAGAAAACATTATGATCATTAATAGTATATCGACCTTCCACTGACTTATAAAATGCAATTAGGTAAGTTCGATAAACAACAATGATCAAGTAACATCATACAATTATTTTCTTTGAGACAGTATAATTTTATGTTACCAAAAGATTAACGAAGATCAGATTTAAGGGCGTTCATGCGAATTCAGTATGATGGTTTAGTTGTCTAATGTTGTGTTCTAATAGTACAAGTTTGAATCCATACTGTGTACTTAATGAGTCTTCTTTTATTTTGCTCACATTTTTCTGTTGTTTGGCTCACATTTTCTTTTTGTTCTTTGTTCTATAGACTTTTTATATACATGTGTTTTAATTCGAGAAAATATGGTTCCCAAATGAAGGTCAGAGCATGTATAGGCTAATTATATGAATAAGTCTCTTTGTATCAAATGTATAAAATCTATAGAACACTTACAACAAGAGACTAATTAGTAACTAAACAGCTAGCATAAATCAGAATAAATATGAAACACTTACATCTACTAAAATCAATGTGCAGAGTCTGGATTTTTCCCCTCCGGCTTCTTTAGCATCATCTAATTTTTCGACGTGAACCATGCCAAGATTTGCTATTTTAGCATCTTTGTCATGCTTAGAAGTTTTCCATGGAAGCAACTGCTTCACCAGGCAAAGATTCTCATCTAGAAGAAACATAAAACAACAAAGGAATTAAACATTATGTACATCACTAACCCAACAAGGCAGATTAAACATGTGCATACCTTTCTTTAGAATATAGGCTAATCATATGAATAAGTCTCTTTGTATCAAATGTAAGATTTCAATATGCTTAATCCAAACAATTTGAATTTCAATATCCAATTGTATTATATTCTCTAGATTATTTTAACATACATCTTTCTAAGTTTAAAGAATTTTCTGTAATTCTTGATCTAAATGAAAATTTTGGAAATAATAATAATAATGTAATATTCTAACTTTAAATATAAAATATTAATAAAGATACTAACACATTTTTTATCATAACTAGATAACTTATACTGTGAATTTTTTGATTTAACAAATTTTTTAAATAGAACGAAATTTGATGGTGCCTCAATAATACTATAAATTTAGAGGTTACGTTAACATATCTACTATATCTTTCATATGTGTTGGAAAAATATATTAATTAAGATAACTTTTCATGAATTATTTTAAAATAAAATTTTAACCACCATAATATGTTTAAATAAATTATTGTAACCGTTTGATTGAACCATCGTGGCTTTTAGCTTTTAGACTACCTATGGTGTTGTGGCTTTTAGCTTTTAGACTACCTATGGTGTTGTAGCATATTACCAAAATGTTCCTGGGAGGAGCGGTTGAAAAAATAGTTACAAAGAAGATATTAGGCTTCGATTAGTAACGACTGTATTTGTGGCTGTAGAGATTTTGGTCTCGATACATAATGACTGTTATTTGTGGCTGTAGAGACTTTGACTGTAAAAATTTAGCTGTATAGAATTTAATTGTAGATACTTTAATTGTTAAAATCTGATTGTTAAAAAAAAACTTTAAAAACTCTGACTGTAATTTTATTAATAACAAAATTGTAAGAAAATACAAAAGTGATGATAAAAATAATAAATTTGTGAAGAGAAATGAATGTCAAAAGAAAAAGAAAAAAATGCTGATAATTAATCTATAAAAAAATATTTGTGTAAAAAATATATATAATTTTATATAGAGTTTTTAATTATGATGGAAAAAAAAGTTCTTTAAACTTGTTGGGTTTACAGCGTCTTATAAAAAGGAAATGAAATAAAAAGAAAGAAAACAATTAAACTTAAATGACTTTAAAAAATAAAAAAAGTCATTAAAGTTTGATTGGCAAAGAAAATATTTTTAAGACTTTTAAATGATTTTAAAGTCTTAAAAGCCTTCACCAATCGGGTCCATAATATTAACAATCATTCCATCATTAGACTATCTCCAATATATATCTCTATTTTTTCCTCTTAAATAGAGTAATTCTATAATAGAGCAAGAATTAGTATTAGAGATGAGAATAGAGTTGCTCTATATATAGAGCAATCTGGAGCTAATATTGCTCTATAATAGAGTTTTGACTCTAAAATATAGTGGAGTTGGAGATGCTCTTAGTTGGATTTAGTCTATACTAGTATTTTTGCAGCAGTTTTTGCTCAAAAATACTTTTTGGAAAATTTTTGCATTTAATGCATTGACTTTAATATTAGTTACCAAAAATTTTAAATTAATTATAAGTAAGATTTTAAAAAATAAAGAAATTTTTCTACCTCATTTAAACATAAATATATATATATATATGATTCTTTTTCATTTTTATTTGAATTTATATTCATATTTAAATTATCTTGAATTATTCTATAATACAAAAAATTGTGATTTTTTCCTGCATATGACGTAATACAAATTTTTAAAAACAGACATATATTACTCAGTTTACGGATATAATATCCCACATCGCCTAAAAAATTTGGGCAATGGTTTAGAGTCATACGATTAAAGAGACCAAAATGATTCATAATACAAAAATTTTGATTTATCAGGCATTCAAACTTAAAAAAAAAATATTTGGTTTATTTTGATTCTTTATTAAAAAATTTTAAAAAGTTAAATATTATAAATATTTATATTTTATAAAAAGTAGAATTATTATAAATATTTATATTTTTTAGAAAGTTAAACTTTATAAAATGTTAAAAATATTAATAATATTTAAACGTTCATGAGGTTTCAAATTTACAAAATTTAAATATTATAAATATTTCAACTTTTTAAAAAGTTAAAAGAACTTTAAAATATTAATAATATATTTAAACTTTTACGAAACTTCAAATATGATAAATACTCAACCGTTTTAAGAATTCTAAGTATTATAAATATTTAAACTTTATAAGAAGCGCCAATCTTATAAAATGTAAATGGTTACAATCTTAATAATTAACATAGCAACTCAAACTAATATTTATAATACAAGATAATAAATATAAAAAATTAAGATGACATAATGCGAGTTAAAATATCTCGGGACAGAATTATATAGCGGAACGGCTTTGTTGATATTTACATAAATTTAAAATATCATTAAATTGGTGTTACACGGTTAAAACATCATTTCATTATTTTGTTAACACTATCTGTACCAGAGAATAGACATATCAAATTAAATTGATTAAATAAATATTATGTAAAAAACAAATTATATTGTGGTATTATATCGTTTAAATTTTAAATCATAAAATTAAATATTATTATATAATTATAACATATTTAACCAACAAATAAAATTTATAATTTAAATGTTTTAGTTATAAATAATTTGCACCGCGGTGTACCGCGAGTCCTAATATAGTTTTAGAGTAAATTGCGACACCATGTAAAGGTATGCAGTGGTGGGTTCTAAAAAAAAAGAAAAAATGAAAAGTAGGAGCCAGAAGTAGTGAAAAGTGAGAATCGATTCTCAAATGAAAACTTTTGAGAACTTCCTGAGAGACTACATATACATGTGGCAACAGATGACTGATTTAAATTTTTATTTTTCTTTTAAATTTTAAATAAATAACTAAATTAATCAATTAACATTAAAATAATACTCCCTCCGTTTCAAAATATATGATGTTTTGAGTAAAACACGCAGATTAAGAAAACACTACTTTATAAAAGTTTAACCAATCATAAACAAGACTGCATAATATAAAATACTAAAATAATATAAAAGCTACATAGAAACTTGAAAACATCTTATATTTTAAAACACCAAATAAACCTCAAAACATCCTATATTTTAAAACGGAGGGAATAGTATATTTGAAACTTCTCTAATTATTATTTTGAAACTTCGCAATATAGCTCATTACATAGACATTTCCCGAGGAAGTAGCTAAAGATAAACCAAAATAGAATTAACTTCTACTTCTCAGCTAACTAAAAGAAGACAACACTCTATGGTTCGCATCCAACATATAGTGTGTTAAACCAAAATTCCAACGTTGTTGATAAACCAAAATTCCAACTTTATTGAGAAACCTCACTTACATTATTGTATATCTTACATAAATTCAAACACTTAGATACTAATAAAATTGATGTTATTACAAAAGAACTATCTTCGCGGTTCAGAAACCATCTAAGGTTTATTCTATCTCAAAACTGTCCATGCCGGATGTCCAAATACAAAACCAAGAACAAAAATCCTTCTCGAACAATTTGTAGTATATGGAGTCCGGACAACGCTGGTCACACTTATAACAAATCGGCCGAGTTTGACTATTGTTGCCAAGAATTTTCATCGATTCAGAGCCGAAATAGAACGTGTAACCTGATTTGACGTAAATGGAAGATCCAAATATACACTCGAGGTGGACAGTGATGCAACATTTGTTGCATGAGTAGAACCATTCTCTTGGATTTACTTCTTTCTCGCATACTTCACACCAATATGATTTCTCTGCATCTTCTCCGTAGCATAGTAAGAGAGGATGTGCATCATATTTGTAATATAACTCATACGGAATTGTAGCGCATCGATAACACATAGCAAATGAACATGTAGTACATTGTAGATAATACTCACTACGAACACTATCTTTGCAGCCAGGGCAATAAATGATACCTTTTCTTGAATATGATGTTGAGATGAATATAGGATGCTATCATGATTTTTGTGGGTGAATAACTCAGGAACTAAAATGCAACGAATATCTAACTGAAAGTCATCGTCGCAATCAGTTTTTGATGAGCATTTGTACCTGAAACCAGTGGACTCACGGGCACAAGTCGAACAAATTGTGGAATTGTAATCGAATATGGGAGAAGGGTCTAGAACCAGAGGATGCTTATGCAATGCATGAGCCAATTTTCGAGGAAGACCAGCACATACCTCATGAAGAAAGAACTCACATTGTATACAATTGTAGAAATCATAAGAGTCGATACGAAGGATGCATGCTTGACATTGTTTCTTTGCGTCTCGAACACTGTCATACTTCTCAAGCTTTAGATGATGTTCATGACAAAAGTACTTTATCATATTATCACCCACTTTCTTGAATGGCGCAATATCTTCACTTTCATCGGGTTCTTCTGATTCCCATTCAAGTTCTCTCCCGTCCCAAACGTTCCTATGTGTTGCACATTTGGAATGGGCAACATAAGAAGAACAACCTTCATGATCGCAAGAATACTGGCCATATTTGATGTCGACCATCTTGTAGCAAACTCGACAAGATGGAGTTGTGGGTGGAAGGAAAGGATTGTGAGAGAGACGATGTGGGTGACGCGTGATTTTTATTACACGCGGTAAGTCTATACAACTCTCATGAACCACATAGTTACATTGAAAACAAGCATAACTTGGTTCCAACAAACTAACCAGCCCACAAGCTACACATGGAATTAAGAGGGGCCAAGGGAATAAAGAGAGAGAATGATGATGGCTTTTTGGATTTGCGATAGTAAGAGTTGGAAAACCGTGGGAGCAAGAAAGATCTAAACAAAAGTTACATATAGAACAACAATAGAATTGTGATCCGTCTCCCAAATCATCTCCACACCAATTACATTTCTTGAATATGTAACCATATTCGGTTTTGTAAGATATGATCTCTATTTGAGTGGTGAGGGTGAGAGGATGTTGAAGGTGATAAGGGTGTGTCAGCTTCCTCGGATACAAATGACAAGTATCGTGGAACTCCAGATCACAAGTAGTACAAGAGTAATAGAAGGTAGCCAACGGTGAGGGTTCTTCTTTGTCGCACGCGAAGCAACCTGATGGAGGGATTCTTCCAGCTCTATGCGAAAGGGTGTGAGGGTGAGTTGGATGAGATAAACGGCATTTTGGCTCTTCCTCATTAGCAGCCATTTTCTTTTTCTTCTGATTTTTTTTTTTTTTACAATTTTGGTTATGATCCAATATGTTTGTATGAAACAGATATACTCACACCTCTCCCATCGTGTGGAGATGGACTTGACTAATGGCGGACACACGTCAACATGGTTAGCGAATAAATAATGTAGACTCAATATACAAATTATATAAGGTACAAATTATACTATTACAAATGACACGAAATTAAATTTATAGACAACTTCATTAAAGTTTTATCCATGATCTGTGTCTCTCCAGACTGTCCATATCTCAAACAATAGCGATAAAATATGTGACAACGATTAACAATAATATATTTGGCCAACGAATTTATTAATTACTACAAGTGTTTATTAACTAAAGTAGAACAAAAGAGTTACATGGTGTTTTGATCTTCAGATATTAATATAGAAAGAAGAAAGAAAAAGTCTTTGTTTATTTGAAAGCATGGATTTGTGAGCAGTCGACAACTTGTCACGAAAATCAACGCGAGGGTGGTCGGTCCCGTTCACCTCGCGACCATTGACTTTAAATAGAGTGGGTTGGGCTTCAGTATGGTTTCAATAATTAAGCTTATGTATTTGAGATCTAACTGTGACACAAATTAATATGAAATTTGCCTGACCTCACAAGATTGATAGGTCCATCTATTTTGTTACTCGTTTAGGTTTTGTCCAATTTCTAGTTAGGTTTGAAAATTTTTTGAACAAAACCAAATCATCTCTAGGGTTGACAATGGACTAAAAAACTTTGTGACTTTGTGTATTCTGTAATCATTGATTCGTTGATATGTTTGTTCTACAATGAATTAAATGTTTGTTTAGCCATAGCTGATTTGGCGACAATGTCGTCGCTGAAATATACCACATTACCACTAAACCAATAAGTAACTACAAAATAAATATGAATCACTACCGCTCCTTGTTAGTAACAATGATACAAACAATCAATATGTTGTTTCTCGTCGTTTAGTAACTTGAACTTCAGCAACACTGAAACAAACGTGGTCATTCTGCCTGAACATCATAATTTAGTGTTCGATCATCAGTTTATATTATTTTCGGTTTGGTTTTGGCTTTCCGGACAAATATTAGTCATTATATTTACATGGACGGTTTCAATCAGTTGGTTCAGTTGATCCAGAGTCGAGACTTAACATTCCTACTGAAAAAATAAACGAGAAAAATGCAAGTACAATACTAAAAGCCTAGTGCTAATCAAAGCCTAAACGAAATTATTCATAACCACATCGTAAAACAATAAAAGCAAAAAAAGATATCATTAGAGAAATCCGCAGACTGATAGTATCGAACTGACAGATTGACTCATATAAACCAGCCTAACCTAACCAATGAGCTAAATCCGAACGACTAAATCAGCTAGTTTGGTCCAATTCTTTTGTGCATAACAAACAACGATATTTATTTACCCACGACAACAATGACAAGACATGGTCCCCTCTTTATCTTAAATCTTAATTTATACGCGGTTGGTTTAGGAAAATAATACCTTTTCTACTTATAATTACTTTATTACAAATCCTAGATAAGGAGGCTCCCCCATGTTCACGGTTTCATTCCCTAGCATTACCCCTTATGTCTAGATTTTCGTAAACATTGACTATTCCTACTTTTATGCTTATGTTTATGATGGTTGATGGCTAACTTTTTTGGTGCTGAAAAGTACAAATTTTTTTTTTTTACTTGTTTATGGTTCGAACAAGTTTTAGAAGCATGTGCAAATCAGTCGTCTAAAATCTTACGACTAGGGCAATCTGACACAAGTACTCAAAATCCATTCTAACTTGGTTGATATATTTTCTCAATAAATATTTCATCTTAGTTTTTAGCCTGACGTTTCGCCTCTTTAATTCCATATATTCATACTTTGTCTAAACTTTCGATTGAGATCAAATTTGTTTAGCCATGCTCTCAAAAATATTTAATCCCTACCGGAATGATATTATTTCCATTAATTGAACTCCTTTTAATTTTAAGCTCACATATATGCATTAAGCCAAAAACGCCTAACTGAAATGGCTTAAAACCCAACCTTCTCTTCCCTCCTCCACCCTTTTCTTGGTATTTTGCCTAGTCACATGACGTTTTTTTACTTGAAGGTGGAAGAGATTTTGGGAGGACGACCTCACTTTTGTCCACCCGAACTATGTTACCTTAATTTTAAGATGTTATTATTTCAGATCCCATAACAATGCTTAGAGGCCAACTTCCAAGAACCATATACTGAACAAAAGGAGAAGTATTGCTAAGTTGCCCTCCTGCAATCGAGCCATTAACAAAAACAAAGACATTTTTTTGTGACGAACAATCTTCAAAAAAAAAAAAAAAAAAAAATTGTGAATTCTGATGATATGTGTTGAACAGAGAGACATATAGCAAAAAACAATAACTTCATTTTCTCAATTAGCTTCCTATAATTTTTTTTTTTCAACAAAGTTAAAACCATTACAATATGAGGTTTTCTACAACAAGATTACTACTAAAAAAGTTCCAATCAATCGATTTGTACGTAGTAATCTTGTTGCTATTTTGTTACAAATATCTATTGGCATTTTTTTGTGTTTACATGTTACTACAATACATACCGTTTCTTGTTATAGCCCAGAAGTTACACGATAAATGTAGTTCTTTGTAACTATTAGCAACAACTTATTTTGTGGGCATTTATAACAATTTATCACAATTATTCTCAGACAAAATTGAAGCAAATTGACACTGTTTTATTTGTAAATTTGTAGCTAGTGGTGATGAACAACAATAACTTCTTAACCTTTCTTCCTTCTTTTTTTTGCAAACTTTCACAATGTTTCCAAAATATTTAACAAGTTTTGAAAAGCTTCATAGGTTCTCAAAAATTTTCAAATTGTTTTTCGAAAAAATGCGAGGAAAATTGTTGTTGATAATAAACATAAATATAGTACATCTCATTTTCAGAATATATTTTTCAATCATAACCGTAAATGTTAAAAATTCCCTATATATTAATAGAGAAACACTCTCACAAAAAAGCTGAGGTGTCGCGCTCATAGAGCTCATGTACCTTTTTAATAAATGTCATTACTTCTTATTATTATTTACATAAATATGCCATTGAAATATTA
Organism: Camelina laxa; assembly: GCA_024034495.1. NCBI lineage: Eukaryota > Viridiplantae > Streptophyta > Magnoliopsida > Brassicales > Brassicaceae > Camelina > Camelina laxa. The sequence continues at coordinate 26,046,569 of CM043881.1, forward strand.
TGAGCTAATATTTTTTTACTATTAGTTTTTAAAAATAAAATATTTAATCAACTATTAAATTCGAAAATGTATTTAATTATTATTTTCATAACCTATTTACTTATTAAAAGTAAATTACATTTCACAAACAAGAAAAAAAAATATTCATTTATTTACCATTTTTATCATGTTTCTCATTGCATTTTTAAAATTAGAATTAGTTTAAATTAAATTGATTAGTCTAAAAAATATAGCTTTATCTATTTAATGATATAGTGATATAGATAATAATGTGAAACATAAAATATGTGAATTTGATTTTTAAAAACACAAAAATACATCAAAACTTTCTACACCACCTTAAAATTATTTTCCAAGTTCAAATATGTCAAGGTAAACAAATTTTACAAAAAATAAACGCAAATTTAAACAAACGGAAAAACTTTACTTATATATTTTGTTTTATACAAACAAATCTTAAATCTTAAATAATAATTTTAGTCATAATATTTTATTTAAATCGATTTATTCTGCACATAGTGCGGGTTGATACCTAATATCCATTAAAATATATGTACAACAGTTTATTTAGCAAGTTTTAAAATTTCACAATCAAACCAGAAAATCACAAGCAGGCTTTCGAAAACTTCCATAATTCTCTAGAAACTTATACGTGTAGCCAAATTATTTATATACATTTTTTTTAAAACTCAAAATCGTGAAATTAATGTAAGCTCTGATCCAAAATTCCAAAATAACGCTCACAGACACAGGCCAGCAAAATTCCAAATACTACTTTATGAAATATTCACCTACAAAAATTAATTTCAAATGGGAAGTAGTAACTCTCACGGGCCAGTATATAATTCTCAGTACGGAATCTGGTCTGGTCTCCCTAACGAATTTTTCTCTGGAGAGAGTACTGAGAGAGCATGATTAGCTCTGTAAATTTGATTAATTAATACTAAGCTAAGATTATTGATTATTAATTAATAAGCTAAGTTTTTAATCAAAAAAGTTGGTTAGCGGAGCGCATATGGAGCGTACGATTTCGTCTTGAAAAAAAAAGTCGAAGCCACCAAAAAAACTAAAAAAAAAAAGAAAGAATAATGAAAGTTTGAAAATAAGAAGAGAAGAAGAAACGAAGCCACATGCCTTGAACCAAAGTTACCGTTGTCTTACCCAAACTTAGAAGTAAATCGTTTCTTTCTTTCCCCTAATCATCCAACGGTTATATTCTCATCCTAGCCGTCCCTTTTTAAAAATTAAACACTTTTTTCTTTTATATTTTTTTGTTTTTTTTTTTTGTTTTTATCTTTCCTCTTTTGCTTATTTCATCCCCTCTTTCAGATTCGACTGCATCAGACTTTTAGATTCTCTTCGTGTTCTTAATGCTCTTCTCCTTCTCCTTCTTCTTCTCTCTTTGTGGGTTTCTCTTGGAATAATCGAAAAAAATGGTTAATTCATGTGAGAACAAAGTCTCTGTTGTTGAATCCACTACAACGACGATTCTTCAAGGTTAGTCTTGTATGAGAATTTTTCGAGGTCTTGTATAGCAATAAAGAATTCTGACAGAATGTTTTGTGTTTTTTTTTTTTTTGTTCTGTTTAGATGAAACAAGAAGTAGAAAATTCGGACAAGAGATGAAGAGAGAGAAGAGAAGAGTGTTGGGTGTGATTAACCATCATAATCTTGTTGGTGGTGCAAGTGTTGTCAACAAGAGAGGAAGCTTATTATTATCTAAGTACGTTTGATATAACTTCAATCTCTAATCTCACAAGTTTTTCTCTTGTCGATTTGATTGTGCTTATTATGGGTTTTGATTTATTTGAATCAGTAAGCAAGAAGAAGGAGGAATTCAAAAGAAGAAGTTTAATTCTCTACGTCCCTCAGTTACAATGTATATAAAGTTTGAATCTTTAATGTCAACTTGATTTGATTTGCAAGAAAGAAAAGATCTGAGATTGTTTTTTTGAATCAGCAGATCTGGAGTTGAAGAGGAGACTAAGAAGAGGCTGAAACCAACAGTTCCAAGTTCAAATGATTTTGGTGACTCTATATTTGTTGATGAAGAGGAAGAGGAAGCTACATTGGACCATCCAATGCCTGAAGCTGATCTAATGGTAAACAAGAACATTCAGAATGCTGAATTTGTAGCTTTAGTTCAATATATAAATAAATGATTTTATTGAAACTTTGATTTGGATAGGAGGAAATTGAGATGGAGGATGTAACAGTGGAAGAATCGGTTTTGGATATCGATGTCGCAGATGCCAAGAACTCACTTGCAGCTGTTGAATATGTCCAAGATCTTTATGCATTCTATCGAAAAATGGAGGTAAAGTATTGTTTTACTGTATCTATGTTTTGAATTGGCTTGAGGGCTTGTTTAAGACAGTTCTTTGATTTTGAAATTGCAGAGCTTTAGCTGTGTTCCAGTAGATTATATGATGCACCAAATCGATTTAAACGACAAGATGAGAGCAATACTAATAGACTGGTTAATCGAGGTAATATGGTCCACAACATTCCCACTGTCCTCTCTGCATTGTATTGTGTAGTTTTTGATAGAGGCTAAAGAAAATTAGGTAAAATTTTCAGGTACATGACAAGTTTGATCTGATGAACGAGACACTGTTTCTCACAGTGAATCTAATAGATAGATTCTTGTCCAAGCAAGCTGTTATGAGAAAGAAGCTTCAGCTTGTAGGGTTAGTGGCTTTGCTCTTAGCTTGCAAGTACGAAGAGGTTTCTGTTCCTGTTGTCGAAGATTTAGTACTCATTTCTGACAAAGCTTATACGAGGGAAGACGTTCTTGAGATGGTAAAGACTAAGGTGGTTTTTTACATACAAGCTTCATTTATGTTGAGACATTCTCTGATTGAATGATTCTGTTTCTCTCTGCAGGAGAAAGCAATGTTATGTACTTTGCAATTCAATATTTCGTTGCCGACACAGTACCCTTTCTTGAAAAGATTTCTTAAGGCAGCTCAAGCAGACAAGAAGGTAAGTTAAAAAAAATAATGGGCTCATCATGAATCAGATTTAACTAGAAGTTTGAATTTCGAAAAGGAACTAACTCTATCTGTTGAACTGAAAAACAAAACAGTGTGAGGTCTTGGCATCATTCTTGATTGAGCTTGCCCTTGTAGATTACGAGATGCTTCGGTTCACACCATCATTACTAGCTGCCACATCTGTGTACACTGCTCAATGTACACTTGATGGTTTCAGGCAATGGAACAGTACATGTGAATTCTACTGTCATTACTCTGAAAATCAGCTCATGTAAGTCTCTCTCTCTCTCTCTCTCTCAAGTAAACACTATCTTACGAAAACTGATCTTTTTACAAAGATCATTATGCTTTGACGAAAGACTGATCTTTTAAACTTGTAATCGCAGGGAATGTTCACGGAAGCTGGTGAGTCTTCATCAGAATGCGGCGACAGGAAACTTGACAGGAGTATATAGGAAGTACAACACATCCAAATTTGGGTACATAGCAGAATGTGATGCTGCACACTTTCTAGTACTGTCCTCCTAGTCTCATCATCATTTTTTTAAAGCCAAAAGGCCAATTAAGTAGTTTTGTACAGCTTGTTGACATGGTTCCTCATTCACCCTGTAGCACAAATAACAAAAAAAGAGAAAAAAGCCAAGTTTAATTTTCTTTACTTATATTGTAACAATCTCTTCACTTCACTTCTCAGCATTACACTCTATAATGAATGATAAATGATTGAATCATTCTTTTACATGAATTTTTCCTCAACTCAAAATGTTTTCATTGGTTTGTGTATCACTATTTGTTTTTGTAGGTAAATACAAAAACACATTTCAAAATCAAATAGAGATCAATCTATTTTGTATTAATAAATGTACTTTTGTATTTGAGCTACTTACAAAAACAGCGTCGTTTTCGTTGTTTTAACTACTTTGACCTGTTTGAGATCTCTCTCTCTCCCACCAACTCTCTCTTCACACTTCACTTAAACATCATCAGATATATATTATAAAGAAAAAAAACCAAAACTTTTTGAAGATTCTTCAACATCAACGATAATGGCGGCGTCGACGAACTCATTCCTCATCGGAAACAATACACAGATCTCTTCCTTGAAATCCAAATCAATTTCCCAATCTTTTATCCACTTCACCAAACCCAACACCATCAACCTCACCACCACCACCAGAAGAAGAACCAATTCCGTTTCTATCCGATGCGCTTCAGCTTCAACCACCGTAGGATCCGAGCAGCGGGTCTTCAATTTCGCCGCCGGTCCAGCCGCGTTACCTGAAAACGTCCTCCTCAAAGCTCAATCAGATCTGTATAACTGGCGTGGATCTGGTATGAGTGTCATGGAGATGAGCCACCGTGGTAAAGAGTTTCTCTCAATCATTCAAAAAGCCGAATCTGATCTCCGTCAGCTTCTCGAGATTCCATCGGAATATTCCGTTTTGTTCTTACAAGGCGGCGCCACAACTCAGTTCGCTGCTTTGCCTCTAAATCTCTGCAAATCTGATGACTCCGTTGATTACATTGTTACTGGATCTTGGGGAGATAAAGCTTTCAAGGAAGCTCAGAAGTATTGTAACCCTAAAGTGATTTGGTCAGGTAAATCTGAGAAATACACCAAAGTTCCATCTTTTAATGGGTTGGAGCAGAGTACGCACGCTAAGTATTTGCATATATGCGCCAATGAGACTATTCATGGAGTTGAATTTAAAGATTACCCTGTTGTTAGAAACCCTAATGGTGTCCTTATTGCTGATATGTCTTCCAGTTTCTGTTCCAAGCCTGTGGATGTATCCAAGTTTGGTGTGATTTATGCTGGTGCTCAGAAGAACGTTGGTCCTTCTGGTGTTACCATTGTGATCATTAGAAAGGATTTGATTGGGAATGCTAGAGATATCACTCCCGTGATGCTTGATTACAAGATTCATGATGAGAACAGCTCCTTGTACAACACGCCTCCGTGTTTCGGGATTTATATGTGTGGTCTTGTGTTTGATGATCTGTTAGAGCAAGGTGGTTTGAAAGAAGTGGAGAAGAAGAACCAGAGGAAAGCTGAGTTGTTGTACAATGCCATTGATGAGAGTAGAGGGTTTTTCAGGTGTCCTGTTGAGAAGTCTGTGAGGTCTTTGATGAATGTTCCTTTCACGTTGGAGAAATCGGATTTGGAAGCTGAGTTTATTAAAGAAGCTGCGAAGGAGAAGATGGTGCAGCTCAAGGGACATAGATCAGTAGGAGGTATGAGAGCTTCTATATACAATGCAATGCCTTTGGCTGGTGTCGAAAAGCTTGTAGCTTTCATGAAAGATTTCCAGGCAAAGCATGCTTGATTCTTCTTTTTTGCTTTCTTGTCATCTTGTTGTTGTGTATTAAGCTTTGATGCTTATGATTTTGAGTTTTTTTTTTCCTCTCTTTTGTCTGTAATTGAATTCCAATTGTCTGTGGAATTTTTTCAGTAATAATAATTTGAGATGCTAAGTTTCAATTTCAAGCAAGAATCATTTACACTTTTATGTGTTTGTCTGAGTCTCTGAGTTGAGACTAAAGACAATGAACTGATGAAAACTTCCAAGTGGTCAAAAATCTTGTGTTAAACAACTTATTGAGAAAATGCTGAGATTAGCTTATGATGATAAGCAAATGCAAACAAGGATCAGTTTATGATGATAAAATAAGTGATTTAGGTTCAATATCCCGATATTTGTGTTCTTCTGGCTCTGTATACAAGGATCCTCATGCTGTGCATATAGTGTGTCCTTTCTCTGTATCTCCTGCTGAGACTGATGGTCCTGTTTTCAAGAAGCGAGAAAATAAGTGATTGAGGTTCAAAATCCAAATTAAATCTGTAATTTTAGATTCTTCATATCAGACAGAGTGCACTGTGAGCAGTGAGCGTGTAAGTTACCGTTAGAATGTGCCCCTTTGTAACCATCAGCTACATGTCGAAAGAACTCTTTGGTAGCATCTGCATATTCGAACAAGAATAGTCACTTCTACACCCCAGCGAGAGAGATATATACAGAGCCAGAAGAACACAAATATCGGTAAACTCACCGTGTTTTGTTGCTAGAGACGGGTCTTGCCCATCCATGACCCTGATCAGTTTTGCAGGATTTCCAGCAACCACGCTTCAAAAATACAAAGAGGGTGTCCATTGTTACTAAACAAAACAGTGCCAAGTCATGAAGATTTGTCAGATGCTCTAGTATACCAATGCGAAGGAACGTCCTTTAATACAAGTGAACCTGCAGCTACCATTGCTCCAGCACCTATGCTTATGTTGCCAAGTATAGTCACACAAGCTCCAAGCAATGCACCTTCACCTATTTTTGGGTGACGATCGCCAGTTTCCTTTCCAGTTCCTCCTAATGTCACACCCTGTGACAGTGAAAACTCAAGTAGCCTTGAAAGACTGAAAAACAATCCTGATTTCGGTACGCAATGGTTTGGAGAATAGATGCTTACATGTAAGATAGAGACACAATTTCCAATTACAGCAGTCTCACCAATAACCACTCCAGTTCCATGATCCAACAATATTCCTTCCCCAATTTTTGCCGCTATGCGAAAAGAGATATAAACCAATATGTATAACCAGCAATCAATTCACTGCAAACCTGATCAACTAATACACCAGAGAGGGGAAATTGAAAATGTTCAAACAAATGAGAGCAAGATATGAAGCTCAAACTCTACCTGGATGAATGTCGATTCCAAAAACCTGAGAGAAAAACCACAGCATATATCAGACATTGAGATGAAAGATGCACCTCAAGCGAAACTCTAAATGCAGTAACAAAAAGACAATGATTGCCAAAACTACCTCACTTATCCGGCTTTGCAATGCAAGAGCTAATAGTTTCCTCCCTTCATTCCACAATTTATGTGCAACTCTATATGCTTGCAACGCATGATACCCCTGTAGAACAAAACCACCTCAGCAGTCACTTCTTCCTAGTGAGAAATGTTCTGTCTGTAAATTCAATCAAAGATTTTACCTTCAGATGTAAAATAGCAGAACTATACGACAGACAAGCAGGATCTCGGTCTTTAAACGCCTGCAAATCATTGAAACAGATGAGAAAACAGCCTCAAACAAACAAAGATCATGTCTTTCACATGTACTAGATAGGTGTATCTACCTGAATATCATGGCGAATGGAACTCTGAATACCTTTGTCATGCATCATAACACCATAAAATATATCCAAGAGTTGAGTTGCCAACAAAGTTGGGTTTTGGAGACGGTTGGCTAGAACAAACCCTAAAGCTTGCTCCAAACAGTCATGTGCCAAGATGCCAGCATACAAGAAGCTACTCAAAATAGGCTCTTTCTCTGCCTGTAACCACAACAAGATTCACCATTGTATGATCACAAACTATACAAAGCATAGAGCACTAACACTGTACTCAAACTTGAATGCTTTCAATCAAACAACCTTCTAAGTCAAAACATAGAATCTCAACTTTCAAAGTGTGATGATGATCAATGGAGGGGATTGAACATTTAAGTCCTAAGTTAGGTCGGATTAAATATCAAAGCTTGCAACGAGAGGAACAAGATTGACTAATTCCTAACCCTAATGAATACAGTTACTACTACTATAAAACAACTGTGGATTAACATAGAGACACAAAAGCATAACGTGTTTTTCTTGTATATAAGACTAAGAATCGATGAAGCAGAGAAAATTAAGTGTTAGAATTGAGGGTAAAACCTCAAGCTTAGCTTCTTCTCTGATAGCATCCCAGATAGGATCAGAACCAGAATCAAGCAAATTCGAGTCAAACTCTGACTTATGCATTCCCTTAGCGTAAACCTCGAAGCCCCTCTCGAAAAGATGCTCATCGCCGTTCATATCTCCCGGGATAGTTTACAATACAATTCCCGGAAGACGATGGAAGAATCACAAACTCTATTGATTGGTTGGCGATGCGTTGAGAAGGAGAAAGTGTAAAAGAGGAGGCTACTTTAATGTAATTTTAACTTTTGATTCTCTATTAATGGTCGTTGTTGTTGTTTGGTTTCTCGTTGTAAACAAGTCTTCTGTTGTGTTGTGTCCAGTGTCCACCGCTTTGAAATGGTTCTACGATGATATCATATCATTGTTGTAATTTTTATTTTTATTTTCCTTTGGCCTTATCTGGTCGCGACCGTGATTGTGTCCAAGTTCGTAATGTGATTAGGGTCTCTCTTAAACAGATAATTGTTTTTCTAATCAACAGGGCTCGGATAGATTTGTTAAATATTGTTATAGTTGAATCTTAATCGTATTCCTCGAGGGAGATGATTAGAGGAATACAAAAATTGTACAAGGTAGAGAGACACACCACAAATTATGCCAACTTGTCTTATGTTTATAGATTGATTATATAATTGTCTCAGGTCGTCGGATAAGGTATATATTCGTACTCTAATCCCATGGATTCTTTAAGTCTTAACTATACTATTTATTACTTCTTTTGATTCCGATGGCTACACAAACTTGTACTTCATTCCTAATCAACACTTATCACTTTGTCTTTGATTGTATCCAAGATCATGCCAAGCATTAATATCATCCATCCATATTTGGTGACACAAGACAAAACACAAAGTTTGTAGAACAAGAAGGAGAATGGTAAACAGTACATAATAACATAAATAGTAAAAACGTGTACCTCTAATTGTGGCTTAGGACGACACCCGTATTACATTCACTTCGGCATTTCTTTTGTCAGTTCATATCAATATATCATTATCATATACAACAACGTTAATTACGAGGCATGATTATCCTTATAGAGCTTATTTGTAATCAATCTGGACCAATCGTTTTGACAGAACACTTGAGTTCCGGGAGAATCCAGAACAGAATCAAAACCTGTCTTGATCAGTTCAAAAAGAGCAAAACTTTCAAACCAACAAAGGCAACTAGAGTGAGATTTAAACCATGAGATTCTTGTTAACCAAAAGGGCACTCAAAAGCTTTACCCCACGTTTCCAGAGACTTTTGTTAACCCATACTTCCTTCTCCTCAACCTCAGACTCCGGCGATTCCGAGCCGGGATCATGGAGAACTATGGAAGGTCTACTCCGATCCCCCGCAAATTTCTCTCCTTTATCCCCAATCACGTTCTTGGAACGATCCGCCAAGGTTTACAGAGACAGCACCTCTCTTGTATTTGGTTCGGACAATCACACTTGGTTCCAGACTTATCAGCGTTGTCTCCGTCTTGCCTCTGCTCTTACCCATCTCGGAACCTCTCCTGGCGATGTGGTTAGTCTCTTCAATTGTTCAATTTCTCCTCCGATTAGATTCCGATGTAGTTTTAGTGATAAAAGAGAATACTTTTATTAGGTTGCAGCTTTGGCTCCGAATGTTCCAGCTATGCATGAGCTTCATTTCGCTGTTCCAATGGCTGGTTTGATTCTCTGTCCGCTTAATACTCGACTTGACCCTTCCACATTGTCAGTTTTGCTAGCTCACTCCGAGGCGAAGATCCTCTTTGTTGATCAACAGTTACTTGAGCTTGCTCATGGAGCTCTTGATCTTCTTGTCAGATCAGACAGATCAAGAAAAAGTCCAAAGCTTGTGTTGGTCTCTCAGTCTAATGATGATGATGATGATGATGAGAATGATGAGAGCTCATCAAGCTTTGCTTCAAAGTACTCTTTTGATTATGAATATGAAACTCTGGTTAAATCCGGAAATAGAGAATTTGAGGTGATCAAACCGAGAAGCGAATGGGATCCCATTAGTATAAACTACACTTCAGGAACGACTTCAAGACCTAAAGGCGTAGTGTATAGCCATAGAGGAGCTTATCTCAATTCTCTTGCGACAGTCTTTCTTCACCAGATGTCTATTTATCCGGTGTATCTATGGACAGTGCCGATGTTTCATTGTAACGGATGGTGCCTTATTTGGGGAGTAGCAGCGCAAGGTGGTACTAATATCTGTCTCAGGAAAGTCTCTCCTAAGTTGATCTTTAAGAACATTGCAATGCATAAAGTGACTCACATGGGAGGAGCCCCTACGGTGCTAAACATGATTGTGAACTCTCCTGTGACCGAACATAAACCTCTTCCTCACAGGGTTGAGATCATGACAGGTGGGTCACCGCCTCAACCGCAGATCCTGGCAAAGATGGAAGAGTTAGGTTTCAATGTGTCTCATCTTTATGGTTTGACAGAGACATATGGTCCAGGGACACACTGCGTGTGGAAACCTGAATGGGATTCTCTTTCGTTGGAAGAGAGAACTAAGTTAAAGGCTAGACAAGGAGTGCAGCATTTAGGTCTAGAAGGGCTCGAAGTGAAAGATCCGGTGACAATGGAGACTGTACCTGACGACGGTTTAACCATGGGTGAGGTTATGTTCAGAGGAAACACCGTGATGAGTGGATATTTCAAGGACTTAGAGGCAACAAGAAAAGCTTTTGAGGGAGATTGGTTCCACAGTGGTGATCTCGCTGTTAAGCATCCGGACGGGTACATAGAGATAAAAGATCGGTTAAAAGATGTGATCATCTCAGGAGGAGAGAACATAAGCTCGGTGGAGTTGGAAAGAGTTTTGTGTAGCCATCAAGCGGTTCTTGAAGCAGCTGTTGTAGCACGTCCGGATCATCACTGGGGACAGACTCCTTGCGGGTTCGTAAAGCTGAAAGATGGGTTTGATGGTATCAAACCTGAGGAGATTATTGGTTTCTGTAGAGATCATTTACCTCATTACATGGCTCCAAAGACTATTGTTTTCGGAGACATACCTAAAACCTCGACGGGTAAAGTACAAAAGTATCTTCTGAGAAAGAGAGCCGATGAAATGGGCAGCTTGTGATCGCCATGTAAGAAACAAAAAAAAACTTGGTATTTAGTTAATGTGTGTGTATATATAAGGAAACAAAAGATGTGAGAATCGTAAACCACCGTGTGAAAAGGAAGAAACAGATCAGCCATGGATATGATTTGGCTATAATTAGATTTGTTACGCGGAAAGGCCAACGATTTTGTACCTCAGAAAGATTTACAAGACACTAATAAAGAAAGAAAGAAGAAGCTTAATAGAATATTCCGCCGTGTCTGAAACGGGTCCAATTCGTAGGAAGGTTTCAAACACAATCTTTACTTATCTGTTTTTTTTTTTTTTTTTTAAATCTCTCCATTATAAATCTTCATTGGACTCTTCAAACAAAATCATCAACTCATCCAAACAGAAGACGAAGAAGAAAAGATTTTGTTTTCCTTTCAAAGAAGATTGTTACATTTTCTTGATAGAAAAAATGGCGTCAAACGAAGCTGGAAGGCCATTGCCGAAATTTGGAGAATGGGATGTGAATGATCCGGCGACGGCTGATGGATTCACGGTGATATTTAGCAAAGCGGGTGAAGATAAAAAGACAGGAAGGAGTTCGACGAAGACGAATTCACAGAGGAAACAAGATAATGATAAACCAACGGTCAAGAAATGGCTCTGTTTTACTTTTGCTTGATGTTTTTGTGGTTTTGTTTGTAAGAGAACTTAGCTTTGAGCCTTATTGAGAGCCCTTTGACAACTTTTGTGTTAGAACTTTTGTCATTTTGTTTCGTAGTCATCTAATAAACAAATGATAAGGTTTTGTTTCCTAATGATAGATTTTCACTTGATAAATACAGAATCAACAAAATGACAAAATTCATCAAAAGTATCTTTGATTTTGAGGTGAACACCAAGTTGTTGTTCAAATTCAGACAAAATGTGTTCTTCTTTCTTCCTTACAAAACCTTTCTTTAGTCTCTCTTGCTTTTTGTTTTTCCTGCAAACTATAACTACGGAAAAATGCTTTATATAGGTTTAATGGCAAAATCAGAGAAAAAAAATCCACATTTAGCCTCTAACTATTGTTTGCACCTAGGGTTCTCGCTCACATACTTGTACAAAAAGCAAAGGAAATTACATGTTGGGGGGAGAGAGGCTATCGCACACACTAAATTAGGCTGGCTATTAGTAAAGCCCAATAGGGCTAATAGGCCCAAGTTATTTCGATGGTTTCTTTGATTCGCTAACGTAAGCAACTTCAGTGCGAGTGCGAGCGACTACCATACGATTTCATCTGTCTCAATTTTGAACCCTAGAATCGCGAGTCGCAAAAACATCTGCAAGAACCCTAAAGCTAAAAACTTTTTCGGTCAAATCAAGATGGAGAAAGATCCGCCGTCGTTTCGTTCTGTTCCGAATCTGCATAATCCAACTGCTCCTGCCTTTGTGACAACATGTAACGCATGGCACCTCGATATTGAAAGTGGTCTAGGCTGGCGCTGTGAAGTTTTCCCAGACTATGATGTGTGCAATGCTTGTTTCAATAAAGAGGCCGGGTGTGTTAATCATCCTCACATGTTAACAAATTATCCATCACTAGCTGATCAAAACGCTCAGAATAAAGATGCTAGGCAATTGCGGGTCTTACAGGTATTGTAATATTCAGATTCTTTTTCTTGTTGACTTGTTGTTTATGGTAGATTGGTTCTTTTGTTAAAAAATCTGCTTCTTCTTCTCTTGATTTAGGCTTCTCCTGATTTAGGAAATGGATGGGATTAGTTTGGTCATATATGGCCTACACTGTCTCTAAAAAGCTAAAGTTTTCATTTATATATCTAAAATATGCAGCTCAGGAAAATGCTCGATCTTCTGGTGCATACGTCGCAATGCCGTTCTCGACGTTGCCAATATCCAATTGCGGCAAAGTGAAGGATCTATTTCGACATGGTCTTCCGTTGCAAAGTACGTGCCTCAGGAGGTTGTTTTCTATGCAAGAATATGTGGTATTTCTTGCAACTCCATGCTCGGGAGTGCAAGGATTCCAAGTGTTACGTACCTCGATGCGGGTAAACTCTTTTAACTTCTGATGTCCCTGTCTTTTTAAACAAGTAAAAACGTAGGATGGATTGGAAATTTTATATTTTTCTTTCCTGGAGTCATGGTTTTTCTTTTACTTATGCCACATTCGAGAATCGCAATCTCAACACACAATTTTGGATATTAGAACCCAGGCATATCTAACATATGACATTGTTATATCTTGTATTGATTACTGTATCTCTCTTTGTATTTATCATTGTACATCTCTCTTTTCAGGGACCTAAAGGAACATATTGAGAAGGTTACAAGGCAGAGCTGCTGTCATGGAGATGATGAGACAGAGAGCTGCAGAGAAGTCGCTGGAACTTCCGGTTGATTAATTCATATATACTAAATTTATATAGGATCTAAGCAGAAGTGGAAATGTAATCTTCTTCCCAAGGTTAAGAAGATGAAATAAGATGGTGTTTCTGAATAACACCTGTGCTAGTGAAGGCGCACGTAAGAAGACAGGAAACAAACCCTACAACAGTTTGTTTAATTTTTTGATGGATTCGTATTTTCTGTTTTATCATCTGCATATCAACTACATTTGTATGGGACAAAGTAAAGTAAAGTGTATGGGAGGGGCTGCCTGGGTTCTTAGAAACTCTGAAGGTACGGTCTTACTACATTCTAGGAGAGCTTTTAGTAATATGGTCTCAAAAAATGAGATGGAATTGGAATGTTGGTTGTGGGCAATAGAAAGCCTGGCAAGTCTCAAAATTAGGAGAGTTATTCTCGCAGTCGAAGCAAAGGATTTGATGCAAGCTATTCTCAGACCAGAAGCTTGGCCATCCTGTGGAAATTACAAAGAGATGATAGAAGTGCAAACAAATGAGAATTTCTGATCGCTCAACGTGTCACTAGAGAGGATCGAATAAAATCATATATTGCAGCAGGGCATCCACAATGGTTGCATGATCTTTTTGACCAAGAGAGTTTCGTTACTGGTTTGTGATGTTTTTTTGGCTCTCTTTTTAGCTGATGATCGTTATGGATCCTCCCCATTTTTTGTAGTGTAAGCTTAGCCGTTTCTGCACCTTGTAAAAACTATATGCATCGGTTTATAATGAATTATTCAGACGAAAACCGAAAAAAAAGCCTCCAACTACATTGTTGTTTCTAGGGATTGGCTCACAATTACATACTTGTGCAAAAAGCAAAGAAAAGTACATGTCAAGGCCCGAAAATATTGAAGCCCAATAGGCCCAATAAGTTTCTACAGTTTCTCTGATTCGCTAACGTAAGCAACTTGAGTGCAAGTGTGACTACCATGCGCTTTCCTCTGTCCCATTTTGAACACTAGAGTCGCAAAACCCTCTCTTCAAGAACCCTAAGGCTAAAACCTTTTTGCGATCAAAATCGAAATGGGGAAAGTTCCGCCGTCGTTTCGCTCTTTTCCGGCGAACCAATTGGTCCGGAAACCAACACCATCTCCTCCAGCGCCGCCGCGTGATTTTCGTAACAGAACCGCCGTGAGAGATTCAACTAGACTCCCCCAGACTACTCATCAACCCCTTCATCGCGAGCCATTTAGGAACCCTTTCAAGTCACCAAGTCTCTCAGACGCCAAAAGCCTCTTCAATTCAATCGCCGCCACTTCGAGAATCCCACTCGATCTCAAATTCCACAACTCTGTTCTTCAATCCTACGCCTCAATCGCCGCCGTCGACGATACGGTGAAATTGTTTCAGCACATCTTGAAATCGCAGCCTAAGTTCTCACCGGGGCGTTCCACTTACCTCATCTTGCTCTCACATGCTTGCAGAGCTCCTGATTCATCGATTGCGAATATTCATAGAGTTCTCAATCTAATGGTGAATAGTGGTTGTGAGCCTGATCATGTAACAACTGATATTGTGGTTAGGTCTCTTTGCGAAACGGGTCGGGTTGATGAAGCTAAGGCTTTGATGAAGGAGCTGACTGAGAAACACTCGCCTCCGGATACGTATACGTATAACTTTCTACTGAAGTATATGTGCAAAAGTAAATCACTTGGTGTGGTTTATGAGTTTGTTGATGAGATGAGAGAGTCTTTTGGTGTGAAGCCTGACCTTGTCAGCTTCACTATCTTGATTGATAATGTCTGTAACTCTAAGAATCTGAGGGAGGCAATGTTTTTAGTTGATGTCTTAGGTAACTCTCATAATGGGTTTAAGCCTGATTGTTTCGTCTATAACACCATAATGAAAGGCTTTTGCACACTGAGTAAAGGGAGTGAGGCGATTGGTGTTTATAAGAAAATGAAGGAAGAAGGTATTGAGCCAGATCATATTACTTACAATACTTTGATATTTGGATTGTCGAAATCTGGGAGAGTTGAGGAAGCTAGGAAGTACTTGAAAATTATGGTTGAAGCAGGTTATGAGCCAGATACTGCCACTTACACGTCGTTGATGAATGGAATGTGTAGAAAAGGCGAGTCTTTAGGTGCGTTGAGTTTGTTGGAAGAGATGGAAGCAAAAGGATGTGTTCCAAACGATTGTACTTATAATACTTTGCTTCATGGACTGTGCAAGGCGAGGTTGATGGACAAAGGGATGGAGTTATATGAGTTGATGAAAGCCAACGGTGTAAAGCTTGAGACTAATGGTTATGCTACGCTTGTGAGGTCTCTGGTTAAATGTGGCAAAGTGGCAGAGGCTTATGAAGTGTTTGATTATGCAGTTGAGAGCAAGAGTTTGACAGATGCTACTGCGTACACGACTCTTGAAACTACCTTGAAATGGTTGAAGAAAGCGAAAGAAAAAGGCTTGGTTGTCTAAGTGCTTACCAACTTTCTTCTTTGTGCAAGTCCTTGTTATTTTCTATAAAAGGATTGATATTTGATTCGTTATATTGAAATTAACTGTTAAATCCTCAAGGAACCAGTATTGATTTATGATAATAGGTGGTTTGGTTATATTAACTGTTAAATCCTCGAGGAATCAATTCAGGGACATTTTTCTGCTATGTTTCTATAAAAAAAAAAAGTCATTCTCTGCTATTCGATTAGTATCAGCTTCTTGTTTAGTGTCATGTACTCTGTTCTTAGAAGCTATTGTAAACTGCTATAATTTTGGTTATTGATCCTGTCTGGGGTTGTTTCCTGAGAGATTTGCTTTGACAATTACCCCATGTGTTCCTGGGGCAGAGTATCTTGAATAAAGATTGTTTCTTTTATCTAGCTGCAGGAAGAGACTGAACAAACTTATCTTATAATGTTCTGTTTTAACACTAAGCAGCCAAGTGCAGAGTATCATGAATTATCAGTTGAAATACGAAACCAAATCATTGAGGAGGCAAGAAAACAGAGGACAACGTTGGTGGAATCATGAAGAAGACTTTTTACAAGTGGTCAACAACATTCTGGTATTAGTCTATTTCATTTTCTTAAGTGACCAATTCCAATCATTTGGTGAAGAATATACTCTTTTGTTTATTTTGATATCTCTTCTGTCATGTTTCATTATCTATTGTCTCCCCACCATTAAACAATAGAACGCTACGGAGAAAATACACGTATTAGGAAGAAACGTACGTACCGCGAGGTCCACGAATACAAGATTCTCATACCCTTATTGTAAAACGCATAGATTCTTAAATCTACAATAGTATTAGTCTCTAGCATTTTTCTTGAGTTAGTTTAAGTTTCTCTGAGCTGTCATGTTCTTGTATACATCTCTCGTACAGATCTTTTTGTATATGCCAGAGATGATAAAAGAAGCAAGAATAGACACAGACAATAATGGGGACAAGATAATCAGAAAAATCTGAGAGCTTCACGTTGCCGGGTTCGTGAATCGTGATCACACAGAGAGAGAGAATTAATAAAACAAAATGACAATGGTGCAAAGATCCTCAATTTCCATAAGTTTTTAAAATATTCCACACATGCTCAAATGTTCTTGCTGCTCACAAGCTTAGATTTATGCTTAATAATATGACTCTGGGATCTTCGACTATGAGCTGAGTTGCTTATGAAGACTAACTCATTCAGCGTAGAGTCTCTGTCGAACAGTATAACTCCACGGGTACTAAAACAGATGTAGCTTTTGTATAGAAGACATGAGATTGTTTCCAATCCAATCTTGTTCCTTCAAAAAGAATATTGTCCTCGGCTCTTATGACTCATATTTTATGCCAAGGAACCGGAATTTTAACAAACTTGGATGCTATCCATATATGTATCTAGATGCCAATTTTGATTAATTTAGCATTCGTGGTTGGATACTGTTTTGTGTATGCAAATGTCTATAATTTTAATAAGAAATAAAATTGAATTTTGAGATGATTTTTGTATATGAAGTTTAAACTTGCAAAAGATCAAGATACCTTTACAATATTAGATTTGTTATTTAAAAAAAAAAAACACTCAAAATAACTTTACTAAATTTCATGTCAAGTTCTATGTACACCTACAATTTTAGGTTAAAATATGGAAGGATATAAAACAAAATGTTGCGTTCAAATTGCAGGATACAAAGTTGTGAAACGCAAATTCTGGTGTTAAAAATCACAGAATTTTCCAAATGTAGAATTCAAATACAAAGATTACGGAAAACTGATATAGTTTTGCATTTGAATCTTCGTAAGAGAAAAAAACGTTCTTGATTTTTTAAATTTTGTTTACATAACAAATCCATTATATTATAATAAAAAAACAAATCATTATTACGTTCGTAATGGTAACTATTTTTTAATTTAAATTAAACTTGGTTTGTAATTTTTTGTATTACTTGAATAGTTTTTCAGTTTTGTATGATGATGACCCACGACCACGATATAAGCATAACTCAACAAAACACTTGTTTTATAGTAGTATATATTATGCCATTACCAACGTCCACTCTTCCCAACTACATATTCTTCTCTTCATTAATTTAGAGAAATCGGTAGGAGAAGAAAAACAAAAATGGGAGATCATTCTCATTATTACAGGTTGCTTTTTGATTAATTAACGTTAACACATCTTTGTCACAGATTCAACTTCCTAAATAATATATATCATATATTTCTACTTTTTATATACCAATAAATGGCTTTTTAGTTTTTTATTTTTCCGCTCGACGAACGAAACAATAGCCACTAGCTAAAAACTATCATATGTAAACCAATTCAGCTGGTTCTACGAATCCAAAAATTGTTTAGTTGGTTAAAGCCATTTTAGTGTTGGAGCTACTTTAGGGAACACACCTGACATGCGCCACAAGAAATAACCTTAGAAAAGAATGTTTTTTGGAGATCTATGCTATATACAATGTACGTAACATGATTGAACACATTCTTTGGAATTTGGATGCATGCAATAATTGGTGACTGCCAATGAGATCTTAAACAATGATAAACCCAGCTTTTACACGTGTACATAATGCCGGTGACGTGGACAAATGGTGATGTCCGTCCATGAATGGTGGAATTTTACAATCTACAAGAGGCTTATAAAAAAAGAATGCAGATTTTACAATTACGAGAGAAATTAGAATTATTATTAGATATTACCACGGAGGTTTTCTTCAATTTGACAATACAAAAAAGAAAAAACTAAATTACTTTTGTTCTTTTGTGTGTGTGTTAAATAGCCAAAAAAAATTGGTAAAACTGTAAAAAGAAGACATGCAAACTAGATAATTGTACATAGTAAATAGTTTTCCTTTTGCATGTAATTTATACAGATAACACGATACTGTATAAAATAAATTTTAGAAAATATACATGGTATTTTTTTTTTATTAATAGATTCTTTGATTTATCAACATGTACTATACCAATTTAGATTGACTTACAACATCACTACGACACACCGCTAATATGTGTGTCTTATTTTTTTCACATAATTCAATCCAAAGTGATTATTAAAAACAACAAATTTATTTTATAAACTAACATTTAAAAAAAAATTCGTATCAATTTGAAAAAATTTCATGGACGATTAAATACTTAAATGTTAATATTTTAATGTCACTTAATGCAAAAAATACCTAAATGATGTAAGATATATGTAATGTGTATAATATAATTATCTAATTAAAAAGGGAGAAATATAATTTTAAGTTTGACTGTTTGAGGCTTTTAATCCAAACCAAAAGGTCGAGGAAAAAATTAATACATAAAAATTATAGTTAAATAATAAAAATTAGTGGAAAAAAAGTTAAATGGTAAATCATGTGTACCTAACTTTAAGTATATGTACAAGATCTACACACTTACGTGACTTTAATAAAAAAATGCTAGTTATGATAAATTCACTTTGACCTTTGTTGAACTTTTCATGTATTTTTAATTTTATAACTACATTTAGAACTATCACATGAGTCAGGTATATGGAATTAAAAAATACCAGTTCAATAATTTTTTGTTACACTTAAGCTGGAAAAAAATAAAATTATTAGTGTTTTTGACTTTGAGGTAAGATAACACTAGAATATTAAGATTTGGTTCATAAACCATATATGTATAAAAATCAAATTAAAAAGTATTTTCTAACGTTACACTATCGTCTAATTCATCTAGTTTATCTCTAATTAAGAAATTTACGATGTATAAAAAACATATCCCCAATGCAATTATTTTACGCACCTCAATCCTCTAGGCTTTATGATAGATTTTGAAATTATAACTTACTCTTGAACATTACTGCAATGAATTTAATTTTCAAACGTATATATATATATATATATATATATATATATATCACAATTCAAGATAGCAACTTACATATGCAAAATTCTTATATTTGTAATCTGGTTTTCCCTTGTGACATTTATATATATGGACAAATATACATCTTTTTTTAGTATATTTATTTTAATAGCACCTACCCTTTTGTAACTACCAAATTATACTATTACTAAAAACCAAAAAAAAAAAAAATTGATTCCATTAAATCTTATATTTGAATTTTGTTCCGTAAGTTTTTCATTTGAAAATCATTTACATTAGTATTTCATAATGTAAATTTAATTTTTATGTTTTAGTAAAACAAAATACACGTCTTATGATTTATTTTTTTTACAAATATTATTACTAACTAGAACTTTTGCCACACTTATTTGAGAAACTTCAAACATACCCATTTTCCATCCCACTTTTCAAAAATGGCCCTTTTAAAATTTTTTATCTAAAATGTTTCTAAAATTTTGAAATATACTCAAATAAGTGTATAACCTTAACTATAAAGTATACTCAAACTACTTTTATATGTGTAAATAACTTATAATATCATATAAATACCATATATATACTTTTATTTTTTTTTATAAAACCTTATGTATAAAGCCTTTTAGAATACCTTGTAAAACTTTATAAAAACTTTTTAAAATCTTATTGAAACTTGGATGAGTTTCCAAATAGCATTTTTTTATTTTTTTTTTGACAAACATATATCTCATTCTATTAGATAGAAATCAACATACAAATAGAGTTGGTTGGGTTACACAACTACAGAGGAGGACACACTCCAAAGATAAAAGCAATAAGAGTACATAGATAGATGGAGGCAAGCGATATTAACGGCTTGAGAGCTATGAACCAAATACAATAAAGCATATTGGAACCTGTGAGATCAAAGCATATTGAAGCGGTTTCCATGAGTAAATCAATGGAAGAGACGATGACCACTGTCTTGAGTCGAAGACTGAGCGGCGAAGTGTGAAAGGCTACAGCTGGATAAGAAGCTTTGCCAGGGGTGAGAGCAAGGATAAGCGTGCTCTGGTTATCGGTCAATACCATGGTGGTGGTGGTTCTGTGGTTTGGTGGGGTGAGCTTGAGGAGGTTGCGGTAACCACTTGGGATGGTGAGCATAATGCCACTAGTCTTCAAGCTTAAAGGCGAAGGCTTCAAAAAGTGGATGCTTTGCACTCTGGAAAGCTTTGAGCATGGTTGAGATAGAGAGGAGAGGCTAGTGAAACACGGGTAATCCCCACTCCTTAGAGTTGGGATCATAATGCCCAGTTTCTCCAAGCTGTCTCCTTCAAAAGTGACACACCGAGATGATTCAAACCTGGGTACATGATAAAGCTGAGAGTGTCGACCATTTGGTGATAGGTGGCAAATAGGGACAGAGGAAGCAAGCATTGAAAACCGCCACATTGACGAGTTGGATCCATTAAAGGGGCTCAGCATTGCAGTCCTCAAAACCAAACTAAAGTACTGGTCTCGACACAAAAAGGTTTCAAGCAAATCAGAGGGTTACCAGCATTCTGCTTTCGAGTGAAACTCGACTTGACCAAACAGAAACGGCTGGTACTACAGATTTGGGGCTTGGTAGAGACTTGTTAAGTGTAGCTCTGAGTAGGCAAGTTCTACTATCAGAGATATCCTGTCGAGCATGACCAAACACAAAATAAACACAAAGGTCTAAAGGGGTTGGGTTCAAGCCAGGTTTAGAGGGTCGAAGTAGCTTCCAAATCATGTATAATCCATATATTAAACAGAGCAACCTAATTGCCAGGGTTCCGAGAACAGAATGAAGCACACACTTGGGTCAAAGAAATATCACGGGTGAAACAGAGAACGCCGGGGATGGAGATATCGGCGTCCAAATCACCAGATACCAAGGGAAGGGATGGGGCGGACGAAGCTTAAACATGTTCGGAGTCAAGATCTGGGATCTGCAGAGGACTCCGGGAAGGTTAAAAAAGAGATCAACGGAGCTAAGAAGACAGAAGGGACAAAGAGGAAGCAGAACTAAAGGCCCAGCAACGCCGATCAGACTCAGCGTCACCGGGGAAGCGAACTTCGGTGGTTGTGCCAAAGAGAGTGCGGCTAGGACGAACTCTATAGATTGGAAAAAAAAACTCCAAGTAGCATTTGTCATCAAAAAAACACTTTTTTGAAAAAAATATATTTTTGAAAAGTAAAACATACTAAAAAAAAAGGTATTACTCCAAAATTCTAAAGAAAAAAAAAACAAATTACACGTTGCAAATATTTAATATTTCCACGGATACAAACGAAGTAATCAATAAAAATGCCGATACAATCAAACGAAAAGTTAGACTCTTCTCCACGTGTCATAAACACATTGAGGCTAATCAGACAATATAGGTAGGATAGGACGAGGCATAATATGGTTGAGGAAGATCTGCATTGCTTCACCTACCGAGACAATTCATAGACCGTTTCATATTATTTTAATTTAGAGTACTCGAGTAGCCATTAATTATGTGGCCAAACCGGAGGCATAACAGACGATGACTCATCAGCTATGTGGCCAAACTGTTACGCATAATTTGACAAATCGAGCTTATAAAATAACATGACAACTCATAATCACATATTTTGCCCATAACAATCGGACAAAATTAAAGTAATGAGTATCTTATTATTTGTTGAAGTTTTGTTGGTTGATGTTACAGACTTTTATCATATAAATAGAGCTCGTTGAATAAAACTTAGTATAGAAAAACAACACAGCTCAAAGACAATACAAAACCAAATATGGCGATGATGATGATCAAGAATCATGTAAGATCTATTAGCTTACCTTCAAGATCTCATCCTAGCACAGCAGCGATAGAGGAATCGCTTGACAAGCTTCTTATCATCACCATGAACACTTCGACGATGACGTCATCCGATTCGGTTTACTCCGGTCTATCGGGGATGGAGGAGCTGTACGACTGCACGGAAGAGCTTCTTAAGATGGGTTCGACGCAAAGTGTGTTGTCGTGTAGTGATGGGAGGAAGAAGAAGAAGAAGGTGAAAGGAGAGTTTATGGAGGAGATGCTTGATGGTTCGTTGAGGCTAATGGATATATGCAACGTCTCGAGGGATCTCATGGTTGAGACTCATGAGCATGTTCTTGGTCTTCAGTCTTGTGTTAGGAGAAGGAAAGATGTCGATGTCTCGGGATATGTCGGGTTTAGGAAGAACATGAGGAAAGAAGTAAAGAAGCTTCTCGGATCTTTAAAGAACTTTAGTGTAGGGTTAGTGATGAAAGATCTTGATTGTGATCAAGAAGGTGATATTCATTTCTTGGCCGTGATTCATGCTATTAGACGTGTCGTTTTGATGACAGTTACGGTCTTGAAGTCGTTCTTGGAGTTCTTGTCCGGACGACAAAACGGTAACGACATAAGGAGCAAGTGGGCTTTAGTCCTCATGAACAAGAAGTTTCATGATCACGATAAGATGGTCAGAAACGAGTTGGAGAATGTAGATTCAGCGATTTGTGGAGATTCTATCTCTCAAGATGATCTTCATATGAAGCTTGAGGAAGTTCAAGTATGTATTGGAAGGTTCGAGAAGAGTCTAGAAGGATTGTTTCGAGGGTTGATTAGAACACGAGCCTCCCTTCTCAACATAATCTCTCAATAGATGTATATGTTATATTGTAATCTTCGTGGGCATTCGATTTTAGAGAATTTGCCGGAGGGATACATTATACAAACATAAAATTTTGTAAAGGAATAGTTTATTTTATTATACATATAAGTATACTTTGATATATAGGAAAAAAACAATTTGAATCAGTATGACAAACAGCCCACACGTTTTTAGAGCAACATTATCCTAGCAACGATCAATCGTTTCTCCAAAAAATATATTTTAATGATTTTCTTTTAATATTATTATATATTTAAATAATAAATCTGAAAATAAAAAATTAACTAATTAAATGCTGCCACCTGTCTTGAGTAACGATTCTTCAATTCTATGAAACGTTCCTCAGTTTTTTTATTTTTTTATTATTACTTTTAAATTTTTAATTAAGAGAATCTCTTAGAGAACTCCCACTAATCATACTCTTAAATCAATTAAAAGTTCGCACGTTAAAACGAACCAAAGTTGTTTATATACAGTGTAAATAAATGGGTCACGTATATAAATTCACTAAGTAACAACTCGGTTTAAATAAAATTATTATGCATAACATTATTATTTGTGGGTTCTAAAATTTTTATTGTATTAAACAAAATACATAACTAAAATTTTTTTATTTATTCAAATTTACGTTTATTTTATGTTAAAATATGTTTTACTCGTGAAAATTAAAATTCATATTTTTATGTTTCACATTATTATTTACACAAATGAAAATCATATTATTATTTACAGAAATGAAAATTAATAAATATTAAACAATATATAACTATCTTCAATTAACAACAAAGATGCAATACAAAAATGAAAATTAGATCGACGTAACAATATATTATACTACTTTTTTTTATAAAACAACAAACTGAATTCATTTTTTAGATTAATCATTTTTCCTGTTTTATTAAAATATTTTACACACCAATATATATTATATATTGTTGAATATTAATATTGAAACACTAAGATATAAGAGTTGAGTTTTGATGGTGTTTGGATATATAAAATACACCAATTTATATTTTCTTCCCCCAAATGGGCAACTACAAAGAAAATTCTCATCCCTGAGCAACTAATTTTGATTTTCTCTTGTAAAAAGTAAGAAAACAAAGAAGAGAAATGGTTGAATAGTCTAATCGCTGTCCGATTTTTCTCCGTTGTGGAACTCAAAACATTTTTATAACATGTACACATCTAGATGTTCCTCTGTTTCCGGCAAAAACAACTATACTTTTTGAGCTTTCCTATATTCCACTTCAATTCTCTTGTAGTCGTTCTCTCTATCGTCTACCTAGAAGAAAAATAGCTCACGGATTCTTATCACACTCCAAAGAGGAGATCATCATGGTGATCGTAACCACAAGAAGATCATCATGTACTGGAGTGGAGAAATGTTGAGCATAGTCCAAGACCTAGGAGCTCAATTCTCCAACATTATAGTTCATAGAGGTCTTACTTTCACCAATTGGATTTACTTTCAACTTACCAACTTACTTTCACGAGGATGAGAAAGAAGATACTAACCAAATGTCTCACCGTATTCCCCACGTTCCACCCCCAACTAAACCAAAAAGAAAAAGTAAATCGAAGGTGCAAAAGGCTCTACTCAGTATAATTGAAGAGTCGCAAAACAACATTGAATTAAACCACATCATATCAGACAATACGTAAATTTTATTTTGAACCGGGTTTGGTCTAATTAAAAAAGATCCACGAAACTTGAACCCTCGCTCTCAACGGATTCTTCATCACCACCGCGAACACCAACTTTCCGGTGAAATCCACTTGGCTCTACGTTAGCAGCTCCTACGGAGAGATTCGTCGGCTCCGGAGAAGCTCCTTATCAAAAGCTCGTAAGAAAAAACCAATTTATCCAAATCTTTCTCCTCGACGTTACGATCATCTCCCACCGTTGATTTTAATCTCATCGTACAGCCGAGATTGAATATAAGGATTCGAAATCAGCTCCGCGACTCCCCACTCAATCGCCGTCCCCGTCGTATCCGTACCGACGTTGAGAAACTCGGAACAGAGGGTCACGACGCGTTGTTTCGCGTCCGTTCGACTTTGAGATCGAATAAAGTATCAAGATACGCAAAAAACGACGCCATTTCATCGGAACCGGGATTTAAAATCGTCGATCTCCGCTTCTCGATGAATCCGACGACGAATTCCACCAATTGCCGGCGAAGTTCGAGATCGCGTCGTCTCTCCTTGAAGCAAAACGGAGTTAGAATCGGAAGATAATCGTGGATCGACGGCGATTAAATTCTCAGTCATCATCTGGATCCATCTTCTCTCAATCGATGCTTCTTCCATCTCGATTCCGAAACACGTATCTAACAAGAATACAAAACGCAGCGAATCTTGCGTTTCTCAGAACAAATACGAGCCCGTCCTTGTTCTTAGCCTCCGATTTGATCTTCTCAACGAGTTTTGTCAATTGCGGATCTTCCGAACAAGAAGCAACTGTTTGATATGATATTATTTGGATCAACAAGTATATATATATATATATGCTCTATTTTTTTTGCTAGTTGTTAGAAAGCTTTTGGTGTAACGTATGAGAGAGAGAATATATATGTGTGTAAACTGAACCTGCTGGCTTGGAGGGCTTTCTCTTGATTGCCTACAACAAGTGGGATAATTGGGGCTTGAGATTTCAACTCCAGATAATGCCTTAAACTCTTTTACTCTCTCCCATATTGCCTTTCTTCTCCATCTCTCCTTCCTCGCCACTACAACTGCTGCATAAGCTGCTGCTGCAGCCCATTGGGACAGGGATTGCTGTTGAAAATATGAATGAACGACCTCTCGACTGTATCCCAAGCGATGCCCCATTGCTGATGAACCATACTCATTGCTCTCTGCTTTTACTTTCTCCGGTCTTCTTCCATGGAGTCTCCAAAATTCGTATCAGTTCAAATGTTCAATAAGCTACCTTCTTCCTACTAATAAATACAATTTGGGACTTTAGGAGTTTTGTGTATCAGTGCATGTCTTTTCTATTGCTTTTCAACTGCTCCTTTGAATAAATTAGTAACATGGGAAAGCCATTAACTCAGTCACTTTCCAATTTTGGTAGACCGACCGGCCAAAAACAATGAATACAAATACTGGTGTTGTATTGTTAGCTAATCAGAATTTAACATCATATTATATATATTATGCCTTGAAAATAAATAAAAATCTCAAAAAAAATGTGTTTGACTTGGTTGAAATCCAATTAACTTGTCAGATATTTCAACTGTTACTCATGAGTAGTAAGTAGTAAATAAGGAAATCTACAGACTAGTAAAAAGCTTATCAGTTTATTTAAGAAAGTTGATAAAACGTACTCCAAAATATACAAAAAAAAAAAAAAAAAAGATGGTTTAATCATGAATTAATAAAGTCAAAGCGGACCCTTCTTCCTTGAGAGTTGAGAATAGATCTTTAACTTGTTGTATACATATCTTGGAGGGAGTTTTGAGCAGAGGAGGTTAAGTCATTGAAATAATCAGAAAAGCATAGATTATCCTCATCCAAATCTATGTGAGTCATCAATAATCCTCCATCTCCAACTGTTTCAGAATTTAAACCCAAATCTTGGTTCGTCGTAGTCACCATCGAGACACCATCCATCTCCAAGCTCTGCATATAATTCGTCTCAAAATCAAAGATCTGATCAAGATCCAGCTCTTGAATGAATTCATCAAAGTTTTCAGATAAAACATTGTTGTTTATGCTGTTGTTGTTGTTGTCAGAAATCTGTACCATCAGATCTTCATCTAAATTGGACAAGTGGATATTATTATCATCATACAAATCAGTGTGAACCACCAATTCTTCATCTACAATAGCATTAGAATCAGAGAATGAGTTTTGATGATTTGGTGTCACCATCGAGATGTTTTCCAACTCTGAATTCACTGATGAACTCGTCGACTCAAAATTAATGATTTGATCAATGTCCAACAACTCTTGATTGCATCCATCCACGTTTCCAAGTAAAGCATAGTTGTTCTCGTTGTCGCAACTAGATTCAGGATTAAGATTGTGGTTTTGATGAGTTACGTCTAATAAACCCTTCTTCTCCACGTCCTCACAATCTCGTCGATTTTGCAAGGCATTGGAACGCAACTCTTTCAGATCTTGCAACATCTTCGACATTGAGTTCACCGCGTCTCTCAGTTCCTCCGGATCCTCTGATTTTGCAAGCCTCTCATCTTCCCACCAGAACCCTAACCCTAACCCTAGATCTTCCCGAGGACGCTCATTAGCGAGGAAAGCGGCGACAACGCTATCCACAGATGAATGACCAAAGGTGTAGAAAGAAACGTTGGAATTGGAAGAAACTGGAGTTGCCAAGATCGCAATTTGTGCATCGGCGAGCAGGCAAAGCTCAGCCGCTTTGCTATAAAGACCCCTTGTGCGTTTTGAGTATGCTACGGCTCGTGAATCTTTTTTCCCTATCATCTCTATCGGAATCTTCCTCCTCACGCCACCCATGATGTTGTTTTCACGATTTCACAAACAAAAGAGAGACCTAAAAAACACAGAGAGATTTTTGTTGTTTGCCTATCGCGAAAGATATTGGCAACATTCTATTCCTAATCGTAGTATATATAGATTATAGATTATAGTCGGTCGGTGTTATTTCCTTTTTCTGTAAATTCGCTAAACAGTAATTAAACGAACTAAGTATGATTGTTTTCCTTTTTGTTTGAAAGTAATTATTCTTAATCACCTGAGACGAACCAAGGCTGGTTCAGTCACCAGTTAAGTAGCCAACTTTATTTTGGTTTAGTGCTTTTTATTTTAATACTAAGCTGAATTTGAACACAACAAATATTCAAACCAACTAAACCAAAAAAGTAAAACCGAAGTTGTAAGGCTTTACTCAGTATAATTGAAGAGTAGCAAAACATTTAATTAAACCCACATCAAATAAGACACTTTGTATGTGAATTTTTTCTTCTTTTGTCTTTCGTCTACCTAGAAGAAAAATAGCTTATGGATCGCCATCCGACTATTCTCCCTTAAGTAAAAATACAGAGAGAGACCTTAAACTCTCTTCAAGCTGCAAATGGTTTGCAGCTAAAAGGTACAAAACCATTTGCATTGTCGATTGTCTCCTTGATGAGAACGTCCTTGGATGATAATGTCAATGCTGGTTGCGTTCCTTTCTCAGTTACACAGCGACGTTGGCAATGTTGTGACGTATGAGTTCTGCGTCACCTATTGATTAAGGTGTTCAAGCTTAGACTATGGTAGTACCAATCATCTGAATAAAAAACTTACCCTTTAAGCTTCTTTTTTCGGTATAGACAAAGCGTGTATGCAACAACGTTTATCGTAAATACAACTTAAAATATATATATATATCTTCATTTTAGGGTATCGATCATCAAGAAGCATTGAGATGTTTCAGCACTGCTTCAGAAGAATGACGAGCAAAGTGCTTCTGCCTTAGCTTCACATAAGGATACCCGAGGAACGACAAGAAATGAGCTGGCTTTGAGAAGGACGTTATCTCATACCAAACTTGACCATTACCGTCAAGCTCTATTGAAAACCGTTCTTCTCCAGCCAGTAAATGTCCCTGAAGAGTGCCGCTCCCGTAGCCGAAATGCGCAGGGCCTTTTCTTGATTTCCGGCTTTCATCGACATAAGCCACTTGAAGAGGAAGCATCACCCATGGTAGAACTTCTTTCACACAGATGCAAAACTTCTTACCGGTTTCAACTGGAGTTGCAGGATCAACAAATGTCCAACCCATGCCAAAATGCCTGCAAAGATAATCAGATCGAAGTCAATGAGAACAGAACCAATTTTCGTGTTCCATTAAATTTGAGATGAACAAAAAAGAAACATTGTCTGTACTTCCAAGTCTGTAGAGCTTTTTTCCCCTTCTCATAACTCTCTTTACCAGAACCGACTAGAACACGAGCATGATTGATCAAGAATCCATCTTTATCAACCTCTGAGTCTTCCTTAAGTTTAGCTACAGACCTAGACGAAGCTCCTCTGTACTTGTTGTCATAATTGAAGGTTCCTGCTCTGGAATTTAAAATGCACAAACCATACTTTAAGCAAGCTATTTCTAGTGGAAGATTTTGTTTTTTTCTCTTTCTAATTTACGAATTTGATTCTTACTTGTTGAGAACTTGTTGCTGCTGCTCTGAAGATGGACGACCCCAACTTAAGAACACCATCTCTTCCAGAACAGTTGAACAACAACTGAGAAATTCAAAAAATACATCGATAAGTAAGCGAACCAAATAATAAAAATTGAAACTTGAGCTATTCTAAATTCGAAAATTTGGGAGATGAGAAAAAAAACTGCAAGCTTCACAATTCAGAGGCGTTTAATCCCACCCATTTCATTTGGTTAGTGGAGCTCCAGAGATTTATCATCCTAATTCCTAATCCTCCTCATGTGTTCCGGGCTTGCAATATCGTTTATTTGCATTGAAAACGGCACGGTGTTCGCTACTAAATGTCTCAAACGACGGATAAGCCATTGTAACAAACCTCAAGTGTGTATAGCAGTGGGCATTGTTTGTTTCTAAGGTGGAAAACTAAAATACTGTAACTGGTTGTGTTATTTATGTATTCCCTTTGTCTCCATTTTACTAGAACGTACATCACATGTCTTCATTTTTTATGATCCAAAACACTAATGAGAAAATGATTTATAGTCGAAAGAATACGCAACTCTATTAAAATTGCTTTCTTTATGAAAGGAGAAAGGAAAAAGCAGTGACAGAAAAGGGTTTCTAATTTCTTCTGTCGAGAGGAATCAGGGAGCAACTAAAAAAAGGAGAAAACACTCTCTAAGGTCAAAAACTAGATCCTCCCCAATGAAAAAAAAAAGAAACTGTACAAGGCCAGCAAAATAGTGCCTTCAATCGTCAAACTGACTTTTTTGTATATCAGAACTAGTAACGGGGCTTTCTAAAGGGAGTAGTCAAGAAAGACATGCACTGGTTGTCCTTGCTAGGGTCCTCATCTCCAACCTGCTTTGTTTCCACCACATCCACATCCTGCTCTGAGAATCTCTCCTTGTAAGGGTAGGGTTTTTACTCTGGGATCACACTACGGCGTTTACCTCATTCATTATCTGTTGCAGCATTTCTATGATTTCCTCGAAGAGTGGTCTCTGTTCTGGGTCTTGGTGCCAGCATCTCTCTAGAAGTCCCTTCACTTTTGGGTGTGTTTTCTTCGGAATTTTTGGTCGAAGCCCCTGAAAAGCAAATTTTATTTTTAGCCTTTGGATCTGGAGGAAGACAAAAACTAGATTGACTCAATGTTCTTCTCTTAGAAGCGTATACCTTTTGGACAACGCCAACAGCTGCTTGTAGCGGAGTCAAGAAAGCATATGGGATCTGTTTCCATTTAGAAATGCATGATTCATCAGTGACTCTAATTAGCATGAAAGATTCAGATAACAAAAAAAAACTGTTGGCAGATAGATTCTTACGTCACCAGTCAAAAGTTCCCATAGCACTATCGCATAGCTGAACACATCTGCCTTATGGTTGTAAGGTTTGTGCTCAATGACCTGGGTTCGCAAGTTTATTGTCAAAGTAAAAAAGAGCCAGATCAAACAGAGGACTCCGACATCTTATTTTTCCACAAATACGTAAAAAAGCCTGATTAATGTTTTGAGGTTCGAAACTCATACATACCTCTGGAGCCATCCACCGGTAAGTCCCAGTTTCAGCTGTCATGACCCCTGATTCAATCTGCACTCTGGCAACTCCGAAATCAGCAACCTTGACAAGCTGCTCAAAATGATCCCAAGGTTAGAATCCTAGAGTCTGGTGATTATAGTAGACATAAAAGAGGTTCACAGAGGTAAAGGATAAGAAATCTTTGCAGAATTTCAATGCTTTGAAGACTACAATATGAATAGCCAGAGAACCAGTCTTACTCCATGTTCATCCATAAGAAGATTCGCAGTCTTAAGGTCCCTGTGAATAATGTTGTTTTGATGCAAATAGCTCATTCCTTTTGCCACATCAAGTGCAACTTTAAGCAAAGTCTGAAGTTTAAAAGCGCATTTCTGTTTGTGAAGAAAATCATATATGCTCCCTCGAGCCATAAACTCTGACACAAACATAAAACCAGTCAACTCAAATACGTTTTGTGGTTACAACTCAAACCAGCCAACTCAAAAACTAAGAACTTACCAGTCACTATACAGAGAGTTGGAGATCTTGTGCATGCACCCAAAAATTGAACGACGTTTTTGTGTCTAACTTTCCTATAGACAGTAAAAGCGTCAGTAACAAATGACAATGAAGCATGCATGTTGGTTACGTAATACATCAAAAGTGATTTAACGTCAGACAAGGAATTAAAAAAAAAATCAAGCATTTTCCTGAATATAAATGTCAGATAAGGGTATTGTTAATGCTAGGCATGTTTCTGTATATAAAAATATGAACTGTATTTGAAGTAGCATTCATGTAAACTACTATGGGAATATCCACTTGATGCTGCGAACTAATTGCACTGACCTCATTATAAAAACTTCTTGAGAAAATTCTCTAAGCATCTCAGTGTTCACACGCTCAGGCTTGAGAAATTTGATAGCTACTTCCTGACTGCAATAAATGCCTCTATGCCTGCATAGCCATCAAAAACAAATTACTCACTTCTGGATAAAAAATTTCAGTTCTCACAACGAGCTTAAGAAACAATAATACTCACAGATCCCCATATGAACCAGATGCCACTTTCTTTTCAATTTTGAGCTGTGTCACGTCAATTTCCCACTCATCAGTTCCATCCGTGGGTATTTCAATGCAGGCGGGTATAAGCTCATTGCTTGATTTGTCATGCTCAAAGAAAGCAATAGATTTATATTTTGAACCAGGTTGATCCTGTAGAACAGACAAGGGAAAATATTGGGAGAGGACAACTGTCAAATGTTTGAGGTAAATGAGCAAAGGACTATGTCTAGTATCACACTAAGGTAGAGTTTTCTCGTGATATAGCATTGCATTGTCCAAATTCATATTGAGAATCAGTGAGAGAATATATGAGGCATCTCATGAAGATCATGAACGTTTAAAAAGTTAAAATATCAAAAATACCTTAAGCTTCAGTATCTCTTTGCTCAATGCATCTTTTAGACCATCTGTTTCCTA
Organism: Camelina laxa; assembly: GCA_024034495.1. NCBI lineage: Eukaryota > Viridiplantae > Streptophyta > Magnoliopsida > Brassicales > Brassicaceae > Camelina > Camelina laxa. The sequence goes on from CM043881.1 coordinate 26,078,864, forward strand.
TAATTCCAAAGTGCATAAATTTCTCAAAATAACAGAGACAGTAAGGTGGTATTCACGATCAGATTAAGTCATTCACTGTAACAAGTAGCGTGATACTTTAAAAAGCTAAAACCACCATACCTCCTGAGACCAACCATCTACTACAAAGACATCTAGAGAGAAACCATCCACAGTGGAAAAAGCATGAGCTTCTTGTATATTCAGTCCAAGCTCACCAAGTAGGGAAGTTAGCTGAAACAGAAACCATTTGCTCACTAAAATAATCCCAGATATGGAAGAACTAAGCATCCATTCTCCAAGTACTTTCTATGGCAAAGTTTATGCAGAAAACAGAGCTATTAGACTAAGAATCACCAACCTGGCTAAGGAGTTTGGGCTTATCAATGGTTGAAAATGTGATCTCGTGCATCGGTCTGCATGATAGACAACAAAGGATAACATCAGCGCAGATACTATTGTAATTAAACATGAGACAAGGTAGGAAAAAAGATACAAAAACACATAACGAACAACATAACAACAAATCTCACCGAGTAGACAATGTTACATTTACAGCACTATCGACATCTTCAACAATTTTATTTCCCTGAGTAATAGCCTCAAAATTTGGAGAAGAACCAAAAGTCGGAGGAGCAAGAACCCTTTTCACAGAAAGAAAGGGCAAGACAAATTACAATGTTGAAAAGGCGCTAACTTTAAGATCGATCTCAATTTGATAGAACACAATACCCTTGCCCACTTGGTTGGCGAGAGCTTTGGGCATCTTCCTCCACAGCAGGGTCAGAGTCAGGAGAAGTTCTTGGAGGAACCTTTAAGAAAGAGGGCCAGAAAAACCAATAACACAACAAAGCCAAAAGAAATCTTATACAAAAAGCTTTCAATATTATAACTCTAAAGCTTCTATTACCTGTACACTACGAACTTCAAACACAGGCCTAGTTGCAGGATCTTCCGCCAATTTTAGCAATCTCTGATGTGTGAGAACATCTTCCGCTCTCTCAACTTTAACATCAAGAGCATATCTGAAACAACATGCAACAATGCCAAATGCATAAAACTCAGAAACGAAACAACACACCAAGAAGCTTCATTCAATTGATCGATCAAGACACGTGTTGAGAAACGCAAAAGATTTATCAATTTTGTCAAACACATATGACTCAGAGAGAGAGAGAGAGAAAGAGATCGATCAGTCACTGTCGATGAACATATACAAAACATGGAAACAAAAACACAAAATCGAGTAGAAAAGTAACGAAATTTCCAAGATTCTACAACTCTACGCTCGAGAGTAAACAAAACCCTTATCTTTAAACTCGAATTTGAATCAAACCCAAATAAAGAAAGAAGAGAAACAAAAAAAACCCTAAATGAATGTAGAAGAGTATACCGAGCAGGAAGACGATTGAAATGGAGCCAGAGCTGATCCTCGAAATCAGGAAGAGTTGCTTCTTCGTAATTAGATTCTTGAAGTCGCTGTAAAACCTCACTGTAGACATCGAGTTTCATCCGGTAATGTCTAGGGTTTTCTTGAGACGCCGAAGCAACGACGGCTCTGCTACCGCAACTCTCCGACTCATCTTTGATCGTCATCGTAACCACCAAAAACCCACGGCGGCGGATCGGAGAAGAGAGGAGAAAAAAGAAAACGAAACTTTCTGAAAAATCCCTAAAAGAAGAATGATCTTTAGAGAGAATGATCCAAGAAGATTCTCAAACAGCAAATGATGAATGAGAGATCTTGAAGGATTCTTATAAAACGCTGAAAAAAAAAAAAAATTACTCAAAAAAAAAAAAAAAAGGATTAAAGAGAAACTGAGAGAGAGAGAGAGAAAGAGAGATTGAGATTTTTTGGGCATAGAGTGAGGAGAGGAACGTTACTGTGTGTGGTGTTACACGTAGGGACTAGCCACGTCATCATTTGTGTGATTCTGTTTCGTTTTTTTTTAAAATAATTAATTTTAACTTATTACTTTATCTAATTGGCGTAGAAAAAATATTTAAATTTGATATTGGTAGACTTATTATTATTAACTCTAGTGACGTGATTTTATTAGTTTTTAATTTTATTGGTAAGTTTACTTACTATAATCAACTGTAAAAGCTGTATAATATTAAAAATAATATTTACAATTTTTTGTATTGTACTTTTTTTTTAACTCAAATTGTATTGTACTTTTTATTATTTATCGCTTTTTGTATTGTTAAAAATTATATAGTTTTTTGTGTTATCAAAAAAATTCAATATAATTAAAGTCATTTTTATGTATAATGTTAACGTTTTAGGAAAAGAAAGAAAGATAAGAGATAATTTGTTTTAATGATTTTGTTTTAAGGTAGTTGAGATTAAATTTATTTATAATTACGGTTCAAAATGTCAACTATAGTACTCAAACACAATGACCATACTTGCATTACTTTTGTCGAATAGTATCAATCATCCCCCCAGCTACTTGGAGATCATAAATATCAATTGATCTCTTGAAACAGTTGTTAATATCTATTTCAATAGTGTCGTTGTTGAATAATATTAAAACCCCCCAAAAAAACGTGTAATTCTCATCCGTTAGGTTAGCTCAAACATATATATTCATTCGGAAACGATTATTATTTTATTGGTGTGACACAATATTTGACCCAAACCAATGGTGTTAAATTACCTTATGGGAGTCTAAAATATTTAGGAGTAATGTACATATATTATTAATCATACTAGTAATCGAGCAAAATCAATTATTAAAAAACAATGAGTGGGATAAGGTAAAATGGAAAAAGAACAAGGTTTTTTTTATCAGTACTTTTATGAGTTTACTGTTTTTATTTATTTTAGTATTGTTTACAGTTTATTTTTACCTATTGTTAATTATAGATAAGCTACATATATATTCTATGAGTTTTAAAATATTATTGTGAATATCAGTAGATTAAAATTATATCAATATACCTTTTTGTTGCTGTTAGTAACGTAGAATATAGTATGAGTTTGAATTTAGAGGGTGACACAACTATGATATTGACACAAACCGGTTACATGCTTACATTGGCCAATATAACAATATTATTGAAGAATAGTCTACAAACAGATTTAAAATTTTGTATTCATAGTGGAGTTACTTAATTTGTAAAAAAAAAACATTTCCTACCATTTAGTTAGAAGATTCAATGAATGCTGCTAATTCTACCATTTTTTTTTGTTGTCAACTATTTTATGAATCTTTTGAATTAAACATGTTAATTGTCCGACCACTTGCACCATATTAGTGGTCCATGAGTATATTTAATTAACATATCCAAATCACTGTTTGCTCTAATTTCGTGACACAGTAAACAAATAAGATTGTCGACGGTACCCGACACCACTAATGACAAATTGAAAAACAATGACTGGATCACAAATTATTGGACAAGAAGTTTTGCCTTACTAATTAAAGAAATAATTGTGATTAAGTAATCAATTAGGGAGTGGAAAAAGTGAGATTTGAGGAAATATTCTAAGGAATATGCTGACATCCACATACATAAACAAATCATGCACATGTGTCATGCATTGTATATGGGCTTTACCTTATAGTTTAAATGATAAGTTGAAAGAAACATCTCCAAAATCTTCTTTATTTCTATTTTAATCTTTGATTACACTCAAAAAGCCGTACACACGACTCGTCTTATATTAGTTACATGTACATACGAAATTTTGGAGTTTTAATTTGGTTCCAGTTATGAATTTAAAACGTCTCACAGAGACCTCTTACATCAAACAAGGCTCATAAGTCATAATTTTCTGTAATCCAAAAAATAAGGCTGAATCAAATGCGAAAGATCACATATGATTCACAAATCATTTCTACACAGAGCTACCATATCACAATGTAGTATGTACCGTCTGGTAGAGACTAAAGTGCAACACGTAAAACGAATTATACGGAAGAGAACAAACAAAGTCATCAAATAAAGAAAAAAAAAAAAAAAGCATCAAATTAATAAAATCATGGATTAAGAACATAGGCCCAATTAAATAAGTCTATAGGCCCAATTTGACTACGGCAGAGAGATCTCCGAGTCAGTGACGACGGCGCTGACCGAGGAAACGCGTCTCTCTAGAGAAAATAGAAAATTCTGCTCAGTGAGAAAATAAGAAGAAGAAGAAGAAGACGAAATCAGAATTGAGAAAGCAAACAATGGCGTTAACGATCTACACATGCAAAGAATGCGGAACAGATCTAAATCTGAACCCTAACGATTTGTTCCCACCGGATTTCTACTTCGAAGCCGGAAACAAAAAAACACTCTCATTCGCCGCCGTCGACGCCGACAAGTTCCGATTCGAGAAAGAAGATAAAATTGTGCCTTTCTTCGAAACCCTAGATTACTGGGGAATCCATCGCAAACGAACCAAGATCAAGTGCAGTAGCTGCAACCACCTCATCGGCCACATCTACGACGATGGTCCTCCTCTCACTGGCGGTATTGGTCAGTACGGATTCGGTCCTAGTCAAGTCATCCCTCGTGCTCCTCGCTATCGATTCAAAGCCAAAGCCATTGAACAAGTCTCGTCTCAGACTTAAGCTGAAGCGGAGAAGGTTTAAAAGGCTTTTTACATAGATAAAATAAAAACTTGTCAAAGGGTGAACATGATTGTAGATGTTGTTGCTTAATCAGATATGATTAACATCTACAATCCTATTCTCTGCTTTTTATCCTTGTCTATTGTAGAATAAGGTATGGTGAATTGGATGGAGTAGCTAGTTTAGTTTAAGATATGGCTTCTTAAGTATGTGGTATGGTTTGGATTTTGATCATATTTGTAGTGTGTTTGTGTTTGTTGTGAATTGAGATTCCAATGGTGTTGATCATATATTGGATGTTTGTGTTTGATGTGAATCACCTGGTTTTGGCTCCTCTTCCTTAATAATTACTTTGTTTTTGTTTGTGGTTCTGGCTAAGTTTACTATTCAGTTGTTGAATTTTCGTACGAGGAACTTTAAGCTTGAATCCCTTTTTTTTTTTTTTTTTTATTGTATGTGGGTTTGAAAAGATAAAGCGAAGGGAGGAACAAGAACCAATAGTGTTGTTTAATGGAAGGACGTCATATGAAAATGTCATTTCGGTGACATTGATTGTGACAGCCACTAGAGATTCAATTCAACGGCTGTGATTGAAAGATGTAACCACTAGTTGCTTCAAAACCATATATTTTTTATTATCCATACACTTACCTAATTGCTTAAATTATTGTTGATGTTGATGAAGATTAGAAGTTACGTCTACTTGTCTTTTCTTGGACAGTTGAGTTTATAGTTTGTCTTAACGTACAAGATAATTTGAAAGGTAGACGTAGACGTTGGATAATTTC